>JANAVB010007399.1:11104200-11284419 GCA_029216955.1 Iris pallida
TATTGGTCTAATTTTCAAAAAGAAACCCTGTTCTTTTTCTTATGGATATAATATATAAATCAAAATAAAGGACAATCCGTACTATTTTAGCGGCATTATTCTCTCTCTTCGCTTCTTCTTCTTCCTTCGATTTTTTCTCTCTCCTCATTTTTTTTTTCTCTCTCGAGGGTTTCCAGATCCGATGACGAGATGGAGGGAGGAGGAGGAGGAGGAGGAGGAGGATTCGGACACGGAGGCTCCGTCTACGCCGACGACGTGGTACGAGCCGCTCTCGTCTCCGGTGTCGTCGTCGGCGCCGCCGCCGGAGGATTTCGAGAGGCCCGTCCGCGTCTACGCCGACGGGATCTATGACCTCTTCCACTTCGGCCACGCCCGCGCTCTCGAGCAGGCCAAGAAACTGTGAGAATTCTCTCTCTAGTCTGTCGATTTTTGCAGAGGTGAGAGGAGTCCCTTCCTTTATGTGCATTTGATACGGAACTTGAAGGGGTAGGTTTGGTTGCAATTTTCCGCAGGAATCCCTTGATTTGTGTGTGTTTGGTGAAGAAGAGGCAGATTGTGGTTGGAATTTCGGGTGAGAAGTTTTAATTTCGCAGAAAAGTCCCATTATTTATGTGGTTTCGGCAAAGGAGTCAGGAGTTGCATGAGGACTTGCAAATTTGCACAAAAGTCCCTCGATTTATGTGTATCTAATGCAAAGGAAGTGGATAGTGGTTGGACTTTTGGATGAGGAGCTGCAGTTTGCATAAAAGTTCCTTGATATATGTGTATTTAATGCAAAGGATGTGGACTGTGGTCAGAATTTTGGAAGATGACTTGCAATTTACAAAAAACTCTCTTGATTATTTGTGTATTTGGTACCAAAGAGAATTGTCTGTTTGTTCCTGATTATGGTCTGTTTGTGAAGAGTTCCATCTTTTGTTTCTTGGGCTATAGTAGAGATGGATATCAGAAATGGATAGGGATAGGATGTTTATTTCGAATCCATTTTCAGAAAAATATTCTTGAAAAGATGTAATTTTCAATAATTTTACCAGTATGATAGCTTTCAAAAGTCGCATCTTTGAACACGATTTGAGCTAAAGAAATCACATTATGAAAACTTGATTTTATGTTTAAAGAAAGCATGTCTTATCTCATGGAAACATGTATTCATAACATGTTTTCTTTAGTTAAAATTGTGTTTTCAAAATGCGATTTTGAAAAACTACCTTATTTGGTAATACTTTTCAAGCTACTGCTTTAAAGAATATGAAAAAGAACCTATCTTGCTGAAAGAATCTGGTAGGGATAGGTGCAACAACACTAGTCTTGTTTTCTGATAAAGTGGGGTTTCACAAGTTTTGATTAGGGAGAAGTGCACATAGGAATTGACAAGGGCTGATAATTCGATGGTTTGTTACAAACTGTGGGAGAATTACTGGAGAGTTCGATAGACAGTAAGCATATTCAACCTATTACAATTATGGGAAACAATTGGCAATCGGAATTGAGTGGAAACATTTTGGAGAGTGGAGATGGAACAGGAACGCCGATAAACATAACAACTATTATTTAACTTTCTCTTGCCCATACATAGGATATGGGGATTACTAGTGTAACAGAAAAGATGGTCCTTAGTAGAGGCGAGTGCAAGAAAATGATTCACGTAGTTGACTCAGAAAGTTTGTTAAACAACCTTTTTGTTATTATTTAGATTACCGAACAACACGTAAGTGGGCATATGGCTTGGTGTTTGCATCTTGGAGGATGTGGGTTCCGAGCTGCAGAAAGCTCCTCTTTACATATTCTTTTTTTTTTTTTTTTTCTTTTTTTTTTTTTTGGGGGGGGGGGGGGGGGGGGGGGGCAGGGGTGGGGGGGTGCTACGTTGCACGGACACGAGAAAATGGTGTCAGTATTCATTTCTTGTCCATACCCATATCTGTGTCCGTATTCATGAAACACAGCCAATTACTATTGTACCTATAATCTATTTGAAAATGCATGTGTACCATATCATTATCGTGTCCTTATCCTTATCTGTGTTCGTATTGGGGTTAAAGCTAAGGTTGTGAACTTCTTGACCCTCCTCAGACTCAGACCCTGCAAGCGTGGCACTGGAACTCACCTTTTACTCACAATACATAATATTATGTTTCTGAATAACATTTTATAACGTGCTCATCTATGTATCCTTCCAGCGAGCTAAATATACACCTGTTATTGTAACGAGCTTTGATACAATATCTATTCTAGGTTATGATATTATTTTTTTCAGATTTCCCAACACCTACTTACTCGTTGGGTGCTGCAATGATGAAATTACATATGTACAAAGGAAAAACAGTCATGACTGAAGCAGAGCGTTATGAATCACTCCGCCACTGCAAGTATGTAATATTTCCATGTAAAAGTGTTGACATTATATGCACAATTTTAATAAGGAGCTACTTTACATGCTTTGCTATTATTCTGTTTTACCTACATACTCTGGTCAGTTTTATTACCTCACATGCATGAGTTATCCTACTTGCATGAGCATTTTTCTAGCTAAACCTAATTGTTAGCTTAATGAATATAACTCATTGCTTCCTTTGCTTATCCTGTCTACATAAAGTGTGGGTGAGGGAGTAATGTCAGCTTTGCACAAGAAATGTTGTAGTTCTATTAAAGAAATATGAAGAAGAATGAAGAAAATACATGGTACAAGAGACAAAGTTGAAAATTTTCAAGGGAATTATGTACTTAATAAGAAAAGCATATATAGGACGAATAAATGGGTGCTCACGCGAAACTATAGTGGTTGGGAAGTTCAGATGGGCTTGTAGGATAACCATCAGCAAAAAATGAATGTGGTTAAGGAAGATGAGGGTGTAATGTGTATCTAGAGGTCAATTGTTTGGAATGTAATCACCAGGCTGGTCTGAGGCTATTGTATCATAGGCTAACAATAGTGTGGTGGACTAGCATTACTGGGAAGCGAGGCCAAGAATCTCAAATGGAGGCAGTAGGGAATGTTCTAAAACACTCCTTGTTCTTTTTGTTGGCAGAAATGACACCCTCCCCCTATATTCTCTAGTATGAAATTACTGAAACAGGTCTCATAAAATTATACATCCGAATTCTGCTAAATGGAGGTAATAAGAATTGTTTTAAATACACTACGGTAAGTACCTTTTATTATTTAATGGTCAATTACCTGCCTTGTTCCATCAGTGAGAAGTTGAACACGAAAGAGTATGTCCTAATAGTGGCAAGAAGCAATAATTAAAGAAATTTCATCACACAATGCTTATGTTGCACAGGAAGACTATGCTAGAAGAAACTAAACAGTGAAAGAAAATGCTACATAACCCAAGATCCAAAGTCAACATCTGTCGCTTGAGTCCACAACAAAATAAATTCAGTAGGAAAGACAATCTAAACATGCTTTCTGTGATCCAAAGTCAACATCTGTCATTCGAGTCCACAACAAAGTCAACCCAGTAGGGAAGGCAATCTAAACATGTCTGTAATCCTACGTTACAGATGGACAAATATGGACAAATATTGAGTGATCAAACCTAATTGAATTGACAAAGGCTCATTTTGTATCGAAATCAAGCTCCGCTTGGAAATAATATTCAATTAACTTTTTTAGATTTTGTAATAATTGCATGTCCTTGCACATGTGAACAGTTACGTCGATAACCTTGCTAGCATAAAGTAAACCGTATAAGAAAGTGCTACAGAACCAGAGATCCAAAGTCATCATCTATTGTTCCTAAGTACATTAAGCCCACATTTGTTCTACAAGGTCCACTACAGAAGATTCCCAATTGGGGAAGGCAATGCAAGAACTGCTTGTGGCAATCCTATGTAACTCGACATTTACTGATGGGGCAACTAGGACTGATTAGTTTATTGTAGAGTGATAAAAGTGTCTTCTCAAACTGGAGCTCTTTTGTGAAATAATATTCAATTATATCTCTTTGATATTGTAATCATTGCATGCCTAGCATTGCATATGACATTTAGTAGGAGACATTAGTAAATTTTGTCTTTGTTTCTTTTTTAAAGTCTATAGTTGTTTGCCATTGTATGACAATTCTTTTCCCTGATTACAGGTGGGTGGATGAAGTTATTCCTGATGCTCCCTGGGTGCTCACACAGGACTTTATTGACAGGCACCAAATAGACTATGTTGCTCACGATGCTCTTCCGTAAGATTTACATGCTTGAATGTATTCATAGTTTAATGAACTCACTTATCAGTTGTATTTTATTTTATTTTGACGTAATGAACTTTATCCTCATATCTTTTATAGTTCCATGCAATTATGTGCTTCTTTGTTATAACTGATATTTGTGGACTGGTCAATGGATCAGCTTATGAATTGGCTATGTTCAACATCACACGTTTACCTAGCAAGGCGTTTAGGCATCATTGGAGAATATATTTGAAGCTAATTCCAAGTTCAAATCAAGATGGATTAGGGTTCTGGCTGATCAAGGACTGATTGTTATAGATGAATCTGTGAGATTCAGATCCTGAGTAACAGATCAGAAGCGGTTTAAGATGGAGACTGACCTTTGATTTTCTGCAATTCCTGAACTAGTCTCTGATAAATGATAATTCTGTTTTTTCATAGATCACTAGCATCTCTTCTTTGAACAATCACTAAAAATTCTGTAGCTTAATCTTGCTAGAGCCTGGTTCCCTTTTAGAAATTTGAGTCATAACTAAGCTTGTTGATCCCTTGTAGATATGCGGATACAAGTGGAGCTGGAAACGATGTCTATGAATTTGTTAGTTACCATACTGACTCTAAAAATAGGCTACCAATTGTATACTTCAACATTTATTTCAATTTATTTTTACTTGATTGGAATGATCTTGGAAACAGGTTAAAGCCATAGGAAAGTTTAAAGAAACAAAGCGCACAGATGGCGTTTCGACCTCAGATGTTATAATGAGAATTCTAAAAGATTATAATGAATATGTCATGCGTAATTTAGCTCGTGGATATTCAAGAAAGGACCTTGGTGTTAGCTATGTTAAGGCACGGGATTATGCCTTACCCTTTTGGTTACCTATGTTTTTCTGATGTTATTGCATCATATTCAGAGTACTAACTGTGATTTGCTAATCAGAGAAACAACTGAGAGTGAATATGGGAATAACCAAGCTTCGTGAAAAAGTTAAGGAGCATCAAGAAAATGTTGGCAAGAAGGTCTGTATATTTCATCTCTGATTTAAGTTCATTATTTTTGCCCAGGAGTTCATGCAACTCTTCAAATAAATAGACAGCGCATCTTCATGGTTCTAAATGGGCAATCAGCAATTTTTATGCTCAAACATAATCTGTTTCTTATTCTCCATCCAGCTGCATACAGTAGCAAAGACTGCTGGAATGCATCACAGCGAGTGGGTGGAGAATGCTGATCGCTGGGTCGCTGGTTTCCTGGAGAAATTTGAGGAAGGGTGCCACGTAATGGTGAGTCAATATTGGAGTTGGATATTCATTTTGGTTTTTTTTTTATTGAGCGCCGGAGCAGAAAATTTCTTGTCAAAACTCAGATATTGTATATTCTGGTCATTCCTTGCTTTTCTAATGAATTGAAGTGTCAGACCTCATTCTTTACTGGTTTGTGTGAATAGGAAACTGCCATTAAAGTCAAGATTCAGAAAGGGCTCAAGAGGCAGCAGAGCAAATCCAGGAACTGCCTATTTGAAGAACCGGTAGAATCATAGAGTCCCTTGTGATCATAACCTCTCTTGACAAGGAAGCATTAAACATGTGATATATTGGTATACTTTTAGAGGCTAATTCCTGCCTCTTTGCTGTTGTATCTATATTGTAACTCAAGCCGTTGGGGTTGTGGATTCATTCGGTGTCTAGTCTACTATGGATTTCAGATAAGCTGTAGGAGCTGCGGTTGCTACGACTGCAAAAGCAATTGGGCTCTTGGTGTCATGCAGAGAATTTTTGCATGAACCTTTTGTTTTGTTTGTTTTGTTTTTTTCCCCATTTAACATGTATTTGTATACTAGCAATGATAATAATATCACTGGATCAATTGTAACCCTTGTTTTCTGGAATTGTGGTTTAACATCACTCTCATGTTTGTGCTGGTTGGCCAGTGATCTATTGCTTTGGCTTTAAAGCATACTCCGAGATGAAAGCAAATCATTTCCCTTTTCTTTCCAACACATGTTCTGTGACTCAACTTTGACGATGACATAATATAGTGAGAGGAATCTTTTTTTTTTTTCTTTTCTTTTCACTTTTATCATCAAAGTTTTGAATGCGACTTTTCTACTTGAACATTACCAAGCATCTTCAAATCACAAATGCTTTAAGAACATGAGTTGGCATGGTGTCAAGTTTTGTAATTTGGTTAATATTTTTGAAAATAAACGGCTTATTTTTTTTTTTTTTTTTTTTTTTTCCATTCGGAACATTCATGTTGTATCACATATTTTTTATTTTGGACCCACTGTTCCCTCTCTTACTATTTATTAAATGGAATGAAGAATACGTTAATATCCCGGCTCGAATCCTGATATATGAGCACTTAGGGGGTAGAGGTGATTGGCGTAATGACTTCGAAGGTTATTACTAGGATAATGCCAGGTTATCAATGTGCACCGTTTAGATCCTTAACTTTAGCATCATTCAAAGATGAGGATTAACATGCAGTTTCAGTCTACACCCCACATGATTGTCAATCTTTGATCTATAGAGAAAATTTCTCTTATGAATAATGAAAAACCACTTGCAAGAACGAAACAAAATCACTACAGGCACGTTGACGAGGTGAATGAGATCTTAATATGGATTGGGAAGAGAACAATACGGCCACAAATCCTGTTCAAGCATTCTAGAATTTCCATCACTTTACAAAATAGAATCAAAGAGCATTCCCGAACTCGAGTGGCTCTTGTGGTTACGGAGGAGAGGTATAAGACCTCGGCTGGGTGGCGGAAGATCAGTGGATCGAGGGGACGTATTATTACTTCTATTTATTTGGTGGGAGTTGGGGACAGTGGGCCCACCATGCAGCGTGTACCAAGTCCCGTGTGTATCACCGGACATCTCGAAAAAAAAGAAGAAGAATCAAAGAGCAATGAAACGAAACCAAATTTAAGGGGTTCTCTTATGTGACACAGTCTAGGGTGGGCTTAATAAGCTAATTATCCCCACCAATAATAGATGATCTCGAAATTTAAGAGGTCCTCTTATGTGATTCAAAAGTCTTTTCGTAGTACTCTACAAATCAATGGTGGTCTAAAAATTAACTTAGTAATATAGAAATACAAGAAACTGATTTAGTTGCATATGTCATTAGTCAATTTAAAAACTGAGTACCGTTGGAGTATCCTAATCTCTCGATACCGCGACACAAAAACGGAAGAAATTTTAGAAACTAACGCATGTGTAGAAATAAAATCCAGATTTTTGATCAATGCTAAAACACCAATTAAGTACCAAAATACGAAAATCGAGATATGACCTAGTACAATAAGCACACTTTCAGAGAAAAAATTAGATACTAAAAATTAAAAAAAGGCAAAATCCGAAAATGGGATAGAGGCAAGTACTTTACGCTTTAATTGTTATATGTGCTCTATAAATGTTATAGTGTAGTCTCATTTTCAGTATTGTGTATCATTTCATGTTTGTGCACGTGAGATTTATATAGCTATAGACCATTATCACCTATTGATATCCTATCAGTTGGGTACTCGTCTTACTTAAGTAAGCATGTTATGAGAGAGAGAGTTCTTGGTGGAAGAATACAATAATAGGCATGTAGTCAACCCAGACAACCCATTGTTTAAATTTAAATGATAGTAGTCATGCACTACACGTACGCATCTACGCTATGACATGACACATCAACTTGACCCTGATATAGTTCTTGATTATCATTGTTTTCTTATATACTGATGCATATTAGTAGTATCATGATCTATTGTTACTTTACTTGTTCTTATTCACATTTATCATCTTTCAGTTCGTTCATGATATATTTATACTGTGTAGTTTAACTTTACAGCGTATTGTACTTTGCTCCTATCCAGAGTAGATGATATTAGTAGCTTTAGGCGAGGAGAACAAGTATCCTACTCATTAAGGACCTCATGCGGGTGATGTACTGGACATTTTTCAAGGGACGATTCGTATTAGTAGCTAGTGCCCTTCCATTTTCAGTATATATATGCGGATTTTTTTCCCAAGTATCTCGTATTTATTTCATTATTTCATTTGTGTTGTTTCCTTGATTCTCACTTTTTTTCTTTCAGTTATCTATTCATTTCTAGTTTCATGCATATTGTTAACTTTTTTTTTTTTTCTATGGATGAGTTATCATAGTTTGATATATAACTATGGATTATGATGATGAGACTTGAGAAATAAAAACGTACTACCTTTGATATTACGAGGTAGGCTGAACGTACTTACGTACTTACGTACTCGTACATGATTATTCGATAATTTATTTAAGATAATTATGATTATGAGATATTATTTGACAATGATTTCATTTATATGAAGGGAAAAAAAATGAAAATTACTGAGAAACCCAATTTCGGGGTTGGGTTGTATGAAAAACCCACCCGCTGGATGGCTTTTATGAAATGCCCAGAATTATATAATTCCACGTCAAATATTCAAAGATTCCCTTTAGATGCTATGTATTTACAAAATTGACATTTTTATAGTACCAAAAATACCTCTTCGCGCAAATTTGGTCATATATATATGATTTTGAATTAAAAACTCAGATTTGGATTGCAATTTTCGTCTTCTTCTTCTTCATGAGAGATCTGAATTCCATTGCTCTCATCTTCAGCAGAGATAGCAAAGATCGTTCGTAGTTCACTGTAATTTTTTTTCAGTCAAACTTTGATCATCGCTCACCATCATTGCTCATCATCATCATCATCGTGGAGAGATTTGATATTTTTCGGCGATAGTTCAATTGTGGAGAGAAGATCTTCTTGTCTTTTATAGATCTTAAAATAAGGTAAGAGTTCATATATGTAGAAATTTATTCATTATCTTCGCATATCTCGAATTTTTTGCTGAATTTGAATTTGTTATGAAGATTTATAACTGAGAAACGATTAGAGAGATCTTTAATCTCGTTCTTTTGTGAGAATATGAAGGCGAATGATATTTGCCGTGCTAATATGACTGGAATTGTCATCATCCGTTCACTTGTCACAGAGAAAGAGCATTCTCCGTCATATTTAGATGGAGAATGATCATTCTCCGTTAGTTTTGGACAGAGAATGGCCAATTCCCTTGAGAATGATCATTCTCCATGAGTTTTAGACGGAGAATGATCATTCTTATGTGTTTTAACACGGGGAATGTCATTCTCCGTTTAATTTAAAACGGAGAATGACATTCTCCGTATTAAATTATACGGAGAATGGCAATTCTCATGTGTTTTAACATTGGGAATGCCATTCTCTGTGTAGTTTAACACGGAGAATGACATTCTCCTTGTAATGTAATATGGTGATCACATTCTCCGTTTCAAATTAAACGAAGAATGGTCATTCTCATGCGTTAAAACACTAGAATGACTATTCTCCGTGTAATTTAATACGAAAAATGGTATTCTCCTTGTAATATAATACGGTGAATGACATTCTCCTTTTTAAATTAAACGGAGAATGGTCATTCTCATGCGTTAAAGCACTGGAATGACTATTCTTCGTGTAATTTAACACGGAGAATGGCATTCTCAGTTAGTTTTAGACGGATAATAATCATTCTCTGTTAGTTTTAGACAGAGAATGATCAGAAATGTGTTGTCCTGTTTTGTGATCTCTTCTGTTTTATGTTATCAGGAGGGAGAATGGATTCAAGTTGTTTAGTTAATCTTTGTTTCAAGGGAGACCTAGTTTTCTGCCGTGTCACATATGAAAGTACCGTAGAATTTTTAAAGTATCAAGTGTGCAATCGATGGACTTCTTTGGATCCACTTTCCTTTCGTTTGAAGTTTTTGCATTCCGATGGAACTGAACTGTACGTTGACAGTGATTTTTGGCTTCGGTCATTGGTTGGGGATTTCATGGTACCCATGACGTAAGCTTTGATCTATTTGTGGAGCAAGTATACTCTCCATGTTCTTCATCGACATCTTTTCCTTGTCAAAGCACTCCCATGGGACTTTCGTCTTCCTCTGTTAGTTCTTTGGGTAGAGGTTCTCCTACTGTAAAGGATAAATGAGTAGTAGAATTTTATGAGGGCTCAATTGAGATAGTAAAGAAGAGAAAATCGGATATGTGGCCTGGATCAATTACCGGCGTTGGTCAGATTTTTCTAAAAGGTGTTGAAGAAGTTAGGCACGCTGTTAGGAAGGTTTGTTTTGAATCTCGTCATCCATTCCATATTTTAAAATTTGAGCCGGAGAGTGTAGAAGCATGGGATTTCAGGCGCATATATAGGCCAGAATTCCTATGTGCTCAACCTAACCATGCGACCAACTCAAATGCGCCAGAAAGCTCAAACAGATACCTGACACAACAAAGAACAATTCACAAATATAGACATCAAAAGAAGATTTTTATTTCATATGAAAGTCTATTACATGTCTAAAGAAAGGCTTTACAAAGGAGAACTTCTACAAAAAGAAAGATCCTAAAGCTACAGCCAGGCGCAACAACTGTTATGCGCCCCATGTCAGGCGCATCATCCTTCAGGCGCATCACTCTGATGTCTCATCCAGGCGCATCGTCTCGTCATTATGGCGCAGGCACATCAGCACCAATCAACCCTTGTGTAGCAGGAGGAGGAGCTCTCCTAGCTCGACAAAGATCGCAGTACGATGCCCCGATCTTCGGAAGCAACAGGCACACTCCGCAGCTTGTGGCTCTGCCAGCATAATGAAAGATGGAGCGCGGCCGCCCCGATCTTTGGATACAACAGGCACCATCGGCCTGTGTCGGGACTCGACGATCCCAATATTTGGATGCAACAGACACTATCACGGAAGCTCAGAGCGACGGAAAGACTGGGGCAGCGCATCTTCACCCTTGGGAAGAGCTCGAGTTCGACAGTTCGCCAAGACGGAGCTCCGGCCAAGTTCATCTTCATATCGAAATGAAGAATAAAAGCAAAGCTTTCCTTCATGCGACTATTTATAAGCACGGGCAGCCTACACTCGGGTGCCAAATGGCCAATGTTCCAAATTCCATGCAATGAATTTACATTAATAGCAAATGCATCCATCTCCTCGTATTCGGCTGTAAAACCCCTAAATTTTTATAATTTTTTAATATAAATTTGGTACTGATTTTTTTATTTTATATTGTACGCCGCGTAGTTGTATTGTACGTCACGCGCAAAATTTCGTTTTTCAAAATTACTCGACGAGTGCGAATATGTGCGAGCGTACATATTTTTAAAAATATATTTTTTCTATTTGTATCGTTTCAAAATAATATATGTAATAATTATTTTTAGCTGTACCAAAGTTTTCAAGTTTATAATTTTATTTATTAAAAGCCTTTGGTTTATACAGTTATAAATAATAAATAATATTTTGCGTGCATACATATATTTCATAAATATTTTATTAGTTTATTTTTAAATAATAATATAATTTTTGGAATTATTATTATAAGTATTTTAGAAAATATATTTTGAAAATTATTGTGGCAATTTAAATCTTGATTTGATTTTATGGATTCATTTAAATAGCTAAAATAATATCTATGTTCGAAAATTGATTTATCTTATTTGATTTTAAACTAAAAGAATTTAATTAGATTTAAATTGGATTTGTATTTAGATTTGGATTTGATTGATTTTAAATTAAGTCACGAATTATCTATTTTTGGGTTTAAACTACTCATAATCCTTATCCAACTGAGAATTCTCACATCCTATAAATAGGCAGGTACTCCTCCATAAATTCCTCACATCCACAAATTCTTCACAACCAAAAATAAGTGCATCGTGTCCGTGACCAACATCTTATTCCATATTTACATGGTACATGGCATCTCCTTCGTGTCGGACATACCCCGACACTAGCAAATCCCTATCCTAACCCTATCAACACCAGCCCCGGCTGAGCCAACCCCGGCCATCTATTCCTGGTCGTACCACTAAACTGCCACCACCACCATAGTTCCACCAACACCTCTGCCTACCCGCCTCTACGCCGCCCCAACCAAACATAGTAGCCTCCCAAACCATCGCTGTCACCACCAGGATTAACACCGACACCAGCACTACCATGGACCATGTCTGCCTTCCCTGAACCCAGCCTTCGCCATTGCTGTCCGACTCCAATACCCCGACCCCCACCGTCTGCAGCACCCACCACAGCCTTCTTCCAGTCCGGCCACCCATCCTAGCCGCCCCTATCATTTCGGTCAACTCACCTTCATCACCACCATTACGACCACCACCCTCACCACCTACAATACCACCACCGCCGCCACGGCCACTCCCAGCCGCAACGATCACCACCACCGCAATAACAACCCAAACCATCACCACCCAAAAACCCTTGCCACACCCACCGCCGCGGCGACCCCCGCCAACGCCGCCGCGACCACAGACTCCATCACCACCATCACCAAGAGAAAAGAAAAGAGAAAGAGGAAAACCTACCTGAAACTCACGACCAACTCATTACCGGTTGCCGCAGCGTCCCCGCCACTGCGGTCGGCCCATCTCTGCCACATCCATACCCAGACCTCACCATTGACCTCCTCAGACGGGCTCGTGACCCCAAGTCGACGCGGCGGCCCTTGCCTGAGGTTCGTAAACCTCCGCCTCTCCCAGTCCCGAACCGCCCGAGCGCCGAAACTCCCCGCCTCCGCCGCTGGAACGCCCCTCCGGTGAAGACCACCCGAGCCTCCGCCGCACGCGGATCCACCCCTTTTTCTCGTCCACCATGCTCGCCCCTCTAGATCTACGCCCCAATCCCTCTCTTCCCACCGCATGCATCCGCCGTGTCCAGTCCAGCGAACCACCGCGTCCAGCTGGCGAACCACCGCCGCGCGTCCATCTTCCCGTTCCTTCGCCTTCGCCTCGAGCCTCCGACCCCTCGACCTTCAGCCTCCGCCGAGCTCTCCGCGCCTCCGACGTCGCCCAGCGTCGCAACCTCTCGAATCCCCCGCCTCTCTCTCCCTCTCAGCCTCTCTCCCGATCGATCAATCTCACTTTTCTCTCTCTCCCTCCTTTCTTTTTATTTATTCGAAGAACAACAGCAGTAGTTGACTGCTGCACTTGTGTTTTTTATTTGTTCTGTTGCTTTTGGTTTAGTTTTTAATTATTTTTTTGTCCTTCTTCTTTTAGTAATTATTATTATTATTATTATTATTATTACCCTATTATGTTATTTCTGATTTTACAGTATAAGTATTTTTAGTAATAGTTATTTTTACAGTTAATATTATATGTACATATGTACACTATGTATTATTATTGTCATTATTATTAATGTTATTTTATATATATTTTTATTATTATTGACTAAGAATTATGGTTAATTTAGTTATTATTAGAAATTAGTTTTTGTATAATTAGGTATAATAAGCTTTTAAATTCTTCTAAAAATATATATACACAATTATACAAATATTATATTTGGCTTGGCCTTTATTTTAAAAATATAGTTTTAGAACCCTAGATAAATTTTCGAGATTTTTAATATTTATTTAGAAATATTTTGATCCGCAAATCCAATGATGTTTTTTTTTTTACTCAAATTAGGTTTGCCTTAAATAATTTTTTTTGTATTTATCTAAAACTATGTTTGAAAATATAGATTTAGCTAAAATATTGTTTAACGAAACTTAGAGTTTAGCCCAAAATGATTTCGATTTTTCAATGTATTATTCCTAAAAGTTTATTTTACTAATAAAATCTAGTTTCCAAATATTGTAGATATTTTCTAAAATCGTATATACTATTTCCTTCGACTATCCTTCCGTCCGTAACCAAATTCCATTACTCCTATTCCCTCACCAACTCTAGACTACCCTATGTTGACCTTAACTATTCTAACCGTCTGGGACCTAATAGAACTGTCCGTACCACCATCAGAGGCCACCTTAAATAGTTGTTGCACCGAAGTCGCAGTTCGTGCCACATTGATCATTACAGTACACCAGACGTCCTACCAGGCAAGACACCTTGCCATTTGCTGTTTATTTATTTAGCTCATATTTTATGCATTATTCATTATTTTTTTATGCAAAATAAACTGTGATACATGGCATAACCTGTTAGAACTTACTGTTCGTTTATATTTCCTGATATGTATTATTTTTCTTACACATTAAACCTAGATTTAAGGGACCACCGTGTGTGTTGCATTCATAGGCCTTGACACATTTATACCATGTTGTTGTGAGTCACATATAGGACTCGGACATGCGTGATTGGCTGGCCACCAGTACGTATAAGCCGTGCGTTAGAAAATAACTGCTAATAGAATTGCATGCTAGAAGACTTAGCAGTTATGAGTTGGCATTGGGCAGGGAGAACATGATTGGAAGTTGACTACCACCCTATCTATCGTAGACTCGCTCGCTACTGAGGAACGATAGGTATACTATATGCTATAGACTCGCTCGATACTGAGGAATAGTATATGGTGTTGTGACTCGCTACTGAGGTACTGTATTGGTATTTTCCTGACTTGACCTGTTAGTCATGCGACCATGAACTGTTCTTAAAATGCATTCACTTAGATTTGGTTAGGCGCCCTTATCCGTTAGGTATGAGTACTCTTGGTTTGGGTAAATGTATCTGACCGTGGCTTGGAACATTAACTTGTCGCAGATTAGTTTGTCACATCTTGTCCTTGTTTGGTTGTAGGTGTGGCTTACTACTCCGATGAGAAGGTATTAAACCTTGTCGGGGTTCGGATACCATATTGGGTTCATAGCATGGAAAGATACGTCATCATGAATTAGTTTACCATCTCCTGTCATTGTTTGGTTGGGGGGATGGTACGCTAGTTCAATAGGTGTGTATTGGACCATGTATAATTCAATTGACTTATTTATTTGAGCAATATTTATTCAGTTTATATGGCATGCTATTATGTGTCTTGTTACGTCCCTCTGAGGACCTGGTTATCTCGCCAGGTGTGTGCTCTTGTCTTTCGCAGGTGTTCTAGCTTTAGTCGTGACCATCTCCATTTATTCGAGGATGATTGCGCTTGGATCATCTTTGCTTCGCTAGCCAAATTCATTTCTTTTCTCATGTATTTTTCATTTACTTGTTGGTAGTGGATTTGTCTCCGCCCAACATATTGTATCAAGACAATTCATTCTCATTATATGATATCTTTTTTTGTGTGGATAAGATTAGTTAGTTGTGGTTTACTGTATTTTACATCTTATGTATCCATACGAGGCTTATGTACTTCGTATGAATACAACTGGCATGTCTACGTTCCTAGTCCTACGTATTTTGGGACTGGAGCGTTACATCGGCTAAGTCAAGGCAACCATTAACGCCACGAAGAACTCAACAGACGGGCAAAAAAGGATATGACACGTTGGCAGATGCGCCGTCGATATCATGCGCTCCCCATGGATGCGCCCAACGGGCCATAGAACCATGCGCCCAGATTGGCACTAACCAATGCAACCCTCTCCATTAAGCATTTAATGCTGAATGAAAAAGGCAGCAACGTATTCCAAGAGCCGTCCAATCAGCAGCCCTGTGCAGAAAATGAAGCACCGCTGATGTCAACACTATCATTACACCTTGGGTCGGCAACAACTGCCACGTAGCCGACCGATCATTCGTATGTGCCTCGTGGCCATGCGCCCAGAAGACGACATGCGCCCCAGTGGACATACGCCCCCTCAACTCACTTCTGATCTCAAGCAACAGAAGACAAAGCTATGCATGTGCCTCAAAAGCCATGCGCCTGGACTTGCTCATGGCTCCTAAAAGTCATGAGACCAAGTCGCCTCTCCTGCGCCTGATCCTAGGCGCACCCTGATGCGAAGCTCTGCATGCACCTCAAAATCCTTACGCCCATACTCGTTTATGATGCCTAAAACTCATAGACTAAGTCGCCTCCATGCGCCCGATCCTAGGCGCACCCCGACAGATCACTCTCCTCCAAAACCGAGATCTTTGAGCCACAGGCATACGCCACGCGTCCTTTTACTCAGTTCTATTCAAAGAATGGGTGCCAACCACCTAAGATCTCAGCAACAACCAAATCTTAGCAACTGCCACGTGTCAGCTCCTCTGCAGCCTGACGAAGCAGTTCGAGCAGATTCTACTACAACTCGGGGCACATCGTCCATGCACCCCCGCCAGCATCACCCACGTGGCGTTCCCACGTTCAGGCACATCCGACATATGCGCTCAATGAGCAGCCAGCCTGCTATCTATAAATAGAAGGATCATTTCTTTGATGACAGACACAGACAGAAAGAGGGATATATATCGACAGACTGTTATATCCATATACAGAGGCCAGAAGAGATACTTAACTTCCATTTCTCCTCACAACGATCCGGCATCCAGAGCAACCCAAACCTTCAGAGAGTTCAATATCGTCGTCAGATCGTCAACGGAGTCAACGTATTACCACTCACTCCATCGACATGGTGCCCAGATAAAAACAAAAGTGTACTCCTAGGACCATATCTAAGTCCTACATTGTACTCTGTTCTGTTTGTAATTAAAAACATCAATCACCAAAGAGTTTTAATGGCAACCAAGCTAGCGACTCTGCTGGGGACCTCTTTTTCCTCCAACGAGAAAGCTGTGTCGCAATCTGACGACATCAAACTTGGCTTCTCCCACAAAATACTTGTGGTGCGCCTCAATCAACAGGTGTATGAGGAGTTCATCTCTGAAGGCAGCGCGAGTCCTTCGAAGCGGCTACCAAAGACGAAGAAGACTCACCAAGTCGGGGTGCACAAGAACGATGCACCTGGCACCATCACTGAAGGAGATGCGCCATCGCAGCTGGCCCTTCCTGCTGACGTTCTCCGCAATAAGGATGCGCCCACTGGTGTCGCACATCTGTTTGGAAAATGCAGTGTTGACTATATTTCCCAACTGTCTTCTTTCCAACTGAAGAAGATGTGCCAACGGAGCATAGGTGCAACCAATCTCCAGCGCATGAGCTCTGGTGCGCAGGAGAGAACGTCTGTCTTCAACAGACTCACTCACTATCATGGCGAGACATAATTGGATTTTGAGTACTATACGTCTTCGCGAGCTAGTACAAAGAAATCTAAGGCAGCACAGGCCATGCGCTACGAATGTGCTATGCCAACGGCAAACAAGAAGCATGCATTTAAAATCATGCGCACTGCTGATGGTAAGCTGTACAGAGTCGACTCGGGCACATCTGTGCCGAAAATGGGTCGACTCTCAAAGTCCCTGTCCCATTTGGGCGCATCTACTGCGTTTCGAACCAAGTCTGGCTGGACAACTGCGATGTTGAGTCCATGCGCCCACTTGGGTAATGTGCATGAAGTGGACTCAAGTTTCCATAAATGTTGTTCCTCTACCAATGATCTGGACGTATCTCATGCGCGTGAACCAGATCAGGGGGTACAAAATTCACATGACCACCCCGGTACTTGGCCTTGTCATGCGCCTGATGGTGGTATTAAAGTAAAACTCTTCCATCATGATTTACGTAATGTGATCAGTCACAAACACAGATCAGAAGAGCTGACTAATGAACACAATGTTCCCCTCGCAGGACACACCTGTGCAATGGTCACCATTAACTGATGTTGTTGCAAAATAGCATCTCCACCACAGAGGCAGTCCGTGTCTCAGCGACTACAATCTACGACACCTATCCGACGTCGCCTCGAAAAGAAAGTGCCAATTGAAGAGGTAGCGGAGCCCAAGGTCGCTTCCTATCATGTTGTCTCCAATTCCCACTCATTCGTAAGAAAGACAACCACCAAATCCTCCGCCTCTGCATCTAAGACTCACCTGAGGAAGAGCAAAACAGTGGTCCCGTCCCCAGGGGTGTACGAATGCACCCCGAGCAAGGATCAAGGCCCTGGCAGAAGCAACAGCCAGGGGTAGTCAAGCCTCTGACAACCCTTCCCTCGAAGACGAAAAAGCACTTCGACAAACTGACCCTGACGTAGCTGGGGGTAGCCAACACGAGGCCTCAAAGGAAGAAACCCCTCCACAGGAAAGCGAGGTCGAAAGCGAAGCCTCGACCGATCCATCCACTTCCACCTATGTCATAACAGCTTACATGGCAGGGGGTGGTGATGAAAGAGAAGCAGATGCCCCAGCGCTAGACATCGTGCAGCGTATAGACACTCTTGAGGGGTGCCTCAAAATTTTCTCTATCTTCATGCAGATCCTGACCCAGGCGGTGTTCGACATTCGAACCACTCTGGCAAGGGCACCTGTCTCCACCAGCCCCGATCCGGGGGCCAACGGAGAATCAACTATACCCCCTCAACGGGTATCTTTAGGGACGGAGCACCACACTGTACCGCGAGTGTCAGCTTCTTCCAATATCCAGCTTCAGGCTGTACCGCCTTCACCTGCACCCAGCTCGACAGAAGACTTCGTCGGGATAGTCAGAGACCTGCACGAGCATTTTGAGGCCCGAAATAGACAGGAGGATCGCCAGAAGATGGGACTCCCGCAACCTTACCCCCTCGAATGGAACAAATTGGTTTATCCTTCCAAGTATAAATCGCAAACACTGACGCCATATGACGGGAAGGATTCTCCTCGCCGGTACCTGACCTACTTTCAGTCTCAGACGGGGCATCTCCCAAAAGAAGACGCCTTACTTACGAGCCTGTTTGTCGGGGCTCTGAAGGGAGTCGCCTACGACTGGTACTGCAGTCTCCCTGACAACTCCATATCGTCCTTCGACGACTTGACACGCCTCTTTCTTGATCGGTTCTGTCACGCCCCGATCCTGCTAGGGTCGTCCGTCTTGTCTGGACCCCTGCGAGATCGATCGTCCTCGCTAAGGCGTGATGCTGTGCAAGCCTAAGTTGCGCTTGCACAAGGCCATATACCTGCACAAAACAACTAGTCAAGCAAAACAAACGCACACACCCATTTTATTGCAAAAAACTAAATATTGGACACAGAGATTTGAAATGGAAATACTTCTTTTATTGATAAACTTGATAGGAATACAAGTACAAAGCTTTGCAAACTCAGAGTGCCTTATATTGGCTACATGATTCTCTTTGAAACTCTCCTTTTAAAAATAGCCACAATGCCCATACATCATATCCCTCTATTACATGCTGGAAATGAAAGACATCTTCAGAAGGAAAAGAAACTAGAAACTTGACTGGAATGAAAAGTAGCTTCGAGGCAGTCCACAGCTCTACTGGGCTAGGCGAGCTTTAGTGCCTTACTTGAAATCTGTAGCACCCAGTTTCTAAAATAAGGGTAATTTTAAAATTTTGTAATTATAATTATTTAATAATGATATTTAAACCATATTATGATTCTTGGTGATTTTTAGTTATTTTAAAAAAACTATTTAAAACCACGACTTGTGATTTTGATGTTTTGCTAGTACAATCTTAGAGATTTCTTAACCTAGAGACTAACCATGATCATATGAGCCTAGCCATAGGTTTAGAACATCAAGTTAGGGCTTTTTAGCCTAAGGGGTATTTTGGTAATTTACTAGGAAATTATTGGATTTATGTAATTTATTATTATTTAATTAGTTGATTAGTGTCATGTTAGTCCCTAACCTAGTTTACCCTAATCTAGAGGTTAGCTACTAACCTAGAAGCTTGAGGATAGATATTAGTCATTGGTTAAAGTAGTGTAAATATCTAGATATTTACTTTTGTGATATTTCTTGAAAACCTAAAGATCTAAGCTACCTTTACCTTGAAGTCAAACTTCCTTCAAGGTGAAGCAAGCCAAGGACACCCTTCCCTACCCCTATGGCAGGCCACACACCCCCCTTCCTATATAAACCCATCACATTCATTCATGATTAATTTACATGAATTAAAACCTAGAAAATACCCTTTCCTTCAAACCCCTATAACTTGATCATTTTTGATCCAAATCACCTCTAGTCTTTTGCATTGGGACCCTACAACATCAAGGGTGCTAAGGGAGGCTACCATTCTAGATTTCACAAAGCTTTGGCATCACCAAGTGGAAGGATAAATACCCCCTTCTTTGATTTTTCATTGGAATTGCACAAATAGGTAAATACCCTCATACATAGTTAATATTCTATTTTTTCTTCATAAATGCATGCATATAGGTCTACCTTAGCTGTAGGTCAAGTTTGGTAAAATCTAGGGTTGGTTTGGTGTCCGTATCGGACACGTATCCTAGGTTATAAAACCATGTTTGATAAAATGCCCCAAAGGATTTGATTTTGTTAAAATGTAGAACTAATTACATTTTTGGGTAGCCCTAGACTTGTAGGTTACAACCCTAGTTGACTGAGCACAAATTAGACCCATGTCCGTGTCGAAAATTGACACGAAACCACTGCCAGGACACTGCACTGAGGCATACAGCCTCCCCTGCTACTCGACCCCAATTCCGGATACGACACACCATGAGGACACGTGCAAATTGACACAGAGGAGGGGGCCATCACTGACAAGCCCCCCTCGAGTTTGAGACACTCTCGTGTCCTATCGAGGACACGTGCACTGGTCGTGCACTGACAGTGCACACGCGCACGGGGGCCAACTTTGTGCGTGTCGTGTCGCGCGGACACGACACTTGGGCACCTCGTGGTGACACGAGTGTGTAGCCCATCATATGGCGAACACGTGGACACGAGCACGAGACGTGTCGTGTCCTGTGTCGCGAACACGAGGCACTTGCATCGCTGCACGATGCTGCACATAGCAGTGTGTATCAGTCAAGTTTCCTCGACTGATACGGTGTTCGTACCGTGTCCTGGAGTGACGTGGACACGGGGCAGGCACTTGGACACGTGCACAACCCCTAGGTGAACCTTCGTGCACGAGCACGAGACACATGAGTGTGTGTGTCGTGTCCTAGAGTGAGTTGTACACGTGCACGACACTGTGTATATGTGTGTGTATCAGTGTTTACCCGATTGGGTTTCCAGTGAGTTGGACACGTCGTGTCGTGTCTAGACTCTGTGTCAGGCACCCTAGATGCTAGGGGACACTGTGGGACACGATTACCAACCAAGTGTTGGGGACCTTAGTCGGGTTTGAGGTTGTATTTGGGTTTACCCACTTCACGAGTACACAGTCCCATTTTCCAGAAATTTGGGATATTTCCCAGTTTTCAAAATTGAATTTCAAAATGATTTTTGATGTTTAATATACATGTATTTGTATGTATACGTATTGTATATACATATATATATATGTGTTGGTGTGTGTGTAGGTGAAAATTTGGGGTATATACATGTGTGTACATATGTATATATATAGGTGTGTGTGTGTGTTATTGTGTGTGTGTGGGTTTAGTTTCCTGTTCCAGGAAACTGAAACCCCCCCTTTTTGTGTATCAGTAAAACTATCTCTCTCACTCTATTTCACTATCTCTCTCACTTTTCTCTCTATATATATATGTATTGTATATTATATATATATATGATGTATATATGTATGTTTTTATATATGTATTTGATATTGTATCTATATATTTATATTTATGGTATATAAGTAGTATATAGGCTATAGGCCTATGTATAGATATATTGTATATATATATATATATATATATATATATATATATATATATATATATATATATATATATATATATATATATTTTGTATATATATATATATTTATATATATATATATATATATATATATATATATATATATATATATATATTATATATGTATGTATGTATATATGTATAATGTATAGATGTATGTATATATATATATATATATATATATATATATATATATATATATATATATATATATATATATATATATATATATATATATATATGTGGTATAGAGATGGATATCAATGTGATATTAGCCTATGGTATTCATTATGAGCCTATGGCTATGAGGTTAGGTTTTTGACCTTCGTTTGACTAGTGTTGACCAAAGTCAACCTTAGGTCAAACTTGACCTAATTAACCTAGAATTGACTAGGATTAACCTAAAATGACTAGTTTAACTACATTTGACTAAACCCTAACTAGTTGATTAAGTTTGACCATATGGTTTTGAGATAGTCCTATGTAATTTAAGATATGTATGGGGTTAAGTGGGATAATTAGGAGTTGTGTCATGAATTGGGTTAGCCCTATAGAGTTGACTTAGATTGTTAATGGTTGACCCTTAACCTAATGACCTTGTGACTAGTCTATGTTGACCAAAACCTTAGTTAGTCTAAGTTTGATCTAGATTTGACTAACCTTAACTAGTTTGACATTGGTTGACCTAACTTTGACTAGTTTGACCTAGTTTGACTTTTAGAGTTGACCAAGAGTTGACTGTTGACCAGATTGACCTAGAATCATGTAGTATGCATTGTATACTCTATTTTTACCATTGTGGATATGTTGTGACCTGTTTTACTCTGAATAGGACTCTGTGACACCAGTTCGGACATCTATTCATATCAGTCATACAGGGTGGCAGGCGAGTACATTCTTTGATCATTTCATACTTGTTAGGATTTATATTCTTGCTCTAGATTACTTTACATGATGCTGTCACGTTATTATCACGGATTGGTACTATATGGATCTTGTCATGCGATGTTATCCCCCTCGGGGTGCATCAAATACAGTTGTCATATGCTTTTCACGAACATCTTGTATTTCATGTACACCTCTATTCATGTATACTCTTGTGCAATCTTGTACTCTCATGATCACGTGAGCAAATATGATAAAAACCTCTTGTGCAAGGTAACGTAACTTGACTGGATCCTTGTGTATTGATTGGGGAGGGTGAGTAGAAAATGGTTATGTGATCAAAATCCCATCTTGTGAAATCTTGTAAAATTATGTATATGTCCATTGTACACTCACGTATGATGGAGTTACCCTTGCATTGTCCTAACCCGTTTATATAACCATCTCATGCTCTAAATCACAGGTTACCTACAGTTCTTACTTATCATATATATAGATATTTCCAGTTATCAAATCTCTCTCGTTTTTATATATATTCTTACAGTCCATGTATCTTACTCTATGCATGCTTTACATTTTCCAACATGATATGAACTGCGTGAGATGTATTGTGCTCGTTCCTGTCCTGACTGGACCTGTTAAAAATATTACAGATGATGATGGTGACTATCCTACCTTCTATGGGACACATGAGGGTGACCTTCAGGAGCCTGAGGAGCATCTAGCTCAGTAGAGGGTGCCTAGTCTAGTCTAGTGTTTATAGTTTTTATTTTGTATCGGATTGTTCCGATTGTTAGTTGTGACTTAGTTACATTTCAGGTCTTGTACTTATTTGTGTTGGATATCTACTTTGTGTGGTGTGATAACTCTGTTTATATTCTGTTTCTTCCTTTCATCTGATTCCATATCATGTTCTATGTTTTCTAGACTTGTGTTTGAGATATAGAGTTGAGATGTTATGTTATACCTCCGTGCGGAGATGATAGTTTTATATATCTTATTGTTAGATGTTAGATGTTATGGTTGACCTATACAGCGTTCTACCGCCGACACTGCGGCGTAGGCTGGACGTACCCACGTTCTCGTGCCCCTAATCAGGGTACGGGTCGTGACAAAATCCCCCTGTCTCCTTTGCTTTCTGAAAAGGATGCCCACAACGTGGGTCAGCACACATCATGTACTAGCGAGCGGCTCTTCGCCGAAACTCACAAATATCTGCACTAATTCAACATGTGAAGCTACATATTTACTAGTGCTCTTTCTACTTGTCTAGGTTCTTTTTAACAATTTATAAGAAACATGACAGCAGAAATATTCATAACCAACTTACCCATCGCCGACAGTCATCCCTGCACAAAAATAGGTTAGCACAATTTGTATATGTGTAAAGCATACTCATTTTCCGTCCCTACATGTTAGGCTAGCAATAAATCCCTGTCTATATGCATGAACCTAACTATTGTGGTCCATGGGTATTCCCATTACTAGCAATCGGAACTTTCTGCCCAACTACTAATAGACTGACACCCCTCTTACTACGGGGACTTCCAGCCCCAGGTGTCCTGTTCTCTCCTAGGCCGATCGACTCCAGATGCCCCCAGAATCGATCGAGAGATTACCACCTTATGCACAAGTTGTCTAGACCAATGCGAATGCAGCTATCAAATAATTCTACTATGCACGAGTCTAGGCAACATGTAAACATTTCCATTCTCTTCTTCTTCTTGTACGATCATGCCGTGATTTCCATACCGAGCTATCTCTTTTAGGCAATTCGTAAGAGCATACAGTTTATATTGAAGCAAGCAAGCGACAGTTCCATTTTACATGTGATTCATTCATTTATCTTCTCTTATCTTTTGTTATTGAGGTATCGTTGATCACAGGGATAAGGCAACAGAGTGGACTAGAGATCATTATTATTAGGGCGTACAAATAAATACAAGCCCGGTTAAAGCAACTCACCAAGATAAATCTTAGTTGAGAGAAGGAGGGACTTCACGCGTCATTCACATTCTATGTATGTCTATGCGTCCCCCTGCATAGGCACCAACATCTGATTAGCATACTTCGGTCTCTTTCTCTCAAGATTCGGAATGAATGCGATATGCGATGAAAGCGAACAATGAAAACCAATCATCGAAAACCAACACGAAAATGCATTCATCAAAACTAAGCAGCAAAAGAAAACATCCAACAAAACTCTTGGATTCATTTCAATAGAAGCCAATCCATCAATTGAAAGGTTCATTGTATTTCATCCGTGATTAATCGATACTGGCAAACGTTCTCCAAATACTCAGTTCAAGACTGAGTCAGCAAGCCGTAGGTATTACATAGTGGACCGCAAGGAGCGGGGCACTACAGGTTCTACGACGGAGGGAGGGACATGACCATGTCGTCTCTCATAGAAGTACGATAGACTGAGAATGAGATCGTTCGAGTCTTCATCGAACGTTTCCGACAAGCGTGTCTAAGGTTGCCTCCGGGCATGCCGGAACATGCACTCATCGGAACATGCAGCATGAACATACTCCCTGTAATCAAGCTCTGGCTCAACTCCACTCTCCTGCCTGATTGGAGCGCATTGATCATCGAAGCCAAAGCTGCTAAAAAGAAGGCACGTAATGCTCGCCTTCCGAGGGTTAACTTCCCCACCTTCGATGACAAAGGGAAACGACATGCGACCAGCAGTAGCAGCCGCGAAGCAAAGGGGAAGTAGGCGTTGACTGTCAATACGTCTAACAACACGCAAGGTCTTACCCAGAGGCTTCCTACCGCACCACGACCGAAGATGGTCTACTCCTTCCACGATGAGGATACATTAAAGCTCTTCGAGATGCTAAAGCAGGGCGACAAAATCAAGTTGCCTGATTCCAAGCGTCCAGACGAAGTAGGCAGAGTCGGCAACCCGAGGTATTATCACTACCATCAGTTTGTTGGACATCCAACTAAAGACTGCTACATCCTTAAAGACTACATACAGCGCATGATCAATACGAACGTCATCTCAGTCGATTACGAGGAGAAGACAGTCTCGGCCAATATGGTGTCGCTCCAGTTCGGCACTTTACCGCCTACTAAAGCTCAAGATGGCGTCGTCCCCATCCCAAAGGTGACAATAGAAGTAGTCAACCTTTCACCAACCCGCGACAACGTGGATGGGCTCACACCACTCACAACATCCAAAGGAGAGATCATGTGGGTTCACCCGAATCTCGTTCCAGAGCTGACTCAACCGAGGGTAACCTCTACCTCCAAAAGCAAAGACAAGAAGACCAAGTCTTGCCGAATGGTGACTTCCTCCCTTGAAGAAGCACTACCCGTACAAACGCGTTCACAGCAGAACGCCCAACCAGAGGAGGCTCCGTATGAAGTGACACCTCCTATCATCACCATAGCTGTCCAATAAGAAGGTTCATCCCAACCTCATGCAGCTGATAAACAAAAGCAGAAGGAGGCCCGTTTCGACAGGCCTCTTCGAAAAGACAACGCTCCGGGGTTAGCCAAGCCCCACAATTTCGATATACTGGCACAACTGGCCAGTACTCCAGTACGGCTTTCCCTATTCGATCTCCTTCGCCTATCCAAAGATACTCGGGAGGCTCTCTGCGAAGCCCTAAAGGACGCCGAGTCTTTCATCAGTCAGGTCAAGCAGCCTGACGACGATCCTACAGCATGTCCGTACTGCCATAATATGGGAGAGATCATCCCCAATATCACATTCACTCAACAGGATATGCTGCTCAAGAACAATAGGCACAACAGACCCCTGTATTACACAGGGTATGTCGGTGCCATCAAGGTGGATCGAATGCAGATCGACCCTGGGTCTTCTCTTAGCATCATCCCCCGAACTCTACTTCAGACGTTGGGGATCCTGATGCTTTGCCTGATAGCGTCTTACACTACCATCAGTGGCTTAAACACCAGAAAGAGTGAGCCGCTGGAGAAGATCCGCTTGAAGTGTCACATCGGCGATCTCCAGACCGAGGTGACTTGCTATGTTGTGGATGCAGACGTCAACTACAACAACCTGTTGGGACGGCCATGGATACATGAATACATGGTGGTACCATCCACTCTCCATTAATGTATGAAGTACGTGTCCACCAACGGCATCATCCGAGCAAAGTTTGCTGATGTCGATCCCTTCAAAGGGATTGAAGCCTTCTTTACCGATGCTGAACTGAACAAATCAATTCATCTCGAAGATGAAGCCAATGACGCTGATGACGAAGCAGAATCTGAGGTCGAAGCTGACTCAGAGGCGGACATGATAATCAATGCTCCCCTAAAAGTGTGACTCAAAGGGAGGTCGCCTCAAACATTGGCCCCTATGGTAGTCAAACTCTGCGGAAAGGGGCCAGCTTCTCCGGACAGAACATCTAATGAAGCCCCGTTGAAGATACGCCTCAAAGGCAAGACACCTCAAGTGGCGGCTCCTCTCGTAGCTAAGCTACGGGGAAAGGCTCCAGCTCCCGGCACACCAACTGAGGCTCCCCTCAAGGTACGGCTCAAAGGCAGACCTCCTCAGTTGTCGGCACCCGTCAGGCCACAAGAGAAGACCTCGGGGTCCTTCTCAGCACAGTCCCAGGAGCCAGCACAGGGCAAGCTCCCGAAAAACTCTCCTGAAACTCCCAAGGCTGCTCCAGTTCTCACTGATGAAGAACTTGGAGAGTACATATCAGCTAATGTCGATGCTCCATCCCTCGATGATATAATCCCTCGAGACAAGATCCCATATTTTATCAATAATAGAGTGTCTTTCAATTATTCTAGTCGTCCACATTGGAATACCATATACACTCTAGATAATGCTCTACAGTCGTTACAAACACAAATAATGACTGTGAGTCATATAAATCGAGTCGTCCTGTACCAAGGAGTCTGTTACATAGTTCTACCTCAGAACAAGGACGAAAAGCCCATTATCTTTGGCAATGTCAAGCGTCACCAAGATCTCCCACCGACGGAGCCAAAACCAGACACTGGCAGAATGCAAACCTACCGGTACAATGATCTATCCAAGTATCTCATCCAAAAGATGGGTTACAACTTGAAGAGCGGCCAAGGTCTAAACTACGGCAAAGGTCGACGCCTTTCCCTACGACTTTATGTCACGCCCCGCTCACGTAGGAGCGATCGTCCTTGCTAAGGCGTGATGCCGCACGAGCCTAGATTTGCGCTCGTGCAAGGCAGTTTCATAACGACCGATTACATCGGCGGCGACGGGGTCGTCGCACAGAAGTCCCAAGCAGAAATATTGAAACATACAGCGAAATTTAAGAACAAGTACACATGAACACAAGTCATTCAAAAGAAGCTCTTTATTGATATTGAATACAAGATTACATTTGTGGGCGCAAGACCAGATTACAAGTCTCTCGTGCTCATTTTTCTCTCGATTACAAGTCACTCTGCTCTCTCTCATCTCTCGATTATAATGCTTGAGCCAGCGGAAGCTTCGGAAGGCGATGTCCATACATTATGTCCTGTATAAGTCTTCAGTCCACGCGGCCGCACGCTTCGAATCGCCAAGGAACTCCGTGCCTCGACGCATCCAAGCGAGCTCTGCGCCACGAGCTTCTACCTGTGCCTGCACATGAACACTGTGTGGGTGTCAGTACTCAACTGTACTGGTGGAGTGAGCTTCTCGCCCACCCATACAAAATCGACACATTCATTTACTTTGTGCAGCTTAAAACCCTTTCGATTGTCTTTCTAATCTTGCCTTAGGATCAGTTTTAGGACCGACGCCTTTGCATACTTGTGTCTAAGGACCATCACGTGCTTGCACAACGATGTTAACTCATACTTTTGCCTTAGACCCTTCTCGTGCCAATAACGTTAACCTATCAAGTCGTGTTTGCCTTACGGCCATAATCAGAGACGCAACTACATAAAAGACTCCATTTCCTTGTCTCTAGACCTTTTTCGTGCTTGCAATGTCGACGCATCGACTTATACTTGTCTTTTGTGCCAAACTCTGGGACGTAACGACTCGGTCGTGCCATAACTCGATTCGTGCTTCAATATTTCCGAGGTAGCGCTTCCTCGCTTAGTCTCGCCTACACTTGTATTGTAACAACGCGACCGTACCTCATATTTCGAGGTCGTGCCCAGCAACTCAATGTAACTTCACACAACTTGCCCTACGGCCCTTCTCGACTTAACTCGCAACAACTCAAGCCTAACACATGCAACTCTATGCCAACAACTTAACACTCGATGCCACATCTCGTGCCGAAGTACGCCGCCTTCGTTGTAGCCAAATCTGTCACGTCCCAGAACCAGAATACTGGAGAGCGGGGGCAGACATAGCCAGCTACGTATATGAAATGGGATCCATCTCGTTATACGGTCATGGCTGTCTAGATACATGAGGGTTTACTACAAGCCAACAGTCACCTAAGGTCATAAACAAGCCTAATGTCTCAATCACAAGCAAGTAAGTAAATGTTACAAGATGTATGATCATTAAATATACAATAATAAGACGTCCCAAATATTATATATTCAGCTGATCATGATGCTAGTCGTTACAAAATGTTAGGACTAGCAAGAGTTTTAGTCATACATGATCAACCCTAGGATATGTCAATCATGTTACAGCCCGTAGGTAGACAGTAAGTAAGTGCAATCGAGCTAAACAGGTGCTCGTCGGCTAAACGCCTTAAAAGAATATGTTTACAATAGAGTGGAAGAGCCAAAAATAACCTACTCGTTGCCCTGGTTACGCCTGGTGTTCACCATCGGGCTGGAAAAGCGGTAGATCCTCTGGAGCTGCTCCAAAATCTGGCCATACAAAACCAGCTGGGTCAGATCCCAGAAAGAGCAAGTGCCACAAAGGAAGCTTCACTTAGGAACTAAAACTAGCAATCAACACAAGAGTATAAATAAAAGTAACAACTGGAAATAAAGAAAATACATCAGGATGATATACGACGAGATAACCATGGAACTATTCAGATAACCAGGTTACAACCCGTAAACCAAACAAGGACCGGGGTTGTAACCCTTCGTCTGAACAGAACTTGGAATTCTCACCATTTATCGGTAGAATAAATACAGGCCTTCAGGTCATGCAGTAGTCTGGGACAAGATCAGGACAAGACTAGACAGGTTAGACTCCATCCAATCATTTCACGGCCAAGCAAGAATTACGGCTTGATACTTTAACTAACTAGGGTTATCACAGGCCTAGTTACTAGCCAGATGCAGTAAGAATCTTCCACAGCCACAAGCCCTGCAGTCCATCCAGGTTACCCGGGTTAAAAGAATTAGAGTTAAATTCAGGTGGGTACATCGTCCAGGAAACGAATGTACCCTTAGGTAGCTTGAAGGGTGCAACACATGACAGTGTGCTGGAAATGTGCCCTACTCGACGGCAGGCTACAGATCCCAAGGCGTGCCCAGGTAACGGGATTGCCTGTAGCTGGGAGATCTCTTTATGACTAGTGTATTAATCTAGTTATTAGCCTTAGTCTACTTCAATGGGTACTCCTGACCGTGGTACTCAGGAGTCCCGTCCTAGACATGATGCAAGACAGGACTGGATTATTTGTACAAGCACAATCGCCCACGGTGTCCAGGATTAATTATACAGGTCATGTCATGTCAGGTAGCTGTCGCAACAGCTGTTCAAGATAATCATGTCAGGTGTACTTGTCAGGAGTGCGCCACAACGAGCCAATATCAGGTCATGTCAGGTTAGTCATGTCAGGAGTACACCACTACGGGTCACTGTCAGGTCATGCTCAATTATCATGTCCAAACATATCAAGTAAATTCGTGATTATAAAGTTCACGACAAAAGGCGTAAGGATATAAAATGGGCATAAAATATCTAATAAAATATCAATACACAGGACGATAGAAGAGCCATGCGGCTAAGGCGTACGCGGCCAGGAATGATCTCATGCGGCTGGAAGAGAATAACCCATGCGGCTGAATAGGGTCAGGCGCATGCGGCTAAAAGGGAAATGCTTATGCGGTTAAAGGGGTATCAGTCATATGCGGCTCGGAGATCCACTCAGTCATACGGCTGAGAGGGACAAGACATATGCAGTCAGGAGGATAGGGAACTCATGCGGCTGACGGAGGATGGGTCAATGCGGCTGGCTGACCAATCAAGTACATGCGGCCGGGGAGGAGCAACCTATGCGGCTACGGGGAGCAATGACTATGCGGTCAAGGGAAGCAAACCCATACGACTGGAAAACTACGGTTTATGCGGCTCGCGAGTGTTGAGTTCATGCGGCTCAGGATGGACGGAGTCCCATGCGGCAGCGGGGAGCAAGGCCTATGTGGCTGGGAGCAAGGGGTGCATACGCGGTTCGAGAAGAAGGGCCCCATGCGATCCCATGCAGCTGGAAGTACAAGAACCTCATACGGCTAGACTAAATACTTGCCGCATGAACTTGTCATGCGGTCAAGTCAAGACAATAGTGCATGCGGTTGGAACTGACTTGCCGTATGAATATTCATGCGGTCAAGTGCTACCATGCGGCTCGGGACTGTGCTTCTTCTCCAAATTTCCGAGAAGAAGTACACCATAAGCTATGGCTTCCAAGTTGCATAACTCTATCATCCGGAGCCCAAATCCGAACTTTCATAGGTCAAATTGGGGTAGAACGAAATCCTCTACAACATGGAACCATCAAAACTTAAAAATAACAAGATTAAGTAGATCAAAACTCAAGAAATCCGAAAATGAAATAAACTTAGATCTACAAGAATATAGCCATGGAAAGTGAAAATGCCAAGTTCTAAAGTAAGTTAGAATGCTGTAAGAAAGAGAATGAAGCAATAAAATCAGAGTTCCTCCATGAAGTAAGTTGCACTTGCCTAGACCTCTCTCTCCCTCTCTCTGGTAGGTGAAGGGAATAAATGGAAGAAAAATAAGAGTAATGAAGAGAGAGAAAGAAGAATAGGTAATAAATACCAAAGGTGGTGGTAGGTAGGGGGTTCATCCATGGTTCATGAGGAACCAAAAACAATCCCAACCGAACCAAGCCGACCCGGGCCAAGAATAAACCGAGCCAAGAAGGAAAAGCTAAGCCAGGAATTAAGCAATACAAGATAAAATACGTACAAGTATTCCAAATACGTAATACGAACGACAGGCATTATAAAATCTTAGGCCCAAACATTGTGTCTTCTAACTGCATACACATTCAACCCAATCTAAAGGCACACACACGGATTGTCGCCCGTGCCGACACATCTATATGAATGGTCACTGGCATTGACTAGCCATCCTGGACATAGCCTGGCATTCGGGACCCTTGCACCGCAGGTGGCGATCCCCGATGCAAGTCCCCGACCTACCGGTTGCTTCATACCCAGCTCGGCTATAATTTTGTTCTTCCTAGGCCGGATCGGTCCCTGGCCCAAGGTTTCCGATCCGAAGAACCATCGCCCTTGTCGACAAGTTGTCCATGACCATGCGCCTATGCTAACTTCTAGACTTAACGTAATGCATGGTCTCATCATCATTACTTAGTTCCTTTACTTTACTTCTTCTACTTTTCATACTTCTTTGCAGAGCCCAAACCAGGGTTGCCTCGGTGACTGAACCACAGTCCCAACATATTTTCTCTCGGCGACTAACCATCGCTTAGACTTAACATTCTTTGAACTCAGGGAACGACTATTGCATAGCCTTCCAACTTAACTTGAACATAACATTTTTCCTTAAGTATCGACAGACCGTGGCTAACTTTCCACTGAACCAGCCGTGGCTCGTGCCTTAGACCAACACATGTTCTACGTAATGCCATCGCCCAAGTTATACCTCATTTGACGGACCTTGGGATCGTGGGACTATTTAACTTGACAACCGCAGAAAGGACGGGACAGCACTTGGAATAACTTAGGTCGACCGGCATAACTTTGCCTAACTTACTCAAGCCTACAACTTAACCCGAGGGACGAGCAAAGGCTATGCCAAGCCTTACATTTCGGAAACGTGTATGCTTTATCGAGCATTTACGCGGGCGACGCCTATGACTTAGGCAAGTTTATAGTTTTGTGTCGAAGACCAACTTTTCTTCTCCCAAGCCACGGGACAAAGGACCGAGTGTCATTTTCAAAGCACGCCGTACACCAACTCTAGGCCGACCGTGGGACGTTTTCCATGTTCTAACTCATTTCGATCCGTCGGGATTATTCCCTTAGCTATGTAGATTCTTCGCTTTTATTATAAAGCCTACTTGTGCAAGTTGAAAACACGATTTATTATGTGAAGGCAAAGATGAGGCAAGTTCACCGAAACTACCCCACCTGAGCGAGTGGTCGTCTTGACCGAGCGGGCCTTCGAGCAGCCGTTGCAGGGCTGAGGCCGAACACCGTCGGCATTTCGATTCCTCCGATTGACTTTGCGGGACGGGGCACTACAACATACACCACTCAGAACAAGTCTCGTCCTCGAGACTTTCCTGAAGGTAAGCCATCCTACCATTTCTATGGCCAAGACTTAATCGTACCTAGACACGGGACTATCGCAGTCATGCAGGTACGCCAGTACTTATCGTATACACTCTACCTACGCGTTTTCTCGATTCGGAGCTACGCTCGCACTATTATCATTCTTGACACTCTTCTATTTCCTAAGTCTCATTTGAATTCATCGTATCGCTTGGTTGGATCGTGCACGCATTCCAAGCGTCCCCAAAATACATGTATTTAGCCAAATCGCATGATAGAGAATTCGTCATTGTCACTCGAGTTGCATCGTGCATATACTCAGGCGTCCCTGAAATATATGTATGTCAGCCGAGTCTCGTGAGCAGTGTTTCCTATTCGTGATTCACGCTATCCATCCATGCCAATCTTCAAGATCAATCTTTTGATTGCTAACACTTGGAACATGCATCTCGCCTAACCGCTAGGCCAATCTTTTCGAGGCTAAGTCAATGTCAAGATTGGAATCATAGTTCCCCAACAATAATGCCAACGCTGATGTCACACCCCAGAACCAGAATACTGGAGAGCGGGGGCAGACATAGCCAGCTACGCAATCCCAAAGTACGTTAATACTTTGAAATCACGTATAAGCTGTCAAGACATGGGGGTTACTCTACAAGCCATCAGTCAATCCTATGGTTTAACAATCCTAGGTATCTCAATCACAGGCAATTATACAAGAGCAAGGAGTACGATCATCATACATACAATAGTAAGGCATCCCGAACCATATATACATGACTGATCATGAAGCCAGTACCACAGAACTGAGGACTAGCTAGAGTATTAGTCGTACATGATAAGGACTAGCTATAGTCTAGAATACACATATCATGTTTATGCCCGTAGGCTACAGTATCAAGGAAAATACCAAAACACGAGCTAAATACGTGCTCGGGGCTAAACGTTACAAGAGGAGGATTTACATATCAGTGGGAGAATGAAAAAGAAACCCACTGAGGCACTCTGGTGCTCCGGCTGGTCACCGTTGAGTAGATGGTGCGGTAGATCCTTCGGGCTCTTCTATCAGAACCTGGCCACACAAAACCAGTGGGGTCAGACCCCAAATAGCAAGTACCACAAAGGAGGCCGAACTATGAACTTAAAACCAGCAATCATTAGCAAACAAAGCAGGCAATAAGTAAAGGAAGATTGAGATTCGTGCAGTACCAATGCACTTGTCCCGAACATAGAAAGACAGTAAGTTAATCATCATTTGACGTAAAGTAAACTGGAGAACATGTTAAATAAATAGAACTGGGAAGGTGATATACGATGAGATAACCATGGGACTATTCAGATAACCAGGTTACAACCCGTAAACCAAACAAGGACCGGGGTTGTAACCCTTCGTCTGAACGGAACTTGGTTTCCCACCATTTATCGGCAAGATAAAATAAGAAATCAGGACATGTAACAATCATGTACAAGATCAAGACAAGACTAGACAGACTGAACTCCATCCAACATTCACGGCCAAGCAATAAGTACGGCTTGATACTTTAACTAACTAGGGTTATCACAGGCCTAGTTACTAGCAAGATGCAGCGAGATTCTTCCAAGTCCAGTTACCCGCCTGCTGCTACCTGAGTGACCCCAGCAAAGAAAAGAAAAAGATAGCATGATATAGCAGACACACTGTAGTAAGATACATGTGTCCTAAGGTACCACACTCGACGGCGGGCTGGAAGTGCGCTCATCTCGACGGATAGCAACAAATCCCATGTATATATATATAAGGCCGGGATCAAAGGGGCAACAGGTAACTGGGAAAGTCTCTCCATGAACTACTGGATTATTCTAGTAATTAGCCTTAGTCCATTTCAGTATGAATCCCTGACCATGGAAAACCAGGGATTCATGTCCTAGACATGATGCAAGACGAGACGGGTTTATTTGTATAAGCACAATCACCCACGGTGTCAGGATACTAATTAATTCTTGTCAGGAGTGCGCAACGACGGGCCACTATCATTATCATTATTACTTATCAAGAGTGCGCCACGACGGGCCACTATCAAGTCATTCTTATCTATCATTTCAAGTTATCATGTCAATAATATCATGTCAAGTTGTCAGGTCAAGTTATCTTATCAGGAGTGTACCACGGCGGGTCACTATCAAGTCATACCATTTATCAAGGAGGGAAAAAACTTGCACAATAAATAATAATAAATATAATATATATATATTCTTGAAGCCAAGGAGAAACTCTACAACTTTCATGTTGGAAGTGGGAAGAAATTCTGACCACAATCCAGGCAAATAAAATATTTAAACAATCAAAGTGGGACCCATGCGGTCCAAAAGTGGGAAACCATCTATGCGGCCAGGAAACAATAAATAGGCCATAAAAATCAAATAAGACAAAAGATAGTGGGACCCTCATTAAATGCAAGCTCCCACTTCAGCAAGCAAGTCAACTAAAAGAAGCTATGTGGGACCCCCCCACAATTAATGCAATAAGAAAAGGTTCACGTGAACCATTCAATTAATGATCCACGTGAAGCAATAATTACATGTATATAATAAGCCATGCCAGTACATATGGCCATACGGCCAAAGAATTAAGGTCAGAGCAAACTTTCATGCGGCCCCAATGCAAAATATTAAAGCCATGCAAAATATTAAAGCCATGCGGCCCTGTCAAGGCTACTGGCCATGCGACCAGGATTACTTTGTAAAAACCAAGCAATAAAATAATGGCCAAGCCACTACTTAAAATAGCATGCGGCCAAACAATTATTGCTAAGGAATCGCATGCAAATGCCTGCAAGCAATTCATGCTAATGCAAATGCATACGGCTATGCAAGCAAGCAATTGCTAATGGCCATGCAATAAAGCTATTGCATTGGAGCTTATGCGGCTCAACAAGTTATTGGGCCATGCGGCCAAGCAACCATTAATTAATTAATCCCATGCATACAAGCACCCAGCAAACAAGTAGTTGCTTAAATGCCCCCCTCCCATGCAAATGCATGCAAGTATAGGACCAAAACTATACATGCGGCCACTTAAGGAATTCTCATTTATTTAATGCAAGAAATGCCTTAAACAATTAATTCATGTAGCACTTTAACTAATGCCATGCATTTAATAATGCCATGCATGAATTAATACATTAACTGATGCCTTAAGCAAATACTTAAATGCATTAACTAATGCCATGCATGATTTGATGCCATGCATTATTTAATGCATGCAAATGATGCTCATGCGGCTACAATAAAGTGCCTCATGCGGCCAAAAATTGGAATTTTATGCCATGCAATAAAATAATGTAAGGCCATGCGGCCAAAATAAAGTGGAGAGGCCATGCGGCTCAAATTAAATATTCATGCAAGCAATCATGCGGCCATAAAATATTATTATTTGACTGGCCATGCAAGCAGTTGGCCATATGCGGCTCAACACAAAATTTTATGCATGCGGTTCCAAAAATACTAGCAAGCATGCAATTTTAAAAAAAATATAAACAATGGCTTCCCACAGAATCTATGTCCGTGGAAAATACCATGGCCTCCATGCTCCACCAAACTACAATAGGAATCCTAAATCCAGACTTCCATGGGTCAAATTTGGGTAAAATAAAATTCTCTCCAACATGGAACCATCAGTTATCAAAAATATACAAGTTTGACAGGTCAAAACCCATGAAAACCGAAAATACCACAAAACTAGATCTACAACAATCTAGCCATCAAATTAGAAAACTCCAAGTTCTAAACATGTTTAGAATGTAACAATAAAGAGAATGGAACAAACGAGATGGAAATCGTCCAACATTCGGCAAGGTGTACTTGCCTTGGGCTGGAGGAAGAAGATGAAGATGGAAATGAAATTAATGGAGGAGAGAGAGTGGTAGGTGGCTTATATAACAAGCCCAAGCAATCTTCACCATTCATTCCTCTCCACTAAATCTAAACCATCCACCTCAGCTCATGAGAAACCAAACTAAATCAAACCAAGTCAAAGTGGAACCGAACCATATAAAACCAAATCCAAGTTAAACCAAGTCATGAAATCCTACACTTAGGAAATTTTAAGATATCACGCAAATCGATAAATATGAAATACGGCTCAAATAAATATGTATCCGTATAAAATACCGATACAGTGAGACGGGTCTCACAGCTGACCCCAATCCTAGGGTCAAACCAAAGTCGGTAGTACGGGGTTTTCTACCCAAGCTCGCGTCACTCAGATTTCTAAACATCGAGCACGATCACCTATTCTCATCAGTACATTTGTTGTGCATATTCGAGTCCATTCAAATCACCAATTCTAACCAATTTATGTATTCGATCACGAGGTCGTCTAGCTTTTGATAATATGTTGTGCCCCAATCTCACGCGAGTCCGATTATCCACGGTGGTTCATGAATCACCATGCAACGCACCCACGGAATAATCATTCTCATCGGGACGTAACTCTTGTTTGAGTTTAGACTAACTCATTCTCGACACGCAGATTGGACCTACTTAATCCTCAAATTCAACCGTCAAGCCCGCTAATTCATTCTCAAGTCTACCTTCGCGTCAAACCACAAGTTAAAGCAATCAGATTGCCACGCCATCCAAGTTCAATCACTCCTGCTGTATGAATTACCATAGCAGCGCTCACGCGGAGTGATCGTCCTAATCGACGCATGTGCGAGACTGGAGTTGCGCTCGCATAAGACAAGAATGTCGAAGTTGTGGATATCGACAAAGCAAATCCAAACGTTTCATTTTTCCTCCAAGCCAAGATCTCAGTTCAATAGTCCATTATAATTCGTTCAACTAGGAAATCCTCGAGCCATGTATATCATTTCTTCGATACATTTCAATATTCCGAGTATAGCATTCGTCGGAGCAATGGCATCTGCACGATCATCATTCGTCGAGTCAGAGTACCCCCGAGTTATCGCATATCGATCTTTGATACGCCTCAATACCATCGACGATATGCGTAACCTGACGATCTTTCTTTACAACCAATTTCGAGTCGTACGACTGATGCTATTGTCCGAACTGGATATACCACATTCCTCGATATTCAAGATCAAGTTCAGTCGCTCTTCCTCAAGATCATTTCAAGATCGTTGTTTGAACTCAAGTCACATTTCATTCGAATCAATCCAAAATCGTATGTGCAATCCTCTAAGTTTCCTCGATCAAGACCATTCATTTCATTCATCGTTTCAAATCACTTCTAACACGCATTGCCCGTTCACAAGTTGTCCTAACGAGATGCTCGTTCGGGACATTCGAAGTCATGATCAACTAAGCATGACGCGTTCTAAGGCTCTGCGCTTCGTCGACGTACTCGTTATTATTTCTAATCCTCAATCTTTGCTCGAATGATTTCCAAGAAAATCCATACACAACTCGGATTTGAGCCATTCGATCTAGCCTACAATCGCGTTCGCGTCATTCGCTAAGATATCTTTCAGATTCGTTCGACGAATCTCTAGCGTAATCGCTCCCGTCGTATCGACGCACTAGGTCGATCACACTATTCTTCGAAATCCAAGTCAATCTATCGCGTACGCCTAAGCGTTAGTTCGATAGCGTTCATATCGATAGATATTCTAAGTGTATCTCCGTTCCCGACCAAGCGGTACTTGTTATCGCGTGCGATTCGTTTGCACAAAGGGTCGAGGTGCGCGACGCGAAACACAACTTAGCCAAAAGGCCGTGTGCATAGTCATCCCGTGCGGACTATTCTGAGTTTGCACGCTCACTTGCTAATGTCGACGTAGGACTATTTGGGCACGCACGCGACTTTGCTAACTTAGCATGTGTTCTCTATCGAGTCATGTTTAACATCGTTCGGCACAAAGGCCGTCGCCTATCGATGCGTTCGATTGAACGCTTGAACGAGCTTTTGAAAATATTTAGACTTATTGTATGGACATGCCGAAGGACATTCGAGAGAGAGCGCATACTTATTTTCCAACGACGAGCTTTCAAAACTGAGAAATTCGACGTGAAGTCCAAGGACGTAAAGCCGTGCTCTGATAACATTATGTCACGCCCCGCTCCCGTAGGAGCGATCGTCCTCGCTAAGGCGTGATGCTGCACGAGCCTAGATTTGCGCTCGTGCAAGGTAGTTTCATAACGGCCGATTACATCGGCGGCGACGGGGTCGTCGCACAGAAGTCCCAAGCAGAAATATTAAAACATACAGTAGAATTTAAGAACAAGTACACATGAACACAAGTCATTCAAAAGAAGCTCTTTATTGATATTGAATACAAGATTCATTTGTGGGTGCAAGGCCAAATTATAAGTCTTTCGTGCTCACTTTTCTCTCGATTACAAGTCACTCTGCTCTCTCTCATCTCTCGATTACAATGCTTGAGCCAGCGAAAGCTTCGGAAGGCGATGTCCATACATTATGTCCTGTATAAGTCTTCAGTCTACGCGACCGCACGCTTCGAATCGCCAAGGAACTCCGTGCCTCGACGCATCCAAGCGAGCTCCGCGCCACGAGCTTCTACCTGTACCTGCACATGAACACTGTATGGGTGTCAGTACTCAACTGTACTGGTGGAGTGAGCTTCTCGCCCACCCATACAAAACTGACACGTTCATTTACTTTGTGCAGCTTAAAACCCTTTCGATTGTCTTTCTAGTCTTGCCTTAGGATCAGTTTTAGGACCGACACCTTTGCATACTTGTGTCTAAGGACCATCCCGTGCTTGCACAACGACGTTAACTCATACTTTTGCCTTAGACCCTTCTCGTGCCAATAACGTTAACCTATCAAGTCGTGTTTGTCTTACGGCCATAATCAGAGATGCAACTACACGAAAGACTCCATTTCCTTGTCTCTAGACCTTTCTCGTGCTTGCAATGTCGACGTACCGACTTATACTTGTCTTTTGTGCCAAACTCTAGGACGTAACGACTTGGTCGTACCATAACTCGATTCGTGCTTCAATATTTCCGAGGCAGCGCCTCCTTGCTTAGTCTCGCCTACACTTGTATTGTAACAACGCGGCCGTGCCTCATATTTTAAGGTCGTGCCCAGCAACTCAATGTAACTTCACACAACTTATCCTACGGCCCTTCTCGACTTAACTCGTAACAACTCAAGCCTAACACATGCAACTCTATGCCAACGACTTAACACTCGATGCCACATCTCGTACCGAAGCACGCCGCCTTCGTTGTAGCCAAATCTTAGGCCCAAATATTGTATCTTCTAACTGCATACACATTCAACCCAATCCAAAGGCACACACGCGGATTGCCGCCCGTGTCGACACATCTATATGAATGGTCACTGGCATTGACTAGCCATCCTGGACATAGCCTGGCATTTGGGACCCTTGCACCACAGGTGGCGATCCCCGATGCAAGTCTCTGACCTACCGGTTGCTTCATATCCAGCTCGGCTATAATTTTGTTCTTCCTAGGCCGGATCGGTCCCTGGCCCAAGGTTTCTGATCCGAAGAACCATCGCCCTTGTCGACAAGTTGTCCATGACCACGCGCCTACGCTAACTTCTAGACTTAACGTAATGTATGGTCTCATCATCATTACTTAGTTTCTTTACTTTACTTCTTCTACTTTTTACACTTCTTTGTAGAGCCCAAACCAGGGTTGCCTCGACGACTGAACTACAGTCCTGACATATTTTCTCTCGGCGACTAACCATCGCTTAGACTTAACATTCTTTGAACTCAGGGAACGGCTATTGCATAGCCTTCCAACTTAACTTGAACATAACATTTTTCCTTAAGTATCGACAGACCGTGGCTAACTTTCCACTGAACCAACCGTGGCTCGTGCCTTAGACCAACACATGTTCTACGTAATGCCATCGCCCAAGTTATACCTCATTTGACAGACCTTGGGATTATGGGACTATTTAACTTGACAACCGTAGAAAGGACGGGACATCACTTGGAATAACTTAGGTCGACCGGCATAACTTTGTCTAACTTACTCAAGCCTACAACTTAACCGGAGGAACGAGAAAAGGCTATGCCAAGCCTTGCATTTCGGAAACATACATGCTTTATCGAGCATTTATGCGGACGACGCCTATGACTTAGGCAAGTTTATAGTTTTGTGTCGAAGACCAACTTTTCTTCTCCCAAGCCATGGGACAAAGGACCGAGTGTCATTTTCAAAGCACGCTGTACACCAACTCTAGGCCGACCGTGGGACGTTTTCCATGTTCTAACTCATTTCGACCCGTCGGGATTATTCCCTTAGCTATGTGGATTCGTCGCTTTTATTATTAAGCCTACTTGTGCAAGTTAAAAACACGATTTATTATGTGAAGGCAAAGATGAGGCAAGTTCACCGAAACTACCCCACCTGAGTGAGCGGTCGTCTTGACCGAGCGAGCCTTCGAGCAGCCGTTGCAGGGCTGAGGCCGAACACCGTCGGCATTTCGATTCCTCCGATTGACTTTGTGGGACGGGGCACTACACTTTCAGTACCAAAAAGGAAGCCGCAAGACTACTATCACCGTACTCGACGGGGGGTAGGCTATATCACGCCTCCAACAACTCCCGAAGAATCAGAAGCAGAGGATATCATACATTTTCACTCATCTGAAACTTCAACTTAGGACTCCGACACCAGCATCGACTCAGTCTTCAGGAAGGTACTGTCAGCTAATATGACAACTGTACATCCCATCGACGGTAAATCCTCAAAAAAGTACTATTATTGACCTCTGTCGAGAACGTACTGCCTCTCCCCAGAGAGAGGACTGGTGAACTTGACCAAACCAAGTTCACACCCCTTCTCTGACAAACCATATGCTTCTGGAACCCAGCTGTTTCGTTGCATTTTATCCCCAGTAGAAGAACAACTACGTCCACATTACCTCTGAGTTGCTTCTCTACACCTCATCAAGCAGGATCTTGCACCATGTAAGGTCATGCCTAAAGTAATATTTACCACGTCTATATCACCTATGAGTAAACATTTCGTACAATAATTCCTGTGTTGTTGCACCATTGAACATCCACGTCCATATTACCTCTGAGTTGTTCTATAAAACTCTACAAAGTTTACCCCTACCAAGTCCACATTACCTCTGAGTAGGAAAACTCCACCATTTTTTAGCCCATTTTACCAATTCTACCTTGTCTCTGAGTAAATATATCGGTCCTCTCTCTCAACATATTATCCATACCAAACACCAAGGTACGCCAAGGGTGATAAGTCTTACACAAAAAATTACCCCATATTCACTACGTCCATATTACCTCTGAGTGAATGTGTCTGTTTCCTCTATGAGTAACTTATTATCTGCACCCAGAAACCAAGGTGCGCAATAGATAATGGGTCCACAAAAATCACAAAAAATGAACAAAGCAGAAAGTTCTTTCATTTTCTTCAGCTAAACAGAAAGTAAAAGATTACATCGACATCGAAAAGAAGTAAACTATATTTTTGGGTTTCTTCAGATCTCAGAAATACTAAGACAAAATAGGGACATTGACTTTATTCATATTCCCGAAAACGGCGATTACAAGACAACCTACGAATCCTCACAACCAGGGATCATAGTTGCGTTGAGGCATGTACCACTCCCTCAGCCACTTTACATATGAAGTCTCAATCTGGTTGAGGTCTTTTGTAGGGACAGGAGGGTCAGTCCCGATGCTACTACTCTCTGACGGTGACTCCTTCTTAACTTCAACCTTGGGAGCAATTTCTTCCCTGATGGTCATCGGTTCTTCCTTGACCTCAACCTTTGGTAACGCCTCCTCCTTAATGGTCACCGGCTCTTGTTTGACGAGAGGAGATAGTATCTCTTCCTTTACGAGAGCCTCCACCTTCGGCATGGATACTGCAACAGAGTCAAAGAAAAGTTAGCAAAAAGACTTAGAAGCTTTGGCGTATCATCAGGACAAAAATTCATGCGCATCAGCCAAAACACATTGACATAAGGCAACTCATCTGCAGTCGGGTCACCCCAACACCACTGCAACAAAGACCAAGGTAAGAGAACACCCACCGAACACCTCCGGACGAACGTCGGCGTGGGTCGCCATAACAATGGGGGCTTCCTTCGTGTCGACCTCCAAGGGTTCCTTGCCTCGACCCCTTCCTCGGCCAACAGCACCGCCTCGGAAAGTCTTGGGAGCCATCTCTCTAACGAAGAAGAAGGAGAAAAGAGCTCTGAGGAAGAAGAAATCTTTTGCAGAAACTAGAAGACTCTCTCTCCTCATAGCCGCCAATTTATAGGCTTGGCCTCGTGTGTAAACCGATGAGGCGTAGCATCAGCAATCAGTCACTTCGGGTCTCGTGAAACCAACGACTGCTTATCTTCAAAAGATCATCATTAATCTTTCCTAAGATCGAGGTGTTATCTCTTCCAAAAGAAGTATGCGCCCTAGCGGCATGCACCTAAGTAACAAGCATCCCCACAATGATGCGCATAATGACTATATGCCAAGAAAAGCCACGCACCTAGGCAAGGGCATGCGCCCAGAGTCATTACTCCCCATGCTTCTTGTTCAAAGTCTTCAAAAACTTGACAGAAAGTTTTGAAAATTTTGAAGAGGGTCTTGTAGAAGCATGGAACTTCAGGCGCATCTATAGGCCAGAATTTCTATACGCTCAATCCAACCATTCGACCAACTCAAATGTGCCAGGAAGCTCAAACAGATACCTGGCACAGCAAAGAACAGTACAAAAATATAGACATCAAAAGAAGATTTTTATTTCATTTGAAAGTCTATTACATGTCTAAAGAAAGGCTTTACAAATGAGAACTTCTACAAAAAGAAAGATCCTAAAGCTACAGCCAGGCGTAGCAACTGCTATGTGCCCCATGTCAGGCGCATCATCCGTCAGATGCATCACTCTGATGTCTCATCCAGGTACATCGTCTCGTCATTATGGCGCAGGCGCATCAGCACCAATCAGCCCTTGTGTAGCAGGAGGAGGAGCTCTCCTAGCTCGACAAAGATCGCGACACGATGCTGTCAACCCCAGTTTTCACAATTAGGAGTATTTTGGTCATTTTGATTTTTTAACATTTTTAGAGTTTTAGAATTTTATTAATTATTTTATATGATTTGTTTAGTAGGGTTCGAGTTTCGTCTCGTTCCGACTTGTTATAGCGACTTGGGTAGCTTAGTCTCTAGAAGGGACCCAAGTTAAGTTAGACATGGCCCACATATTCCACAAATTAGATTGGTTAGACTAGTCTATTTCTCCTTTATTAGATTAGTTGATTAGAGACTCAAACTAGATCCGATTGATCTCAAACTTGAACCTAGGCTAGACCTAACCATTTGAGACTTGAGAGGGGTGTTTGGGACATTTTAACTTAGCCCTAAGAAGCGTATATTGGCCGGCCACTTTAGGAGAGGATTAATTTCATTCCCCCTTTAGAACTTGCCTCTTTTTGGAGCTCTCAAGTGTTCTTCCCTCTTTTGGAGTTTTTACATTGATTTGATCCCCAAATCAAATCAATCCTTCATCAAATCTTCCCTCAATCATTCCCATTCTCCAAGGGAAGGGTGCTACCAAGGATTGGAAGAGAAGTGCAAGGTGGAAGTGTCCATTCTAAGGAGAACTTCGTATCGGAGAAGGTTTCATTAGGATTCACTCCTAATAGGTATAAACCACTTCTCTAAAAGTTGTTTCCATACATCTTGAGTAGTTTTGAATCCATAGAATGAACCCTCTTGTTAGAACAACCATTAGAATTAAGTTAGAGGCCATTTGGAGTCCTCTAGAGTATATTTTGCATATAGTCTTGTGTCCTAATTTGTAGATGTTGATTTAAGACACCCCATGTGTTTAGTTTATTGCCTAATAGGATTATTTATATTCTAATTTCAGTTTTATGGTTGTTAGAGGGTGTATTGATGCTAATTAGGATGGTTAGATCAAGTTTTATATAGATAACCATATTGGTATCATGGTAGTTTAGTCTCTTGATATCCTATTTATATATATCTATGTGTGTTTAGAGTTTATATATATAGAGTGTTTGTTAGATGTTATTTCTTTTCAATTCTTAGTTTAGATTGTTGTAGTTGCTGTAGTTGTGATTGTTGAAAGAGAGATTGAGAATGGGGTATATAGAGAGTGTGATAGAGAGAGTAAAGCAGGGAGAGGGAGCTGCTGCCTGTGGCAGCAGCATATAAACCCGATTTCAGCAGTCCCCTGTGGGGACTGCAAACCCATCAACAGCAGTAGTAGCTACAGATTTCTGCACTTGCTATATTTAATAAATGCAGCAGCAGTAGCAGGGCACTTGTTGCCCTATTTTGCTTGCAGTGCAGTGAGCATTCAGCCCCCCCTCATTCAGTTAATTTCAGTCTCCATACATACCAGTCCACATTAGAACTTAAGCCATTCCCATGTCCTCCTATTTACTGTCCAGATTTCTTGGACATATTAACAGTCCAGATATTACTCCATATCAGTCCATTTCAGTACATAGGTTCAGTCCTCCATATATCATTCATTACATATCAGCCCCCCTCCATTCCATTTCAGCCCACTATTCCCCATTCCATTTCAATCAATACATATCCAAATCATTCACTCGATTCAGCCCTATAAATCAGTTCAATATCAGTCCACCATTCCTCATTCCAATACAAATTAGTTTATGGTTTCAAGACAGTCCATTTCAGCACATACATTCAGTCCATAACCAACATAAACCCACAATTCAGTCCTATACTTGCAGTCCCTATATGCAAACCAATCTAATACATATCCAAAAATTATTCCATATCATAGCCTCTTGAGTGTTGAGTGATACCTGGTGAGTTTGTGTTGTATGTGAGTTAGTGTGTATTTTAGTGTGGGTAAGGTTAAGATACCATATTAAGGATAAGGTATTTATGTTAGAAGATATGTTAGTCGAGATATGGTATTGTATTAGAGTAGTGTTGTAGGCTTGTTAGAGTTAGTTTGGTATTCAAATACCAAGTTGAGTTATATAGCTAGTATAGATATTGTAGAGTTAAGGTAATAGATTAGCTAGTTAAGATAATTAGCTAATTGAAAGGTATGAGAATAATGGTTTAAGAAATGACTAGAAATTGGTTTTCTTGGTTGGTAATGGTTAGGATTAGTGCCCTTAGACTAGTTTTGACCTCGGTTGACCATTTTGACCAAAAGGAACCGAAAGTCAAACTTAGCCTAAAAGTGACTAGAACTTGACCGGACTTGACTAGAGTTAACCAGTTGACCAAAAGTCAACTGTTAGTCAACATTTCTCTAGTTTGACCTAGAGTTGACCAGAGTTGACTAGTTGACCAAAAGTCAACTGTAAGTCAACCATTGACCCAGTTTGACCTAGTTTGACTTGGTTTGACTTCCTGTGACCTAGTTAGACCTAGTGCGACTCAGTGTGACTTAGTTTGACCTAGTTTGACTTGATGTGACCTAGTTTGATTTAGTTTGACTAAGTTTGACCTAGATTGTATATCATACATTAGAAATTATGCTTAAACATTGTCAAACCCTAATTAGCTTACAATATATTATCTCTAGGTCTGTGAGATCACTCTGAGCATCGACCTTACTTGACAGCTCAGGACAGAAGGTGAGTACATTCTCTGACAGTAGTTCTTTGTCTTGATATCTTCTGTATCCGATTCAGTTATAGTGTTTTACTTGATTCTCGACACGAGGGTGCACGGACTAGTATATACCAGATTCCTGTCATGAGATGTTATTCCTGGATTTTCTTGGAATACTGGTACTTGCTTGATCTTGTTCTTGTACTTGTATTAACACCGATTCCTGAGAAGGAGTAGCTACCTTCTTAGGGAATCTCGTGCCATGACGTGCTATGTCCGGATCCGTATACTATTCGGGGATGGAGAATATTATAGGTTATGTAATCAATGTCCACCTTGAGTTATTACTTGTTTCATAGCTCCACCCTCACCGCATGTAGGGTGTAGCCTGACCTGTTACTACTTGTTCCATAGCTTTCCAATTTGGCCGGGCCGAGTTTTCGTACTTACAGCCGATCATATGGAATAGCCTGATCTTGACCCATACCGATCACATAATGCTATAATACTCGAGGCACTATTTATATTTAACACATCAGATATTTATTTCTATTCAGTTTTACTTTCCTGCATGATACACCCTGACATAATTTCCTGTTTTACATATCCTGTTATATTTCTATCTTGATATGTTCATCTTGTATTCCATTGTGATTGTCTCTTACAATATTTGTCAATACTAAAGAACTGTTGTTGGTAGTTTGTACTTGCTTATTTTCCTGACAGGATGACCGTTGATGTTTACAGATGACTTAGATGCTGATTGCTCTACCTATTACGGGTACGGCCAGGATGGAGATTATGATCAGCTGTTACCCCTAAAGCCCATAGATGATATTTCGTCTATCTAAATATGTTAGTTAGGTTTGTCTGGACTGCGAGCCAGCTAGTTTATGTGACTTATACGATATTTGTGTTTTGGGATCTTATGTTGTGTTTTCGACTCTCTACTGTATTGTGACTTTGCGTTCTATTTTCGTACTTCTATTTCCATCATATTTATATGATATTTGTGCCTATCCTTCCTAGATGTCTTTGTGATTGAGTTGAGTTTATATACCTCCGTACGGAGATGACAGGTATATTTATGTTGTGTCTAGATGCTATACTTTCTAGAAGAACTATACAACGTTCTACCGTCGATTCTGCAGCGTAGGCTGGACGTACCCACGTGCTCGTGCCCCTACTCAGGGTACGGATCGTGACACATTTTTGTGATGGCCCATGCAGGTCTGATTCGTAATGGTACTCGACTTAGAGTATTGATTACGAGCCAGCAGTTAGGATATAGGTTCTAGGTTATTATTATAGAAGTTTACTCAATCACATTTTAGGAAAATTTTCGATCTTTCGATCATCATGACAACTCTTTCTGCATTTGAATTTAACTGTCCTTCTTTGATAATATCTTATCTTGTGCCATATTGATCTCTTGGTTTCAATATGTCTTCAGGATGACAGTGACTCGAGCTCAGGCAGCTGGATCCAGTGTCGTGCCAGAGAGGTCCGATCTAGTAGGGGAGGCAGTCCAGGAGACTGTCCTTGTTATCCCTACCGTTCAGGAGGCAGCGGCAGCCACACCCAGAGGTCTTTCACCTCTACCCCAGAGGCCTTCTATCGTCATACCGGAGACACTACCGCCACCACCTCCGGTACCGACCGACATAGTTCAGATGTTCGTACTCTTGTAGCAGATGATGGAGTCACAGCGAGCCCAGGCAGCGACATCGCAGAGTTAGGCTGACGCATCATACCGCCAGACCGAGGTACTGAGGCAGAGCATGGAGAATGCTCACCAGTTGGTACTGGCAGTGGTACAGAAGGTAGCCCTAGGTTCAGTTCAGGGCACCCCCGCCCAGCAGCCACATCAGGCTAGGCCTGGGACAGTGTTAGACTTCAGGAAGATGAACCCCAGCGAGTTCAAGGGGACTGAGGGCATCCTCTATGTAGACGATTAGTTGGAGGACGTGCAACAGAGCTTGGAGTTAGCAGAGACTCCTAGGGGATTATGGGTCACAGCTGCGACGAGTCAGTTTTTTCGACATCGCCTTGACGTTGTTTCGTATGGATCCTCGTGCATCGTTGAGGGGTTTGACATGAGAGAACTTCTGGAGGCTCTTCAAGGAGAAGTTATTCTCCGACGTAACTCTTACCACTTTGGAGGACTAGTTCGTAGGACTAGTATAGGGGAACTCGTCGACGGACGAGTACGCGGCCGAGTTCTTTCGTCTTAGCCGGTTTGCCCTAAGGATGGTCCAGGACGAGGGGGAGAAGGCCCACAAATTCAGGAGGGTCTGATTCATGCAGTCCGTACTCGCACTTCTGGACGTCGAGATGCGACTTTCGAGCAGATCTCGATGGAGGCACAGATAGCAGAGGAGGACTTCGGCCTCAAGCCGAAGAAGAACAGTGATACATTTGGAGCTACTTCTAGTACGGGACCGGCGAAGTGTCCCCACATTCAGCAGCAGTAGCAGAGGCAGCTCTAGCAGCAGCCTCAGTTTTATCAGCACCAGGCACCAGAACATGCCCAGCAGCAGCAGGGGCAGAGACAGGTCGCTCAGTGTGCCTTCTGTGGGAAGCAGGGGCATGACCGAGATGTCTGTAGGAGGAGATTGGGTGCTTGCTTATTCTATGGAGCGACCGATCACCAGCTGAAGGGCTGCCCTGCTCGGGCAGCCAAGGGAGGCCAAGACAGAGCACCGGTAGGACCCGTAGTTCTGTAGAAGGGTCAGCCACTTCAGACGCCACAACAGCGTTATATCCAGCAGCAAAGGGGATCCCATCAGGACAGAGATTTTGCACTAGCAGCTGAGAAGATGGAGCCAGTAGCAGATGTTGTGGCAGGTCATATTCTTCTCGATTCCTTTCCTACTTTTGCCTTGTTTGATTTTGGTGCTATGTACAATTTTGTGTATGTCTCTTTCGCTCTTAGACACAACATCATTGCTGAATGTTTGGGTAGGACTTGCAAGATTATGACCGGAGGAGGTATTATCCTAGTTAATAATATTTACAAGGGAGGAAGAGTTACATTGGAAGGCCGGAACTTGAGTGCGTGCTTGCTCATAATGCCACTTTCGAGGTACGATATGGTAGTCAATATGGATTGGTTGAGCAGGCACCATGCTAGTATAGACTGTAGAGGAGGTAGAGTTCTGTTTAGGCCACCGGGAGAGCCAGAGATGGAGTTTACTAGAGGACCAGCGGAGCCGGAGACTGGATTCTGTGGAGCCTTGTTGGCGTGGCAGGAATTGCCACATCCTTTGATAACTGAGTTCTTGGATGTCTTTCCTGAGGAGTTGCCTGGGATGCCACCAGACAGGGATGTTGAGTTCTCTATAAACTTGGTACCGGGCGCTGAGCCTATTTCACTGCACGTCTATAGAGTCAACAATAGTGAGTTGGTGGAGCTGAAGAAGCAAGTCGACGAGCTGCAGGACAAAGGATTTATCAGATCCAGTTCTTTACCGTGGGGAGCGCCAGTTCTATTTGTACCAAAGAAGGACGGTACGATACGCATGTGTATCGATTACAGGGCACTCAACAACCTTACTATCAAGAACAAATAGCCGTTGCTGAGGATTGATGACTTGTTCGATCAGTTGAGCGGCGCAAAGGTATTCTCGAAGATAGATTTGATGTCCGGGTATCACCAGCTGAAGGTGAAGCGGGAAGAGGTTCCGAAGACGACTTTTCGGACTCGTTATGGCTAGTATGAGTTTACTGTGATGCCATTTGGGTTGACCAACGCCCCAACAGTGTTCATGAACTTGATGAACAAGGTATTTCATCAGTACCTTGACAAGTTCGTGGTGGTCTTCATAGATGACATTTTAGTATACTCGAAGATGCCTGAGGAGCAGGAGGAGCATCTGCGGACTGTACTGGAGATTCTAAGGAAGGAGCAGCTGTATGGGAAGCTGTCGAAGTGTGAGTTCTTCTTAGACTAGGTAGAGTTCTTGGGTCATGTTGTGACCGAGCATGGAATCTCTGTGGACCCGAAGAGGATTTCAGTTGTGGAGTCTTGGTCTACACCCAGTTCAGTTGCCGAGATTCGGAGCTTTCTGGGTTTGGTAGGCTATTATCGGAAGTTCGTCCAGGACTTCTCTCACATTGCAGAGCCGACGATTAGACTCACTAGGAAGGACGTGGAGTTCGTCTGGACTGAGGAGTGTCAGGCTGCCTTCGATGAGCTGAAGAAGAGGTTGACTACAGCTCCTATCTTGACTTTGCCATCTGGGACTGGAGGTTTCACGATCTACAGTGACGCTTCTGAAAAGGGTTTGGGTTGCGTTCTTCAGCAGCACAGGAAGGTAATTGCCTATACATCCTGGCAGTTGCGTACTTATGAGAAGAACTATCCTACCCATGATCTGGAGTTAGTCGCGGTTATTTTTGCTTTGAAGTTGTGGAAGCACTATCTGTACGGAGAATGAGTTCAGATCTTTACGGATCACAAAAGCTTGAAGTACGTGTTCACTCAGAAGGAGCTAAACATGCGACAAGGACGCTAGCTAGAGCTGATGAAGGACTTCGATATATCTTTACAGTACCATCCTAGGAAGGCCAATGTAGTTACAGATGCCTTGAGCAGGTATCCAGTAGCTATGTATTTGACGACAGATCGTCATCTTTTGGCTGACCTGGATAGTTTGGGTTTCAAAGTGATCATTCCAGGTATAGAGATTCAGATATGGGGACTACAGATTCAGTCTGAGCTGATGGATAGAGTCAGATCAGCACAGTATGATGATTTTGCCCTGAGGAGCATCAGGGAGCAGGTATTGGCGGGTTTCTCGACGATTTCTCTATAGCCGAAGATGGGTCGTTGCGACACGGTGCTAGACTGTACGTTCTGAGTGGAAAGTTTTGGAAGGGGGTTCTTCAGGAACTACATCGCTCTCAGTACTCTATGCATCCTGGGGCCATCAAGATGTCCAGAGACCTGAGAGAGCACGTTTGGTGGTACGGCATGAAGCGAGAGGTGGCTCAGTTTGTATCTCGCTGTTTGGTGTGTCAGCAGGTGAAAGTCGAGTGGCAGAGACCAGGTGGATTGCTTCAGCCACTACCCATTCCAGAGTGGAAGTGGGAGCACATCACCATAGACTTTGTGTCCGGACTTTCACGATCTCCAGGAGGGAAAGACGCGGTTTGGGTCATCGTTGATAGATTGACCAAATCGGCCCACTTTTTGCCTTTCAAGGTGGGTTTGTCTACGGAGAAGCTGGCTGAGCTGTACATTCGTCAGATTGTGAGATTGCACAGAGTTTCGGTGAGCATAGTCTCAGATCGGGATAGTCGTTTCACTTCCTACTTCTAGAGGAGTTGCAGTTTAGCTTAGGCACCTTGCTCAAGTTTAGTACCGCTTATCATCCCCAGACAGACGGGCAGTCAGAGAGGACTATCCAGACTCTTGAAAATATGCTTCGTACCTGTGTATTAGACCTCGGGGATTCTTGGAAGGATCATCTTCACCTGGTAGAGTTTTCTTACAATAACAGCTACCATGCCAGTATAGAGATGTCACCATTCGAGGCTTTATAAGGACGGAGATGCCGCACTCCTTTGTCGTGGGACGATGTTGGAGAGAGAGTGTTGCTTAGCCCGGAGATGGTAGTCGATGTAGCCGAGAAGGTTAGACTGATCAGAGATAAACTTCGGGTGGCTCAGGATAGACAGCGACATTGGGCCGATAGCCACCGGAGACCGTTAGAGTTCGAGATTAGTTTTAGTTTCCTGCTGTGCTTGTTTGTTGGTTTCACTACTAAAATCTGCTCAATTGGCGACGTATATTTAGCGACGTTAGATTAACGTTGCTAAATTGTGTACATTAGCGACGTTTTATATAAACATCGCTCATAGTCGCTACTAGCGACGACCTAAGCAACGTAACAACGACGTACATTAAGCACATGACCCAGTCGTCATGAAACGTCGCTGAGATGTCGCTAGTAGCGACGCATTTAGCGACGGTAGTTTAAGCTTCACTAAATTCTAATTATATCCCCGCCCCAACGTTTTATTTGCCCTATTTTCCTCTCTCACTCTCTCTTCTCCCCGGTGCTCTCACTCTCTCCGGCGGCGACTCTCACTCTCTTCGGCGGCGACTCTCACTCTCTCCGGCGACTCTCCTCCCTCTCTGGTACGTGACTCTCTTCCTCTCTCTCTCTTTCTCTCTCCGTCTGTTTTGGTTGTTGGTGGTTTGGAAGGGGGTGCGGGTGGCTCGGAGGGAGGTACAGAGGGGATGCGGGTGGTTAGGGGTGAGTGGGGGTGGCTGGAGGGGTGGGGCAGGGGGGACGAAGGCGGCTGGGGGAGGGGAGCTAGGGTTAGGGTTCGGGTTAGGGTTTATTTTCCATTCGGCGCTCTCACTCTCTCCGGCACTGTCACTCTCTCTCCTCCCCCCTCCGGCGCTCTCACTCTCTCTCCTCTCCCCCTCCCCCTCCGGCGCTCTCACTCTCTCTGGCACTGTCACTCTCTCCGGCGACTCTCCTCCCTCTCCGGTACGTGGTACTCTTCCCCTCCCTCTCTTTCTGGCTGTTTTAGTTGTTGATGGTTGGAGGGGTGCGCGTGGCTCGGGGGGAGGGGCAGGTGGGGATGCGGGTGGTTCGGGGGTGAGTGGGGGGTGGCTGGGGGGGGTAGGGCAGGGGGGACGAGGGCGGCTGGGGGAGGGGAGCTAGGAGTAGGGTTCGGGTTAGGGCTAGGGGTGGTGTAGGGGGGGTGGCTTGGTCAGTGGCACCGATAGTGCCGAAAAATCTGATAATTTAGTAATAATTATTTGTTTTCCGACACCGAAAAATGTGATACTACGATTCGAATGCACCGATAGTGCCGATATTTGTAACAAGTAGTTTTGTTGGTTGGTTAATTGGTAACATGATTATCGGGACATATAGTCCCTGCAGCCATTCGACTGGCGAGGCAGAAACTATGGTACGGCATGGTGATCAGGACATAGTCCCTATAGCCATTCGATTTACGAGGCAGAAACTATGTAGCCGTAGATAAAGTTGACTGTCCTGTGACCCTCATCCCTCGGCAATGATGACACGACAACCTATCACTATATCTTGTATAGTAGTATATGACATTTTAGTATTATATTATGTGAGTTCATCTTGATTCTGTTACATTCTTCAGATACTACATACTAGATTCGATAAGAATGTATACTACACCATATGTACAAAACATAGATAATTCACACTAATGTATGCTAGAATGAATTTTGGGTTGCGTTCTAAGCCATCCGTTCTCACACTTAAAACACATGAATTAGGACAACCAACCGGAGAGGATACTCTGAGAGATCCATCTAAGTAGGACGTATACTCTGAGAGATCACCTTTACAAGAATGATATCAGTAGTGGAATTGAGTGTTGGAGGAGATATTATCAGAGTGTACGTCCTACTCAGATGGGTCTCTCACCGTTACTATTTTTTTCTGACAACATGGTAGATGTGCTCCGTCAACAGATTCTTGCTCTGAGCCAAAACTTTGTCCCAGAGCTCAATTGGACATCCTTCATGTGGAGCTCGAGCGAGAGATTCCTGACAGCATGGTGGTCTCCTTTGTCAAAGGATTCTTGCTCGTCCTACAACCTTTATGGGATGAGCACGAATCCTTTGACAAAGGAGACCACCATGCTGTCAGGAACCTTTCACTCGAGCTCTACACGAAGGATGTCCAATTGAGCTCTGGGACAAAGTTTTGGCTCAGAAAAAATAGTAACGGTGAGAGACCCATCTGAGTAGGACGTACACTCTGATAATATCTCCTCCAACACTCAATTCCACTATTGATATCATTCTTGTAAAGGTACTCTCTTAGAATATACGTCCTACTCAAGGATGTCCACTCGAGCTCTGGGGCAAAGGATTGACTCAGAGCAGATTTCTGGATATGGATGACGAAGAAGATGGCTGCCAAAGCTTATGTAAGTTTTCTAATTCTTTATACTCTGAGTAATACAGAATGGTCCGATACCGATACTCTGAGTATCAGACCATTCCTATGTGTATCGGTATCGTAATCACAATACCGATACTCGAGTATTGCATTGATACTTAAGTATCACATCTGATAGTTCTCTTATTTATTTGTCAATTACTGTATCTCAGTTCTAGTTAGTTTTATGTAATTCTGTGATAGTTCTTTCATTCATTTTCAACCGCTCTCTCCTGTGAATATTGATTTTACCAGATGGCACCCATGACCCGAGGAGCGGCACGTCGTTTGAGGGAAACAGTGAATGCTGAGGTGCCTCCTCCTACTGTTAAGGAGGATGGCACCGGTAGCTAGTGAGACCGGAAGTTCTACTCATCCAGCACCGGTAGCTAGTGAGACCGGGAGTTCTATTGATGCAGCACTTGCAAGGGACTACATCTCTCCAAATGCTGTCGATCCCACTTTTTTGAGGTGGTTGCGTGATCGTATCACTGAGCGTTTGCGTGAGCTGCGTGGTTCTCATTAGCTATTAGTACTTATTTGTATTGGACTATTTGTATTATGGGTTTTTTTTGTATTGGACTATTTGTATTGGACTATATATATGAATTAGTATTGTGTCAATCTCTTGATTGTATTGGACTACGACATGGTGATCATGACATAGTCCCTGCAGCCATTAGACTGGCGAGGCAGAAACTATGTAGCCGTAGATAAAGTTGACTGTCCTTCGACCCTCATTCCTCGGCAATGATGATACTACAACCTATCACTATATCTTATATAGTAGTAGATGATGTTTTAGTATTACATTATGTGAGTCCATTCTTGATTCTGTTACATTCTTCAGATACTACATACTAGATTCGATAAGAACGTATACTATACCATATGTACAGAACATAGATGATTCACACTAATGTATGCTATAATGAATTTTGGGTTGTGTTCTGAGCCATCCGTTCTCACACTTAAAACACATATGAATTAGAACTGTGTGTCAATCTTTGTTTTTTGTATTTTCGGCGAACCCAGGGATTAGATTTTGTATTTTGTATTTTGACTTTGTACGTATTTGGGGATATTCAGTTTTTTCGTTGAGGATACTGAGTTTGTACGTATTTGCGGATATTGATTTGGTTGTGTTGAGGATATTATATATTGACATTGTTCGTTGCGAATAGTATTTTTTCTTTATATTTTTTGTATATTCTGGAATGTATTGTGCGTGCCGGTGTTGAGTGTTCCACCGAGGGGGTCAGCGAACCTAGGGATTGAATTCTGTATTCTGTATTTTGCCTCAGGCTCCAGCTCCAGCTCCAGCATTATTTGCTTTCTGGAACCTATTTTTTTATATATTTTTAATTTAGCGACGTTTTTAGTGACGTTAGTATTCGTCGCTACATATTAGCGACGTCAGGAAATGTTGCTAAAAGCGTCGCTAAATTCTGACGTGGCAACACGTGGCACCAAATCTGATGTCAGCTCGTCATCGCCAAAACGTCGCAAAACTGTCGCTAAACGGCAACCTCGCTATAACATCGCCTTTTACGTCGCTGATTAGCGTCAAATAACAAACGTCGCAAATAATGCTTCTAATTAGCGACGTCATTGATGTCGCAAAATAGCGTCGCCCTAGCGACGTTTTGCGACATTTTCTCGTTTAGCGACACATTTTTTTCCGTCGTTCCTGAAACGTCGCCCTAAACGTCGCTAAATTTATTTAGCGACGTTTTTACGGAGATTAGCGACGTATTTAGACGTCGCTAATCTGACAAATTTTTGTAGTGTTTTGTGTGCTGAGTTTTGTTTCGTGCCTAGGTTGGAGACATGGTGTTTCTAAAGATTTTTCTGACACGGGGCACGATTCGCTTTGGCAGAGGCAGGAAGCTCAGTCCATGCTACATCGGACCTTTCACTATCCTTGAGAGGGTCGGTGTAGTAGCCTATCGACTGGACTTGTCACCTACGCTTGAGGGAGTGCACAACGTGTTCTATGTATCGCAGCTGAGGCGGTACGTGGCAGATCCCAGCCGTATATTGGACCATTCAGCGATAGAGGTGGGACCTACTCTCAACTATCCATAACAGTCTGTCGAGATTCTGGATTGTAGGGAGAAGGTGCTCCAAAACCAGATTATACCCTTGGTTCGTGTTGTATGGAGGCACCACTCTCCAGGTGAGTCTACCTGGGAGAGAGTGGACGACATGCGGGAGCACTTCCCATATCTTTTCGAGCCTTGAGGTTTATGTTTCTTTTGTTTTCTGCTTATGTTTTTCTGTGGTTGGTTGTTTTAATTTCGAGGACGAAATTTCTTTTTAGGATGATAGATTTGTCAACCCCAATTTTCACAATTGGGGGTATTTTATTCATTTTGATTTTTTATCATTTTTGGAATTTTATAATTTTATAATTATTTTATATGATTTGTTTAGTAGGGTTCGAGTTTCGTCTCGTTCTGACTTGTTATAACGACTCGGGTAGCTTAGTCTCTAGAAGGGACCCAAATTAAGTTAGACATGGCCCACATGTTCCACAAATTAGATTGGTTAGACTAGTCTATTTCTCCTTTATTAGATTAGTTGATTAGAGACTCAAACTAGATCCGATTGATCTCAAACTTGAACCTATGCTAGACCTAACCATTTGAGACTTGAGAGGGGTGTTTGGGACATTTCAACTCAGCCCTAAGAAGCGTATATTGGCCGGCCATTTTAGGAGAGGATTAATTTCATTCCCTTTTTAGAACTTGTCTTTTTTGGAGCTCTCAAGTGTTCTTCCCTCTTTTGGAGTTTTTGCATTGATTTGATCCCCAAATCAAATCAATTCTTCATCAAATCTTTCCTCAATCATTCCCATTCTCCAAGGGAAGGGTGCTACCAAGGATTGGAAGAGAAGTGCAATGTGGAATTGTCCATTCTAAGGAGAACTTCGTATCGGAGCCGTATCGGAGAAGGTTTCATTAGGATTCACTCCTAATAGGTATAAACCACTTCTCTAAAAGTTGTTTCCATGCATCTCGAGTAGTTTTGAATCCATAGAATGAACCCTCTTGTTAGAACAACCATTAGAATTAAGTTAGAGGCCATTTGGAGTCCTCTAGAGTATATTTTGCATATAGCCTTGTGTCCTAATTTGTAGATATTGATTTAAGATACCCCATGTATTTGGTTTATTGCCTAATAGGATTATTTATATTCTAATTTCAGTTTTATGGTTGTTAGAGGGTGTATTGATGCTAATTAGGATGGTTAGAGCAAGTTTCATATAGATAACCATGTTGGTATCATGGTAGTTTAGTCTCTTGATATCCTATTTATATATATCTATGTGTGTTTAATTAGAGTTTATATATATAGACTGTTTGTTAGATGTTATTTTTTTTCAATTCTTAGTTTAGATTGTTTTAGTTGCTGTAGTTGTGATTGTTGAGAGAGATTGAGAATGGGGTATATAGAGAGTGTGATGGAGAGAGTGAGGCAGGGAGAGGGAGCTGCTGCCTGTGGCAGCAGCATATAAACCCGATTTCAGCAGTCCCCTATGGGGACTGCAAACCCATCAACAATAGCAGTAGCTACAGATTTCTGCACCTGCTACATTCAATGAATGTAGTAGCAGTAGCAGGGCACTTGTTGCCCTGTTTTGTTTGCAGTGCAGTGAGCATTCAGCCTGTCACTCCGTAACCCTGGAATACCCATTTTAATACGTAGACCGATAAATTATATTTACTTTGTATTTATACGATATCTATTATGCAGTATTTCTTCATGCATTTCCCAAAAATATTCGACAAAATATTATTTCCTAATTTATTTCTGCATTTGGGCCTACAGATTTGGCTCATTTGGGTAACCTATTCTTGGTTCACCCATGGTTCATCATGAACCCTTTGGTTCATCATGAACCCATGGGTTCAAGATTCTATATAATAACTCAACTCATTCTCTCTCCTCTCATTATTTCCTCTCATTTATTTCCTCCACCAACCAAGGCAAGTACCAACTTGCTCAAGAGATGGATCCATATTTTGCCATTGATTTCTTACAAAATTATTTGCCAAAACATGTTCTTCTCCTCAATCTATACTAGTTTAGAACTTGGAAATTTTCATTTTGAAGCTTTGATTTTTGTAGATCTAAGTTTTAATTATTTTCGGATTTTGCATGGTTTGATCTACTTTAGTTGGATTTTATGGTTTTTTGATGCTTCTATGTGGAAGAGCATTCAGTTTCACCCAAGTTGGAACTTTGGAAATCTGAATTTGGAGTTCGGATGGCCAAGTTATGATGCTTTGAAGCCTGGGTTCAGCCATGGTGTTCTTGCTGTTTGGAGAAGACAGTGAGCAGTGTGCTCCTTTTTGAGCACGCTTCCTGTTGGAAGCGTGTCTCTCCTTGAGTCTGCGTGACTTTTCACGCAGCTCTCTCCTTGAGTCTGCGTGACTTTTCACGCAGCTCTCTCCTTGAGTCTGCGTGACTTTTCACGCAGCTCTCTCCTTGAGCCTGCGTGACTTTTCACGCAGCTCTCTCCTTGACATGGATCCTCTTTGGGGTACTCGTACTAAAGTACGACTTTAGGGGGATAATCATGCAGGCCACCGCATGTGATTCCAAGATTTCACCTAGGGTTAAACTAGGAAACTAAACATACTAGATGCATGGGGAGGGCAAAATCCCGAGATCGTGTTACACCAGCCGCCTTGAGATCTTGTCTCGATGTGCCGGCTGGTCTCCACGGATACTGTGTCATCTGCAACGAGTGGATGACTGTATCCGATTAATTCCTGCTATATATTATATGTTTTAGCAAGGTGGCCTTACGAGGGACCTGTGCTCAATCATACCTGTCTACGCGAACCCTTGGGTTGGCTAGCCTTGCTGGAAAGATACGATCTGAGGATTTTCTAATAACATGACGCGAGGATAACCTCGTCCCAATAGAAACTCGTAGACTTGATTGGCCGTGAAAACGACTTGCTTGTATCCTATTACCTTCCGTAAATAACTGAGGAAAGCGGATTGTCCTGGTACGTGATCCAACCCATGTTCTTGTTTGATTGTTGGGTTGGTTATCGTACTATGACCGGCTGTGGACCGAAGTTATGAACGGAGGACTTATTATAGTTGTGAAGTGTTACTTCTGTGAATGACTGAGGAACATGGTCTATCATGGTACATGATCCAACCCATGTTCTTGTTTGATTGTTGGGTTGGTTATTGTGCTGCGATAGGCTATCGACAGAAGTCACGATCAGGAGATTTTATTGTTTATACCTTTTAACTTATGTGAAAGTTATAGAGTACGATACGTCCCGACTCTATACGGCACCTTTTGTCCTTGTTTGGTTGTAAGGGTGCCATATGGGTTCGAGGATGTTGCGCTACCCTATAATAGTAGCATAAGTATTACTATTATCAATCATTCTATTAACTTGGGTTTTTAAATCTTAACTCTTGTGCTCCTTTGGCGGTACTTGCTATTCGGGGCTGACCTGCTGGTTTTGTTTGGCCAGATCTCGTAGCAGAGCCGGAAGACACGATCTTCCTCCCTGATATCCATGGTACATACTAGGAGCATGGTGGTTCGGGGACTCGAGTGGGTTTCTTCTTCACCACTCCTGCTTATACTTTTACGGCGTTTAGCCACCGGCACCTGTTAGCCGGATTACCCGATATTTTGTGTCAGTACATAATTGTAATTAAACAGACTGCAGCTGTGTATAATTTTGTACTTCTGACTCTCTGAGATTGCTAAATTATAAAGCTAGTCTCTCATGACCATTTTGATGAAGCGTCGGGGACGCCTTACTGCTTTATCTTTAATGTTCATTTAATTGCTGATGTGACTTGATTGATTGAGACATAGAACTCTGTGGGACCAAAGGAGACTTGATTGTAGCATGTGCCCCCTAGTCTCTCGACAGCCACGATCGCCGCATGACGTTACGTACCTCATATGGAGTAGCTGGCCTAGTCCGTCTCCGTATTTCGGTACTGGGGCGTGACAAGGTTTTAGTGGTGGCCCATGCAGGTCTGATTTTCAGACTTGTGGGGTATTACAAATTATTAGGAGTCTCAATCAAAACTTGTTCCCCTTGAAATTTCGTTTCAAACTCTCTGTCCTTGCCTTGATCTCTAACCTGACTTGCATCCTCAAAATCTTCCTCATTCGGACTTGATAATCTTATATCTTTCTCTATAGGGGCGCTTCATTCTTAGTAGCGGGTGAGGCCCATGAGGAAGAGCAGCAAGAGCATGGCTCGACTGGGCGCCAGCATGGGAGAGAACCTTCCCCAGGGCAGACACGAGTAAAAATGGAACCAGAGGCAGTGCAGCCGCCGGTTATTGAAACTCCTACAGCACCAGCAGCGACGGCAGTACCAGACGTCGTAGCACTCCTGGAGATCATCCGGGGGTTTCTTGTCACTAACCAACAGCAACAGACTCGGCAGCAGGAGCAGAACGTGTTGCTGAACCAAGGGATTCAGTTAGCTCTTGAGAGGAGTGTCGGGGCTGACTCGGGAGCATCAGGAAGGTTTCGTCGCTTGAACCCGAGGTATTTTGATGGCACGGAGGATGCCATCACTGCGGATGCCTGGATTCAAGACATCGAATCCATTCTTGTGGCAGCCAAGGTTCCAGATGATGAGAAGGTTGATCAGGTCAAACTGGTACTTCAGGATCTTGCCCGCGACTGGTGGGCCTCAGAAAAAGTTGGTACAAGATGCCCTGTTCGTTGGACCACCTTCAGTGACAGATTCAAGGCCAAGTATTTTGGCGTAGTAGCTCGATATGAGCTCCAGCAGAAGTTTATCAATCTCAAGCAAGCAGGCAAGACCGTAGATGGGTATGCAGCAGAGTTCTGTAGATTGTGCCATTTCACACCAGCAATGGTGGCAACGGAGCCAGAGAAAGCTATGAGGTTCCAGCAGGGACTTCATTTGGAACTATTACAGCTTATGGAAGGACACGACTACCAGATGTTTGACGCTGTTTTGACAGCCGCTCGGAGGCACAAGCTTACCCAGCAGAGGTTGGCATCGAGGACATGAGGTCAGAAGAGATCTCATTCCCAGGTTGGAGGAGGAGTAATGCAGCGAACATCGACACCAGCACCCGGTGTACGTATTCATGATGCAGGAGCGCCGCGGAGGATGGCCGTGTCAACTAATACAGCGCCAGTTCGGCATCAGCAGCCGAGGAACCAACAACAGCGTCAGGGAGCACCCCAGGGCTGTACATTCTGTGGGAAGGCAGGGCACACGAGGGAGGTGTGCCGGTCAGCGAATGGCTTATGCTTGAGGTGTGGTAGTTCAGACCACCGTATCTCTACTTGTCCTGTGATGCAGAGGCCAGGAGGGCCAGCTCAACAGTTTCCAGCATTGCCAGCTCCGGTGGCAACCCCGAGTGGAGGGCCAGTATTAGCAGTACGGCCCCTAGCCCAGTGTCTACCAACGCAGGCTCAGATGTTCCGCCAGGCACAGGAAGTCGAAGGCCCTCAGAGGCAGCAACAACATGGTCGAGGAAGGCCGCAACAAGGAGCTCAGCGGGGCCAGGGACAGGCTCTCACATTATTCTTGGGAGAGGCTCTAGCGTCTAGTGACGTGGTGGCAGGTAAAATTCTCGTCACCTCATTTCCCGCTGTAGCATTATTTGATTCAGGCGCTACTCATTCATTCATCTCTGCACAATATGCTACACGGATTGGATTAGAGTTTGAGGCATTGCCGGAGAGGATGGATATACTCACCGGCAATGGGCTCATAGAAGTTAGCAGAGTGCGTTTTTTATGTCCGGTGGAGGTGTGTAGGCATTTACTGCCCGCATCATTGATTGAATTCCCTATGGAGAATTTTGATGTCGTTCTTGGCATGGACTGGTTGAGAGACAGTCATGCGACAATCGATTGTAGAGGAGGTAGGGTCATATTCAGCATTCCTGGGATGGAGCAGTTCATCTTTACTCGAACCTTGAAGAATCAGGCCGGAGGCGTCATCTCAGCAGCAGTGTCAGAGCCAGGACAGATTCCGAGGGTGGTCGAAGATTTTCTCGACGTCTTCCCTGATGAGCTCCCAGGGATGCCCCCAGTCAGAGAGGTAGAATTTAGCATTGAGTTGAACCCTGGAACGAGGCCTATTGCAGACAGAGTTTACAGAATGTCGCCGTCAGAACAGGATAAGTTGTATCAACATGAAGAAGAGTTGAAGTCTAAGGGATTCATCCGAGACAGTAAATCGCCCTGGGCCGTGCCAGTGATTCTAGTTCCCAAGAAGGATGGGTCGACGAGGATGTGCATCGACTACCGTAAGCTGAATGCAGTAACAGTGAAGAATAAGTACCCACTACCAAGGATTGATGACCTGTTTGACCAGTTGAGCAAGGCCAGCATCTTTTTCAAGATCGATCTTCGGTCAGGATACTATCAAGTAAGAGTCTGGGAGCAAGACATACCGAAAACAACATTTAGATCTAGATATGGGCATTATGAGTTTTTAGTAATGCCCTTTGGACTAACCAACGCCCCCGCAGTATTTATGGATTTAATGAACCGCATCTTTCTGCCGTATTTGGATAAATTTGTGGTGGTGTTCATAGATGACATTCTTGTCTATTCCAGCAGTGAAGAGGAGCATGAGAAACATCTTAGGACTGTCTTACAGACATTGAGGGAGCATCAACTTTATGTGAAGCTCGACAAGTGTGAATTCTGGTTAGATCACATTTCGTTCCTGGGGCATGTAATTTCTGGGGCAGGAGTGTCAGTGGATCCGAAGAAGATTGAGGCCGTAGTGCATTGGCCAGTCCCGAGAACGGTTACAGAAGTGCGAAGTTTCTTAGGATTAGCTGGTTACTACAGAAGGTTCGTGGCGGACTTTGCCAAGATCTCTGTGCCCTTAACGCGTTTGACGCACAAGGACGTAGAGTTTGTTTGGTCAGCTAGCTGTCAGGCATCATTTGAAGAATTGAAGAAAAGATTGATCTCAGCCCCGATCTTGACGCTTCCAGTAGGAGCGGGAGGCTTTACAGTATATTGTGACGCATCTGGGAAGGGTCTTGGATGTGTATTGATGCAGCACGGGAAGGTGATAGCATATGCGTCTCGATAGCTTCGAGACCATGAGAAGAACTACCTGACTCACGATTTGGAGTTAGTAGCTGTGGTATTTTCACTCAAGTTGTGGAGGCATTATTTATACGGAGATCGGATAGAGATCTATACTGATCATAAGAGTTTGAAATACGTATTCACGTAGCGAGATTTGAACATGAGGCAAAGAAGATAGTTAGAACTACTGAAGGATTTTGACTTAGATCTTCAGTATCATCCAGGCAAGGCGAATATAGTTGCAGATGCACTGAGTAGGAGAGACAGTGCCTTTATCTTGACCTCGCAGAAGCATATTTTAGAAGACCTTCAGAGTATGGGAATCGAAGTAGTTTTGCCAAGGGATATAGGAAGAATGACCAGTATGCAGATTCAGTCAACCTTAGTAGAGAGGATAAGGGCAGCACAAGCAGGAGATCCACAGATTCAGAAGTTACGGTCGGAGTGTGAATCAGGCCGTAGGAAGGAGTTAGTAATTCATGAAGATGGTACGCTCAGGTTTGGAAATAGACTCTGTGTACCGAGTGGAGACCTTCGGCAAGAAGTTATGTCCGAAGCTCATAGTTCTATTTACTCCATTCATCCTGGAGGAACAAAGATGTATCGAGATATTAGGCAGTTCTTTTGGTGGAATGGCATAAAAAGAGAGAGAGCGAGATTTGTATCCAAGTGTCTGGTATGTCAGCAGGTAAAAGCCGAGCAGCAGAGACCAGCAGGGTTGCTACAGCCGCTTCCTATCCCAGAATGGAAATGGGAGCACATTACGATGGATTTTGTGACCGGTTTACCTAGATCCCCGACTGGTAAGAATGCAGTCTGGGTAATAGTAGATCGACTCATGAAGGTCGCTCATTTCCTTCCCTTTCGAGTTGGACAGACTACTGAACAGTTAGCAGAAATGTACATGAAGCAGATAGTAAGGCAGCACGGTGTTCCCTTTAGTATAGTATCAGATCGGGATACGCGGTTTACTTCCCATTTTTGGCGGAGCTTATACCAAAGTTTGGGAACCAAGTTAAGATTCAGTACTGCTTATCATCCATAAACTGACGGGCAATCAGAAAGAACTATTCAGACGTTAGAAGATATGCTACGGGCGTGTACCTTGGATTTTGGCGGATCTTGGGAGGATCACCTTCATCTAGTGGAGTTCTCCTATAACAACAGCTATCAGGCTAGCATTCAGATGGCCCCGTTCGAAGCATTGTACGAAAGGAAGTGTAGGTCCCCTTTGGCATGGGACGACGTCGGAGAACGAAAGTTGTTGGAGCCAGAGATGATCACGCAGACTGTAGAGATAGTTAAGTTGGTCAGAGAGCGCCTTCGAGTTGCACATGACCGACATCGTCATTGGGTAGATCAGGATCGTAGGCCTCTAGAGTTCAGAGTTGGCGACCAAGTATTTTTACGGATTTCGCCTACTCGGGGTATTATCAGATTTGGAACCCGAAGAAAGCTTAGTCCAAGATACGTTGGTCCTTTTAAGATTCTCGCTCGGGTAGGCGATGTGGCTTATCGACTTGCCCTTTCGCCTTCGTTAACTGGCATACATGATGTGTTTCATGTGTCCCAATTATGTGGGTATGTCCCGGATCCGAGTCATGTCCTCGATCATTCTGAGTTAGTCGTTGGTACCGACCTAACTTACGAGGAACAACCCGCATCTATTTTAGACCAGCGGAAGAAGGTACTCAAGAATCGGACGATAAGCCTTGTCCGTGTTGCTTGGAACCATCACTCTTCGGGAGAGTCAACCTGGGAGCGCGAGGACGAGATCAGATCTCGGTATCCGCATTTGTTTGACCAATAAGGTATATTTTTGTACCTTATTGACACGATTCCATGCTTATCTGCACCTGCTTGTTTTGCACTTTGTGATGTATGATAATAACTACTATGATAATTAACTTGTATATGATTGTGTCTTGCTTGCCCTGATTTTACTATCCTGTCTTGGCTGGAATTTCGAGGACGAAATTTTTCTAAGAAGGGTAGAGATGTCACTCTCCCACCCTGGAATACGTATTTTAATACGTAGACCGATAAATTATATTTACCTTATATTTATACGATATCTATTATGCAGTATTTCTTCATGCATTTCCCAAAAATATTCGACAAAATATTATTTCCTAATTTATTTCTGCATTTGGGCCTACAGATTTGGCTCATTTGGGTAACCTATTCTTGGTTCACCCATGGTTCATCATGAACCCTTTGGTTCATCATGAACCCATGGGTTCAAGATTCTATATAATAACTCAACTCATTCTCTCTTCTCTCATTATTTCCTCTTATTTATTTCCTCCACCAACCAAGGCAAGTACCAACTTGCTCAAGAGATGGATCCATATTTTGTCATTGATTTCTTACAAAACTATTTGCCAAAACATGTTCTTCTCCTCAATCTATACTAGTTTAGAACTTAGAAATTTTCATTTTGAAGCTTTGATTTTTGTAGATCTAAGTTTTAATTATTTTCGGATTTTGCATGGTTTGATCTACTTTAGTTGGATTTTATGGGTTTTTGATGCTTCTATGTGGAAGAGCATTCAGTTTCACCCAAGTTGGAACTTTGGAAATCTAAATTTGGAGTTCGGATGGCCAAGTTATGATGCTTTGAAGCCTGGGTTCAGCCATGGTGTTCTTGCTGTTTGGAGAAGACAGTGAGCAGTGTGCTCCTTTTTGAGCACGCTTCCTGTTGGAAGCGTGTCTCTCCTTGAGTCTGCGTGACTTTTCACGCAGCTCTCTCCTTGAGTCTGCGTGACTTTTCACGCAGCTCTCTCTTTGAGTCTGCGTGACTTTTCATGCAGCTCTCTCTTTGAGCCTGCGTGACTTTTCACGCAGCTCTCTCCTTGAGTCTGCGTGACTTTTCACGCAGCTCTCTCCTTGAGCCTGCGTGACTTTTTACGCAGCTCTCTTCTTGAGTCTGCGTGACTTTTCACGCAGCTCCCTCCTTGAGTCTGCGTGACTTTTCACGCAGCTCTCTCCTTGAGCCTGCGTAACTTTTCACGCAGCTCTCTCCTTGAGTCTGCGTGACTTTTCACGCAGCTTCCTCCTTGAGTCTGCGTGACTTTTCACGCAGCTCTCTCCTTGAGCCTGCGTGACTTTTTACGCAGCTCTCTCCTTGAGTCTGCGTGACTTTTCACGCAGCTCTCTCCTTGAGTCTGCGTGACTTTTCACGCAGCTCTCTCCTTGAGCCTGCGTGACTTTTCACACAGCTCTCCCCTTGAGCCTGCGTGACTTTTCACGCACGCTGCCTTGAGTGAGCCTGCGTGACTTTTCACGCACGCAGCTTCCCTTGAGCGTGCGTGCTTTTGTGCGTACGCTTTTGATATTTTTTCAGACATTATATGCCTATTTTATATCCTTACGCCTTTTGTCCCGAGCATGATATGAGCACTCATGAGAGCCCGGAGAACAAAGTGTTCCTACCCGATACATGTACCTGAATGTCCCAGTTCTTGTTCATGCTCGACAAATGACCCGTAACTCCACGTGGCATATTTGCATTGATGTATTACACTATGGAGGGTAGTACATGTTGACATACTGATTGACATGGATCCTCTTTGGGGTACTCGTACTAAAGTACGACTTTAGGGGGATAATCATGCAGGCCACCGCATATGATTCCAAGATTTCACCTAGGGTTAAACTAGGCAACTAAACATACTAGATGCATGGGGAGGGCAAAATCCCGAGATCGTGTTACACCAGCCGCCTTGAGATCTTGTCTCGACGCGCCGGCTGGTCTCCACGGATACTGTGTCATCTGCAACGAGTGGATGACTGTATTCGATTAATTCCTGCTATATATTATATATTTTAGCAAGGTGGCCTTACGAGGGACCTGTGCTCAATCATACCTGTCTACGCGAACCTCTGGGTTGGCTAGCCTTGCTGGAAAGATACGATCTGAGGATTTTCTAATAACATGACGCGAGGATAACCTCGTCCCACTAGAAACTCGTAGACTTGATTGGGCGTGAAAATGACTTGCTTGTATCCTATTACCTTCCATGAATAACTGAAGAAAGCGGACTGTCCTGGTATGTGATCCAACCCATGTTCTTGTTTGATTGTTGGGTTGGTTATCGTGCTATGACCGGCTGTGGACCGAAGTTATGAACGGAGGACTTATTATGGTTGTGAAGTGTTACTTCTGTGAATGACTGAGGAACATGGTCTATCATGGTACATGATCCAACCCATGTTCTTGTTTGATTGTTGGGTTGGTTATTGTGCTACGATAGGCTATCGACCGAAGTCACGATCAGGAGATTTTATTGTTTATACCTTTTAACTTATGTGAAAGTTATAGAGTATGATACGTTCCGACTCCATGCGGCACCTTTTGTCCTTGTTTGGTTGTAAGGGTGCCATATGGGTTCGAGGATGTTGTGCTACCCTATAATAGTAGCATAAGTATTACTATTATCAATCATTCTATTAACTTGGGTTTTTAAATCTTAACTCTTGTGCCCCTTTGGCGGTACTTGCTATTCGGGGCTGACCCGCTGGTTTTGTTTGGCCAGATCTCGTAGCAGAGCCGGAGGACACGATCTTCCTCCCTGATATCCATGGTGCATACTAGGAGCATGGCGGTTCGGGGACTCGAGTGGGTTTCTTCTTCACCACTCCTGCTTATACTTTTGCGACGTTTAGCCACCGGTACCTGTTAGCCGGATTACCCGATATTTTGTGTCAGTACATAATTGTAATTAAACAGACTGCAGCTGTGTATAATTTTGTACTTCTGACTCTCTGAGATAGCTAAATTATAAAGCTAGTCTCTCATGACCATTTTGATGAAGCGTCGGGGACGCCTTATTGCTTTATCTTTAATGTTCATTTAATTGCTGATGTGACTTGATTGATTGAGACATAGAACTCTGTGGGACCATAGAAGACTTGATTGTAGCATGTACCACCTAGTCTCTCGACAGCCACGATCGCCGTATGACGTTACGTACGTCATATGGAGTAGCTGGCCTAGTCCGTCTCCGTATTTCGGTACTGGGGCGTGACACAGCCCCTTCCCCTCATTCAGTTAATTTCAGTCTCCATACATACCAGTCCACATTAGGACTTAAGCCATTCCCATGTCCTCCTATTTACTGTCCAGATTTTTTGGACATATTAACAGTCCAGATATTACTCTATATTAGTCCATTTCAGCACATAGGTTCAGTCCTCCATATATCATTCATTACATATCAGCCCTCCTCCATTCTATTTCAGTACATACATATTATTCCATCTCAATTCAGTCCAACATTCATTCCATTTCCAATACAAATAGTGACAGCCACCCTCACCTCCATTTCATTCCATTTCAGCCCACTATTCCCTATTTTATTTCAATCAATACATACCCATATCATTCACTTGATTCAGCCCTACAACTCAGACTAATATCAGTCCACCATTCTTCATTCCAATACAAATTAGTCCATGGTTTCAAGACAGTCCATTTCAGCACATACATTCAGTCCATAACCAACATAAACCCAAAATTCAGTCCTATACTTGCAGTCCCTATATGCAAACCAATCCAATACATATACAAAAATCATTCCATATCATAGCCCCTTGAGTGATACCTGGTGAGTTTGTGTTGTGTGTGAGTTAGTGTGTGTTTGAGTGTGGGTAAGGTTAAGATACCATATTAAGGATAAGGTATTTGTGTTAGAAGACATGTTAGTCGAGATATGGTATTGTTTTAGAGGAGTGTTGTAGGCTTGTTAGATTTAGTTTGGTATTCAAATACCAAGTTGAGTTATATAGCTTGTATAGATATTGTAGAGTTAAGGTAATAGATTAGCTAGTTAAGATAATTAGCTAATTGCAAGGTATGAGATTAATGGTTTAAGATATGACTAGAAATTGGTTTTTTTTGGTTGGTAATGGTTAGGATTAGTGCTCTTAGACTAGTTTTGACCTCGGTTGACCATTTTGACCAAAAGTCAATCAAAAGTCAATCGAAAGTCAAACTTAGCCTAAAAGTGACTAGAACTTGACCGAACTTGACTAGAGTTGACCAGCTGACCAAAAGTCAATTGTTAGTCAATATTTCTCTAGTTTGACCTAGAGTTGACTAGAATTAATCAGTTGACCAAAAGTCAACTGTAAGTAAACCCTTGACCCAATTTGACTTGGTTTGATTTCCTGTGACCTAGTTAGACCTAGTGCGACTCAGTGCGACTTAGTTTGACCTAGTTTGACTTGATGTGACCTAGTTTGACTAAGTTTGACCTAGATTGCATATCATACATTGGAAATCATGCTTAAACATTGTCAAACCCTAATTAGCTTACAATATCTTATCTCTAGGTCTGTGAGATCACTCTGAGCATCGACCTTACTTGACAGCTCAGGACAGCAGCCGAGTACATTCTCTGACAGTAGTTCTTTGTCTTGATATCTTTTGTATCCGATTTAGTAATAGTGTTTTTCTTGATTCTCGACACGAGGGTGCACGGACTACACTACCAAAATACACCCATTTAGCGACGGATGTTTAGCGACGGAACTTTTTCGTCGGTACTAGCGACGGTTTAGTGGCCGCTCAGCGACTGAATTTTGACTACAAGCCTTTGCCATTTTTATTTTAATTTTAGGAGGAGGAAAAGTCGCTCAGCCGTCGCTAGACTGACGGTAACATAGCGACGGATCTTCCGTAGTCGCAACACAGTCGTATATTTGGCGAGAATAGTGTAGGAAATTGGTGGGACATATTTTCGACGACGTAGCGACGGATAGTCAGTCGGCACTTATCCAAAAGGGCGACAACCGGGCGATGGATATCTACCAGTCGCTAGTCCGTCGCTATATTTACGTTCCAGACTTTAAATGAAACGGCGGGGGGAACTTTTCGCATTCCCCCCAAATTCACTCTCTCTCCTCCCCCCTCTCTCTCTCTCTCTCTCTCTCTCTCGCCGGTGTCGGCTTCGGTGATCGGCGTCGGTGTCGTCGTCGTCGTCCTCTCCTCTCTCTCAACCGAAGGTAACCCCCTCTCTCTCTCTCGATCTCTCTCTCTCTCTCTCGCGGTGTCGTGGGCTGGGCGGCGCGTTTGGGGCTGGGCCGTCCGGGGCTTGGCGGCTGGCTTGGGTTGGGGGCTGGGCGACGGGCTTGGGGCTGGGGCGTCGGGGTCTGGGCGGTGGGCTTGGGGCGGGGGCGTCGGGGTCTGGAAGGCGGGCTTGGGGTTTTGGGGCGTCGGGGGCTGGGCGGCTTGCTTGGGTCGGGGTCTGGGCGGTGGGCTTGGGGCGGCGGCGTCGGGGGCTGGGCGGCTGGCTTGGGGCGGGGGCGTCGGGGATGGGCGGCTGGCTTGGGTCGGGAGCTGGGCGGTGGCCTTGGGGCGGCGGCGTCGGGGGCTGGGCGGCTGGCTTGGGTCGGGGGCTGGGCGGTGGGCTTGGGGCGGCGGCGTCGGGGGCTGGGCGGCTGGCTTGGGTCCGGGGCTGGGCGGTGGGCTTGGGGCAGCGGCATCGGGGGCTGGGCGGCTGGCTTGGGTCGGGGGATGGGCGGTGGGCTTGGGGTGGCGGCGTCGGGGGCTGGGCGGCTGGCTTGGGGCGGGGGCGTCGGGGGCTGGGCGGCTGGCTTGGGTCGGGGGCTGGGCGGTGGGCTTGGGGCGGCGGCGTCGGGGGCTGGGCGGCTGGCTTGGGGCGGCGGGCTTTGGTCGGGGGCGGCGGGTGGCTTTGCTTCTCAAATTCATCTGAGTTTATATATTGGCTAAATAATGTGTTATCCATATTGGGTGTTTCATTAGTTTGGTGGTGTTTGGATTAGTAAATGTGAATATATATGGGGTTTATATTCATGGTGTATATGTTCACTGTCTCAAGGACAGTGCGAGTTCTATCAGTTGTGTGCTTCTGTATAGATGTATATATCTATACATCTAGCTGTGATATACATATGTGTATGTGACAATCTCAGTTAGCGACGGACTAGTTACCGGTTAGCGACGGATATTTCCAGCTCCATTAATTGCATTAATCTACGGTACGACATGGTGACGGATATTCCCTGCAGCCATTCGACTGGCGAGGCAGAAACTATGTTGCCATAAATAAAGTTGCCTGTCCTACGACCCTCATCCCTCGGCAATGATGATACGACAACCCATCACTATATCTTATATAGTACTAGATGATGTCTTAGTATTACATTAGTGAGTTCATCTTGATTCTGTTACGTACGTCCTTCAGATACTAGATACGATAAGGTTAACATATACTACACGATATGTATACAGAATATAGATGATTCACACTAATGTATGCTAGAATGAATCTTGGGTTGTGTTCTGAGCCATCCGTTCTCACACTTAAAACACATAGGAATTAGTAGTGTGAGAGCGCCGGAGAGAGTGAGAGCGCCAGAGGGGGGAGGAGAGAGAGAGAGTAAAATGGTACGACATGGTGAAGTAGTACTGTATTTTGGCTCCAGTTCCAGCTCCATTTGATCTACGGTACGACATGGTGATCAGGACATAGTCTCTGCAGCCATTCGACTGGCGAGGCAGAAACTATGTAGCCGTAGATAAAGTTGACTGTCTTCCGACCCTCATCTCTCGGCAATGATGATACGACAACCTATCACTATATCTTATATAGTAGTAGATGATGTCTTAGTATTACATTATGTGAGTTCATCTTGATTCTGTTACGTTCTTCAGATACTAGATACGATAATAACATATACTACACCATATGTACAGAACATAGATGATTCACACTAATGTATGCTTGAATGAATCTTGGGTTGTCTTCTGAGCCGTCCGTTCCCGCACTTGGCAAAAAATCGAATTGGTAATACTTTATCGGCTTTCGAAAATGTACTCAAATTACATGATGGTTCCTTTAGTTAGTTTGCTTATGTTACAATTATATTATTTGTGACTATCGATCTTACCAGATGGCACCCATGACCCGAGGAGCGGCACGTCGTTTGAAGAAAACAGTGAATGCTGAGGTGGCTCCTCCTACAGTTGAGGAGGAAGTGGCACCGGTTGCTAGTGAGACCGGAAGTTCTATTCATCCAGCACCGGTATCTAGTGAGACCGAGAGTTCTCTTCAATCAATCTTTGCCAGGGACGACATCTCTCCTCGCGCCAAAAAACTCGCTTTTTCGAGGTGGATGCGTGAACGTATCACTGAGCGTTTGCGTGAGCAGCATGTTTCTCATTAGCTATTAGTACTGATTTGTATTGGACTATTTGTATTGGGTTATTTTTGTATTAGACTATTTGTATTGGACTACTTATTGAGTTGTTTTTGTATTAGACTATTTGTACTGTCCTCCGAGCCAAAACTTTGTCCCGGAGCTCAAGTAGACATCCTTCGTGTAGAGCTCGAGTGAGAGGTTTCTGACAGCATGGTGGTCTCATTTGTCAAAGTATCCGTGCTCATCCCACATTGGTTGTGGGACGAGCACAGATACTTTGACAAAGGAGACCACCATGCTGTCAGGAACCTCTCACTCGAGCTCTACACGAAGGATGTCCACTTGAGCTCCGGGGCAAAGTTTTGGCTTGGAGTCAGATTCTGTTGACGGAGCACATCCACCATGCTGTCAGAAAAAAATAGTAACGGTGAGAGACCCATCTGAGTAGGACGTATACTCTGATAGTATCCCCTCCAGCACTCAATCCCACTACTGATATCATTCTTGTAAAGGTAATCTCTCAGAGTATACGTCCTACTCAGATGGACCTCTCAGGGTATCCTCTCCGGTTGGTTGTGTTCTGAGCCATCCGTTCTCACAGAGGGTCCTATTTTGAATTCTATATTTTATATTTTGGTTTTTGTATTTTATATTTTGGTTTCTGTATTTTGGCTCCAGCTCCATTTGCATTAATCTACGGTACGACATGGTGATCAGGACATAGTCCCTGCAGCCATTCGTATGTGCATATTTGGTCTATGTGATTCTTGGATAATTGGTGTGCATTATATATTGGTTTGGTTTATGCATATTTTTGTGAACAGGAAAAGTGTTGCACCATATGTACAGAACATAGATGATTCACACTAATGGTGATCAGGACATAGTCCCTGCAGCCATTCGACTGACGAGGCAGAAACTATGTATCACGCCCCAGAACCAGAATACTGGAGAGCGGGGGCAGACATAGCCAGCTACGTATAAGAAATGGATTTCCATCTCGCTATACGGTCACGGCTGTCTTAGATACATGAGAGTTTATCTACAAGCCAATAGTCTCTTAAGGTCATGAACAAGCCTAGTGTCTCAATCACAAGCAAGTAAGTAAATATTACAAGATGTATGATCATTAAATATACAATAATAAGGCATCCCAAATATTATATATTCAGTTGATCATGAAGCTAGTCGTTACAAAATGTTAGGACTAGCAAGAGTTTAGTCATACATGATCAACCCTAGGATTTGTCAATCATGTTACAGCCCGTAGGCAGACAATAAGTAAAAGTGCAACCGAGCTAAACAGGTGCTCGTCGGCTAAACGCCTCAAAAGAATATATTTACAATAGAGTGGGAGAGCCAAAAATAACCCACTCGTTGCCAGGATTCCTTCTAGTGGCCACCATCTGGCTGGAAGGTCGGTAGATCCTCTGGAGCTGCTCTGAAATCTGGCCATACAAAACCAGCTGGGTCAGAACCCAGAAAGAGCAAGTGCTACAAAGGAAGCTTCACTTAAGAACTAAAACCAGCAATCAGCACAGGAATATAAATATAAATAAAATAAGGACAGGAATATAATTAAATGGTAAGGACTGGAAATAAGGAAAACATGCCAGGATGATATACGACGAGATAACCATGGAACTATTCCGATAGCCAGGTTACAACCCGTAAACCAAACAAGGACCGGGGTTGTAACCCTTCGTCTGAACGGAGCTTGGTTTCTCACCATTTATCGGTAAAATAAATACAAGCATTCAGGTCATTCAATAATCTGGAACAGGATTCAGGGCAAGACTAGACTGGTTAGACTCCGTCCAATCACTTCACGGCCAAGCAAGAATTATGGCTTGATACATTAACTATCTAGGGTTGTCACAAGCCTAATTACTAACAAGATGCAGTGAGATTATTCTACAGCCACAAGCCCTGCAGACCATCCAGGTTACCCAGGTCGAAAGATTAGGGTTGAATTCAGGTGGGTACATCGTCCAGGAAACGCATGTACCCTTAAGTAGCTTGAAGGGTGCAACACATGACAGTGTGCTGGAAATGTGCCCTACTCGACGGCAGGCTACAGATCCCAAGCGCGCCCAGGTAACGGGATTGCCTGTAGCTGGAAAATCTCTTCATGACTAATATATTAATCTAGTTATTAGTCCTTAGTTCATTTCAATAGGTATTCCTGACCGTGGTACTCAGGAGTCCCATCCTAGACATGATGCAAGACATGACTGGTCTATTTGTACAAGCACAATCACCCACGGTATCGGGATTTTTATACAGGTCATGTCATGTCAAGTAGCCATCGCAACAGCTTATCAAGATATAACATGTCAGGTAATCATGTCAAGTGTACTAGTCAGGAGTGCGCCACGACGGGCCACTATCAGGTAATGTTATGTTACTTATGTCAGGAGTGCACCACTACGGGTCACTATCGTGTCATGCTCAATTATCAATTCCAAACATATTAAGTAAATTCATGATTATCAAGTTCAGGAGAAAAGGCGTAAGGATATAAAATGGACGTTAAATATCTAATAAAATATCAATATACAGGACTATAGAAGATCCAGGATAAGGAAAATAAAACCAAACTGACATGCTGATATAAGATCAAGTCTGCCAAGGGCCATACGCTCAGGCAAGCATACGCTCAGGTAAGCATACGCTCCCAAAAGGCAGCATAAAAGGCAGCGTATGGGGGTCACAAAGCTCTCGGGTTGAACCAGGGTGACAAGATAGGCTAGCGTACGCTCAAGCCAGCGTATGCCTTGCTCGCTTAAGCTAGCATACCAAGGCACGCGTACGCTCAAGACACACTGCCAACAGGCAGCGTATCAAGGTGAGCGTACGCTCACTAAAGAGCAGCGTACGAAAGCTAGAGTACGCTCGCTAAACAGCAGCGTACGAAGGCTAGCGTACGCTCGCTAAACAGCAGCGTACGAAGGCTAGCGTATGCTCGCTAAACAGCAGCGACGAAGGCTAGCGTACGCTCGCTAAACAGCAGCGTACGAAGGCTAGCGTACGCTCGCTAAACAACAGCGTACGAAGGCTAGCGTACGCTCGCTAAACAGCAGCGTACGAAGGCTAGCGTACGCTTGCTAAACAGCAGCGTACGACTCAGTGGCGTAAGCTAAAAAGCTAGCTCACTGTTCACTGTCTTCTCCAAATGGCAAGAACAGCAAGAACTCTAAAGTTGAATCTAAGCTTCAATTGTCCAAATCTTGGTCAAAACAAGTCAGAATCCAACTTTCCAATGGTCAAAATTGGGTAGAATGAAATTTTCTAAAACATGGAACCATCAAAACTTGAAAACAAGCAGGTTTGATAGATCAAAACACCAAAAATCCGAAAATAGTAAAACTCTAGATCTACAAGAATTAAAGCCTCAAAATGGAGAATGACAAGTCCTAATGTGGTTTAGAATCATGAGGAGAAGCTAATGAAACCATCAAAAGGAGTTCTCTTGTGGAAGCAAGTTGCACTTGCCTATGGGTTGGGGAGTTGTGGAGAGGAAGGAAGAAGAAGAAATAAATGAGAGTTATGGAGGAGAGAGAAGGTTGGTGGGGAAATAAATATCATGGGTGGTGGTAGGTAGGGGGTTCACCTTGGTCCATGATGGACCAAGCAACCTGCCGGCCAAACCAAGCCAACCCAAACCGAGAGTTAAACCAAGCTAAGAAAACTAAACAAGGAACAATACAAGAAAATACGTACACATATTTCCAAAATACGTAATACGAACCACAGGCATTATACTATGCAAGTAGCCTTAGATAAAGTTGACTGTCCTCCGACCCTCATCCCTCGGCAATGATGATACGACAACCTATCACTATATCTTATATAGTAGTAGATGATGTCTTAGTATTACATTAGTGAGTTTATCTTGATTCTGTTATGTCCTTCAGATACTAGATACGATAAGAACATATACTACACCATATGTACAGAACATAGATGATTCACACTATTGTATGCTAGAATGAATCTTGGCTTTTGTTCTGAGCCGTCCGTTCTGATCAAGCATCTTCCTTCTCCTCGTCCTCCACCATGGCTCTGAACAAATCTGCTCCTCCCTCTACTTCCCTTCTTCTTATTTGACTCTCTCAGCAACATACGACATCCACCTCAAGTGTAGAGTCGGAGGAGAAGAAGTGGACAGGAAGAGGAGGGAAAGCAGCACAGCTGGCGGCATGACCCGGAGGAAGTACAGAGGTTTTCTTCAACAGCCGTAGGAGAACTATAAGGATATATCTTTTTAGCGACATGTCATCTTGTCAAAGACCCTTCATGTGAATATCATGTTACCGCGGTGTCGGAAGACTAACATGTTAGTCTTCCGACACCGCGGTAACATGATTGTCACATTAAGGGTCTTTGACAATGTGATATGTCGCTAAAAAGATATATCCTTATAGTTCTCCTACGGCTGTTGAAGAAAACCTCTGTACTTCCTCCGGGTCATGCCGCCGGCTGTGCTGCTTCCCCCTCCTCTTTCTGCCCACTTCTTCTCCCCCGACTCTACACTTGAGCTGGATGTCGTATGTTGCTGAGAGAGTCAAATAAGAAGAAGGAAAATAGAGGGAGGAGCAGATTTGTTCAGAGCCATGGTGGAGGAGAGGAGAAAGAAGATGCCTGATCAGAACGGATGACTCAGAACACAAGCCAAGATTCATTCTAGCATACATTAGTGTGAATCATCTATGTTCTGTACATATGGTGTAGTATATGTTCTTATCGTATCTAGTATCTAAAGGACGTAACAGAATCAAGATGAACTCACTAATGTATGCTAGAATGAATCTCGGGTTGTGTTCTGAGCCATTCGTTCCGATACTTGGCAATTAAGCCATTCGACTGGCGAGGCAGAAACTATAAGGCTACTTGCACGTTCTTCCAACTTTAAATTACAAGATTACTATATTAGGTTAAATAAATCACTAACCTCATCATGGTGAGTCTTGGTGTAGCACTCAAATATGGGGCACCTGTAATCTATGTGAGTTCATCTTGATTCTGTTACATCTTTCAGATACTAGATATGATAAGAACATATACTACACTATATGTACAGAACGTAGATGATTCACACTAATGTATGCTAGAATGAATTTTAGGTTGTGTTCTGAGCCATTCGTTTCCATACTTGGCAATTAAGCATGTGAAATAGAACTGATTATGTTTAGTTTGTCTTACGATACAGATTTTCACATCCAAATTGAAATGGATCATTACTTCGTTGATCGTACATAGGTGTACTATAGCGGATCAACCTCCTGGACCGTAGGTACTTATAAGTATTGACCGTATCGGATTAGTATCGATCTATCGTTTTGGTATGGGCCGTATCGGTTGGTATTGGTTTTAGTGAATTGGTATCGTCCTATGTATCGGCCGTATAGCTAGGATTCATATTGGCCTTATCGATTTGGTATCTGTCATATCCGATAGGTATCGACCGTGTTGGATTATTATATACCATTTCGGATTAGTTTCGTAGAAGGTTTAGTAACAACTGTACTTGGATTTCTCTCTTCTAGAGCTAGATTACCATTGCAAGAGAGTCACGAGAGCGTAAATGGCCAGTTACAGAACATACATACTTCCTTTTCAATCTCGCTTTTCCTGATAGAAAAGGAAGTATGTATGTTACTGTAACTGGCCAATCACGATCTGGTGATTCTCTTGCAATGGTATTCTAGCTCGAGAAGAGAGAAATCCAAGTACAGTTGTTACTAAACCTTCCATGAAACTAATCCGAAATGGTATGTAATAATCCAACACGGCCGATACATATCGGATATGACCGATACCAAATCGATAAGGCCAATATGAATCCTAGCTATACGGCCGATACATGTACATATCGGATATAGGACGATACCAATTTGTTAAGGCCAATACCACTATGATACGTCCTATACCAATCCGATAGACCAATATAGGCTTGATACACTAGATATTAAGTACATCTGGCCTATACCAGCGGATCCACAAATTACTGCACGATAGGCCCAACGACTCCAGTTACATCCGGTTATTGGTGAGTACATGATTACATAGTAATTTTGTTAGTCTTGTGATACAGATTTTTACTCATGCTACCAACGTCACAACTTTTCCAGTGCTGCTCCCTCTAATGATGATGAACGCAAAAAACCAACGTCACAACTTTTATAACTTGAGTAAATTTCTTTACCCTATATGAAAATTTCTGTTGTCAGAAAGATGGCTCCTAGGACTCGTCGAGGTGGCGCTGCTAGTCGAGGAAGGGGTCGAGGCAAAAAACCCTTGGAGGTCGACACGGAGGAAGTCTTCGTCGTCAAACAAGAGCCGATGACTGTTAAGGAGAAGGTGTTACCAAAGGTCGAGGTCAAGGAAGAACCGATGACCATCAGGAAAGAGATTGCTCCCAAGCTTGAAGCTAAGGAGGAGCCACCGTCAGAGAGTAGTAGCATCGGGACCGACCCTCCTGTCCCTACAGAAGACCTCAACCAGATTGAGCCTTCGTATGCAAAGTGGCTGATAGAATGGTACATGCCTCAACGCAACTATCATCCCTGGCTGTGAGGATTCATCGTCTGACTTGTGGTCTTTGTTGAGGCCAAAGTCGATTTTCCTATGTGTTTTAGAATATTTGTGAAAATTTTGGAATACTTGTGCTATGATCGGTCGTCAGGATTGGATATTAGGTTACTGTAACTGGCCAACTCTTTCCTATGTGTTTTAGAATATTTGTAAAAAATTTGGAATATTTGTGCAATGATCGGATTATAAAGATGGATATTAGGTTACTCTTCCGGATAACTGATGTTTATTTTATATTAATTTGGTTTGGTCTATATGATTCTTGGATAATTGGTGTGCATTAAATTCGTATGTGCATATTTTGGTCTATGTGATTCTTGGATAATTGGTGTGCATAATATATTTGGTCTATGTGATTGTTGGATAATTGGTGTGCATTATATATTGGTTTGGTTTATGCAAATTTTTGCGAACAGCTAAAAAGCTGTAATTTTTTTTTCAAAATATTCTCAGTTAGCGACAGACTTATGACCGTTTTGCGACGGAAGTCTCCAGTTTCCGACTACTTTTCGACGGTTATGCCGTCGCTAACTGGATATTTGAAATTTATTCCCAGGTAGCGACGGATGATCGACGGAAAATCCGTCGGCATGATTTATTGTTCGACGGACTAGCGACGACATATCCGTCGCCCGTATTCTGGAAATAACAAGAATTTCCAGAACAAGGTCGACGGTTAATCCGTCGCTATGCGGTCGATATATTGTGACGGCGTAGCGACGACATATCCGTCGCCAAGTTGCTGGAAATGACATGAAATTCCAGAAGCTGGTCGACGGCTTTTCCGTCAGAAAGCCGTCGCTAATACGTCACTTGATATCAACGGTATCGACGGATTAGCGACGAAATTATACGATCTGATACGCCTTTGCGACGGGTTAGCGACGGCTTTGCTCGTCGGTATTGTGTACACAGTTCAGTACTTAAAAGCTGAGGTGGACGAGATTCCGTCGGCAATGCGTCGCTAATGCTTCGTATTGTGACGTCGACTATCCGTCGCTTTTCCGTCATGTGACGACAACTTAGCGACGGATGGTTATTAGCGACGAGGTGATTGCCGATAGATTTTTTTGGCCAATATCCGTCGGTAAGCGGTCGCTAATGGTAATTACCGTCGTCTTAGCGACGGATGCGGCCGTCGCTAAATCGATAAATTCTGGTAGTGCTAGTATATACCAGATTTCTGTCATGAGATGTCATTCCTGGATTTTCTTGGGATACTGGTACGTGCTCGATCTTGTTCTTGTACTTGTATTGACACCAATTCCTGAGAAGGAGTAGCTACCTTCTTAGGGAATCTCGTGCCATGACGTGCTATGTCCGGATCCGTATACTATTCGGGGATGGAAAGTATTATAGGTTATGTGATCAATGTCCACCTTGAGTTACTACTTGTTTTATAGCTCCACCCTCACCGCACGTAGGGTGTAGCCTGACCTGTTACTACTTGTTCTATAGCTTTCCATTATGGCCGGGCCAAGTTTCCGTACTTACAGCCGGTCATATGGAATAGCCTGATCATGACCTATACCGATCACATAATGCTATAATACTCGAGGCACTATTTATATTTAATACATCAGATATTTATTTCTATTCAGTTCTACTTTCCTGTATGATACACCATGACATGATTTCATGTTTTACATATCCTGTTATATTTCTATCTTGATATGTTCATCTTGTATTCCATTGTGATTGTCTCTTACAGCATTTGTCAATACTAAAGAACTATTGTTGGTAGTTTGTACTTGCTTATTTTCCTGACATGATGACCGTTGATGTTTACAGATGACTTAGATGCTGATTGCTCTACCTATTACGGGTACGTCCAGGATGGAGATTATGATCAGCTGTTACCCCTAGATCCCATAGATGATATTTCACCTATCTAGATCTGCTAGTTAGGTTTGTCTGGACTCCGAGTCAGCTAGTTTATGAGACTTATAATGTAACCCAACTTCTCAAATTTTAACAATATTTTAAATAAAATATATTGTAGACTTATTTTTCTAAGTAAGTGAATTTTCCTTATTTCTATTAAATCCTTAATTCCTTAACTCTTGGGCTGACTTGGCCCAAGCCCATGGGGCTTTTTATCCATTCTATTTAACAGTGGTAAATCAACTATTCTGAATAACCATCGAACCTTCTCCTGTTCTCCACTCTCTAGAGGAATTTAAAATTTCTCTAACAAACTCTGGCAAGTAGTGGAGAATCTCTTTTTTCCGCCTTCCATTTTCCTTCTCCAAGTTCCTGACCGATTATTTAAGGAGCCTTTCCTTGATTCTTTTCTTCTCCAATCTCAATTCGATCTTAACAATCAATCCATGGTAGCGAGAGCCATTGATGGCGGTCGAAGCTTTTCGATCATTAGGCTGTGTTCGAGCTCTGTAATCGCAGCAGGACGAAGTCATTCTCCGACGAGTGGGCGAAGGATCTCGGTGTAGTTAGTTCCAGATCACAACATTCCTTGGTTCAATAATTTGGTAAGATTTCTCAATTTCTCCTCTCGAATTGTGATTTGGAACTTGAATTTGGATCGACCAGTAGATTGATTGTTCTTCTTACAACCTCCTAGATCTGGGAGCCATGGATCGGTGATCGATCCAACCAATTTCCTGTCTCCATCATACCACATAGATGAGGTATTTATCCTAATGACTTTGAGAGTGGTTGATCTTCTTCGATTTTAACTCTTAAATTTATTATTTTAATTTGTGAGAATATTCTCGACCGTCAGTGATCCTGTTATGACCTACTTGATCTCACAGATCCTTAGCTTTGAATCTTCCTGGAATCCTTGGGATTGATGAATTGATACTATTCTATTGAGTAGGATACAACTCAGTAAGTATCCGATCTTGTATTTTTCTGATTTGGATTGTTTATAACTTTGGATGAATTTATGGTTGAAATGTTCTTGCTGTTGTAAATCTGCTCAATCAGGATCACCAAGACTTGGATCACCTGGTTTGGACTACATATTTGATTGTCTTCTTGACTCCATTTTGATCAGGTATGCTACTTCCCAGTGGTTAGGCCATGTTAAGTTAGTTTTCATTTTTGAATAATACATGGATCGGTTTTAGTTTAGTTAAGTTGGTTTCAGATCTCTGTATGATGAGAGTTATCACTTAGAGTGAGTAAACACTTTGGGTATTGATAAATCAAGTTAAGATCATTTTAATTTGGGAACATTTAGATTGATGGATTTGAACTCTCTATTTTTGGCTCATGAGTGGAAATGCCAATCAATTTACTAATGGGGAAAACATTGCCTATATAGAGTCATAGGTTGAGGAGAATGACAAGGTGTTTTCAGGCTGAGTTATTCTTTACAGGATCGTGTGATCCTAGGATTAATGGATTAGAAGATTAAAGAGGATCTCAACCATCTGAACTTGCTGAATCAATTTGAGTACCAGTGTTGTTTTTAGGATAACATTTGGTAAGACAATCAGTTATGAATCACTGTTTTGAATATCAGATGTTGCACTGGGAGGAACTATAATGTAGGAAGATGATCCTAGGGGTTAAGATTTACTGAACTGAGTATCAATACTTGGGTTCACAAGTTGAAGCTTACTTACATTTTGATTACGAGTCCTACACTGGTTATACCTATTTTATCTAGGTACTGCAGGTCTTTTGGCTCGAGCCCTTCTTATAAGCTTGGGTGATTGCACTAAGTGAGAGGGAGTTATATCTTAAATAATCTCAGTACTGCCAGTCCTCAAGGAATAACAGAACATATTTTAACTGACTGTTACTGAATAGAGAAGATTGGTTGAGTTCAATACCTCAACCAGATGAGTACTGGATTGAAGTCTTGAGTTGAATGATAACCCATTCTCAGAAGTAGGTTAAGGTAGTATGTTAGAAAGGATGAATGGTAGGGGACTGTCATGTAGTTGTAGCAGTATTTAGGATTAGACTGATGATGTGTCCTGAGGAGGACTGATACATGTGAATCCTATAAAGCTGACATACATCAGCTCTATTTGGACTGACAGTACCAGTCCTACTAAGGACTGGTTCTCATCTAAACCTGAAAGAGGACTTGAGACTGATTGATCTCAGTCTGATCAGGTATATGATAGTCCTGTTCAGGAACTAGTACTTAGGAGCTTAGCCATTGGGACTGAAGTCCTGAGATGGAAATGGTTTTCCATTTTAACAGTCTAGTAATCCATTCCAGATTATAGGAAATAGATTTACAACCTAGATTGGACTGTACAGTAGAGTAGGATTGTTTTAGTGTGGTTTAGGACTGAATGTATCATTCGTGCTATAGACTGATTTGTTCAAATCCTGTTATAGACTGAATTTGTTCTCAGGTTTTGCTTGGACTGAACTGTCCCAGGTTCCATGTCCTGTTAGACTGATAAGTTCAGTTCTAATTAAAATTGAACAACACCTGGGAATTGGAAACCAGGACTGAATTGTTCCTATGATCTGTTCGAGACTAAATTGTATAAAACCTAGTCTGCAACTAGAACTATAGGGTGAGTTTAACTGATGTAGTAATTTGAGGAAGTCACATAATTAGTTGATGTCAGTTTAGAATTTCAGTGACTGTTACCAATATAGGTATGATACTGTTATCTAGTAGATATGCATGGTATTTATCATCATTGAGATCCTTGGGATATTATGAAATAATGTTATGGGTTGTGGTTGAAATCTGGAAGCTAAGGACGCAATGAAGTAGAGAACGTTCTGATAAGCAAGTAAAACTTGACTGGGTTCCATTGTTCCTAACTACACATTAGGAAGATAATAAATAAGAGGGATATCAAGGGCTGGTTAGATATCATAACAGGACTGATGTGGTACAACAAGTTAAGTTAGAAAGTAGTCATGGGACAGTGAGTTGCAATATGCTACCAAGCTACCTTGTTTTATGCTAAGGGCTGTCCTGAGTGCAATCAGGAAAGTCAGTCTAAAAAAGGAAATCTGTCACTTGTACTCCATGCATGAGCACTCTTGTTTTCCAGAAATGCTAGTAGCTATTATGAGTGGCACTAGCAGGAGATATCTAAAAGTAGGGAGTTTAGTTATAGTGAATCTTGTAGAGTTTAATTATTATAAGTTATTGACTAGAGATATTAATCAAACTAGTGTAGATAGACATGATTAGAATTAACATGGTAACTAGTTCAACCTATTCAGGCATTAACCAAGTTGTATATAATTAAACAGGAGGATACCCAGCTGTACATCCCACACTTGATCACCCTGAGCAACGCAAGTATACTCCTCGGACTTGTTCTTTTTCTCATGTCCTGTATCACCTTGTTGACACGATGTATCACAGGATTGTCTTGTTTCATGTTTCTTGAGTTTACTTGTGTCGATGAGGGAAAATACTACAAATGTGTGATCAAACCCTGTTACTATTCATATGAATAGCTTAGGTCTCGTATCGTGCACGCGGGACCCGAGCCGTACCATTTCATGTTCATTGAATCTACCCAAGCCGATCACACACTCTGGATGTATTTCAATCTTGCACATTTCAGAATTCAGGTTGTATTTTATGTTCAGGTTGTATTTCATGTTCAGGTTGTATTTCATGTTCACGACTCATATCATGTTGTCACAACCCGCACCCTAGAGTAAGGGCACGAGACGTGGGTACGTCCAGCCTACACCGCAGTGTCGGCGGTAGAACGCTGTCCTAGGTCACAACATCTAACAGTTGAAGGTAAATAACAGATATACTCCCCGAATGGGGGTGACATAACAGAAATATAACTCAATCACAGCTAAGGTAGAACAGGTAAGATGGAATGATAATGAAAGATAAAATATCCAGAACAGGAGAATCACAGAGATACAATCAAGAATTCTAAGTGTCTAAAATAAATACATATCTCAGAATATCTCAAAATCTAATACAGTGATCCAAGTAAAGTAAGACAGTCCTAGTCTAAGGGAGTGTCATCTACTGCTAGTGGATCCTGCTGCTGGTCCAAGTCCAGGCACTCGTCTAGTGTAGCACCGTAGTAGGTAGGGCAGAACGCCTCAGCCTCGTCCTCTGTAATATTTCAACATGTCCAGTCAGGACAGGAGCGAGCACAGTACATCTCAACAAATCATATCAGGTCAGGATATATAATCATGCTAGAGAGTAAGATACAAGAAACTGAAGAATAATATTGTAAACAGGAAAGACTGTAAATAAATAGCTACAGTATAATAGAGAACTAACAGTGTCTAGTGATTCAGAGCACAAGATGGTTATGTAAACGGCACGATGTTATACACGAGTAATCTACAGAGGTTGTACATGAGTAATCTACTTGATTGAATACATAACCACTTCTACTCCCCCGCCCCAATCAATACACAAGGATCTGGCTAAGTTATGTTATTGTACACGAAGGTCATGTGAATACATGATTATACACGATTTCACACGTTTCGTACACGAATGTCACAAATACAAGGAGTACACGATGTTCACGATAAAGTATACGAACACGAAATACCCGATGTATCCGCTAAGGGGATAACATCGCCCAACAAGATCCATATAGTACTAATCCGTGTTTCCAACGTGTCAACATCATGTAAAGTAATCTAAAGCAGGAAATATACTCCTAATGTAGGATATAAAATGATCAGAGAATGTACTCGCCTGTAACCGGTGAATCTGAGAGAATATAGACTGTACGAGGAGTGGTGTCTGTCTCCTATAGAACAGTACAAGTCACTATGAGTCTACAATGATAATACGATGCAAATTAATACATTCTACATGAAACTAGGTCAATCTAGACCAAAGTCAACTCTTGGTCAACTCTGGTCAAACCTAAAGTCAACCTAAGTCAAAAAGTCTAATCTAGGTCTAACAAGACTATTCTAGGTTTACTAGGCTAATCTAGGCAATACCATGTCAAGCATACCAATACACATCTCTACATGCCATATATCTAGCCTATAGCCTACTAGACACATCTACCAAGATATCCTCTATAGCTAATCAATACACATATTGGTATATATTATTATCTAATAGAATATACCCATATTGGCTATCTATACATTACACCCATACAACCACATATATGCATAATACATCATCATATAGTGTTATATATATATATAAATACATTTTACACATTCCTATATATAACTAATATGTATATAGGTACAATACTATGACATATTATATAGGTTACAAGTATATACAACAATGCACATTTTATATATCTATAGGGAAGGAGAGAGGGGACACACATGAGTATACAATGTGTGTGTGTGTGTCATAGACTAGGCATGTGTGTGTGAGATGTCACAAGAGTGTGTGTAATGGACTAAGTGAAAACTGGAAATAACAGGGGATGCAAATCCTGAAAACAGTGAGCAATTAATTGTGCAAATGTGGATGTGTGTGTATAAGGGACAGTAAAGGAAAGGAAAGTAATTCAGTTTTATAAGGCTGGAACAATTCCAGTTCCTAACTCAAGGTTATACACAAACCATGCATCAATCAGTTAACAGGAAAACAACTTATACAACCCATAATCTCAGTTATCCCATAGCTAAATCAGTTCACAAAAACAACTCCCATTCTCAAAATTTAAAATCCCAGGTTTTAGAAGAATTCAAACTCAGTTTTATACATATTGAATCTCAGATTTTAGAAGCAACCTTGTAAATCAAATGAGGAGGAAATCTCAGTTCAAGATAAGCTAAACCAACCTTATTAAATTCTCTTTTCAAAACAACATCCCATATCAGTTTAAAGAATGACAGCATTGAATCAAATATAAGGGAAAAAATCAGGTTTTCTACATGACAGTGAACACCAATCATCAGTTATTGACAGTTCATAAATAGGGACTGACATCTCAGGTTTATAAGAAGCAATGAACATTCAATGAATCAGTGAGGGGATTCAGGTTTTATACACACATAAACTTTTAGTTTACAATAAAACTCAGTTATATGCCAAATCCAAAGGAAGGAATCAAAGTAACAGTGTACATTTCAGTTTTTATAAAATTCTCAGAATATGACAGTTTAGGAAAGGGAATGAAATCAGTTTTCAAATCAAAACAATACCCCAATCCCATTCTCAGTTAATCAGTGAACAAAAGGAAATCAATTCAGTCTAAGACATATAAATCAACATTTATAACTCAGTTCAGAATACACATTCTCAGGTTAATGAAGAAAAGAATCATTCAAAAACTCAAGTTTAATAAGCCAATTCGGAAGAAACCCAATCTCATATTCAAAACCTCAAACTCACCACCAAAAGCCTATATTCGAATATAAAAGCTTAGCTAATATGAAATGTAACATGTGGGGATCGAATCAGTTGAATACAACATAACAACAGGGAAATAGATGGGTTTTGGGAAACTGGAGTTATCAGTGTCAGAGATGTATCAGGAATTTGCAGTTCAAGCCAAAATCGAGCCAATACTCCATCAAAACTGATCTAACTAGTAAATTCTAATTTAACAGAGATTACACATGATATTTAGAATCTAATAATCAATAAAAACACATTTAGAACCATTCAAAATCGAATTAAAACAAAACCAAATACACTGTGCACTGAACCGCACAGTACAGTACATGTGCACATGCAAATACGTGTCCGACACGACACGAGGACTCATGAAACTTTACAAGCCTCATGTAAGACAGTGCCCCATCATGTGTGTCAATTTTCTCGTGTCGAGGTGGCGTGTCCCGTGCGGAATAGCCCCCGAGTAGCAGGGGAGCTACAGTGCCGCGCGCACGTACCCGCACCCGCGTGTTCCCGTGTCCCCCAAGACTCGACACGACACGGAAATCACCACACAACACTGGAAACCCCTAAGCAACACTAAAAGCTAATTTCCTATTCATTTAGAATTCTAAAACTTGACTAAAATATCCTTTGAGACATTTCGTCGAACACCCTTAACACACGACTGATACGTGTCCGCTACGGACACGTAATGGATCCAAAACCTAGGGTTAGCCTATCCTACTGTTAGGTTAGGGTTAGGACATCCTAGAAATGAATTTTAACAGAATTTAAATACAATAGAAAGGATTATACCTATAGGTGAACAATGGGTTAAAATCCCCAAATGGGAAGAGTTCCACAAGCCACCAAACTCCCTCAAATTGTGTTCTTCCTGAAAATACTCATCAACAACAGCAAGAATACTAATATTAGGTCCTATTGCAATTTGTTTGGAGAAATTTGGAGTAAAAATGGATTTTCTAAGAATTTACAAAGATGGGGACTCACCTCTTCCAAATGGCAATGTTTCCTAAAGAGGCAACCCTAATTTCAAGGTGATATAAGTAGGGGGGATGACCATAGTGGCCGGCCAGAAATTTCTAGGGTTAGGGCTTGGTTCAAAGGGTGTGGGCCTATGGGCCATTAAGCCTATTAGTCATAAAATGACTTGTGATTTCACAAGCCATTACTTAATCAATCTAGCTCCTAATTTCCCCAAATTAATTCCAATGAGCTAAACCTCACTAACTTAAGTCAACCTAGGTTTTCATATCCTAACACTTAGTCATGACCTAGGTTAGCCACTAGGTTAGTCTCCAAGGTCAACATAAGTCAAAGTCACTAGAACACCAAAATCAATTATTCTAAAATCACTTAAAAATCACATTAATTATAAATAATAAAAATAATTTCAAATTAAATTCTAAAATTTTGAAAATGACCAAAATACCCTCAAGCTAGAAAAGTGGTAGTGACAAATCTACCCCCCCTTAAAATAATTTCGTCCTCAAAATTTAAAGGCGAAACTAACTGCTAAGAAGGATAGAAAAGTATACCTCAAGGTCCAAAAAGATAGGGGTACCGCTCGCGCATTTCATCCTCCCGCTCCCAGGTAGACTCTCCTGGAGAATGATACCTCCATGCGATTCGTACCAAGGGTATCACCTGGTTCCTCAATACCTTCTCCCGGCGATCCAAAACCTCCACAGGTTGCTCTGGATAACTGAGAGTAGGTCCAACCTCTATCTCCGAGTGATCGAGCGCATGGCTAGGGTCAGCCACGTACCATCTCAACTGTGATACGTAGAATATGTTGTGAACTCCCACTAGTGCAGGTGACAAGTCTAGCCTGTATGCCACGTCACCGACTCTCCCGCTGATAACGAAAGGGCCGATGAAGCGCAGGCTAAGCTTCCCACCTCCGCCAAAAAGTATCGTACCACGAGTCGGAGATATCTGCAAAAAAACCATGTCTCTAACATAATCACAAGCAAGGTCTCAAGTTACTAAAAATCAAACACGGTCAATCAAATAAAACAAAACAAAATACAACCTAATTCTAATCCTATTTCTAAATCTGTACCTCAAACTCCAGCGGCCTCCGGTGGCTATCGGCCCACTGCCGATGTCTGTCCTACGCCACGCGAAGTCTGTTCCTGATGAGCTTCACCTTCTCGGCTGCGTCAACAACCATCTCTGGTCCCAGTAAAGCTCGCTCTCCAACATCATCCCAAGATAAGGGTGTACGACACCTACGCCCGTATAGAGCCTCAAACGGCGACATCTCAATGCTGTCCTGATAACGGTTGTTGTAAGCAAACTCTACCAAATGCAGGTGATCCTCCCAGGAACCTCTAAAATTCAGGACGCACGTCCGCAGCATATCCTCAAGGGTCTGAATAGTCCTCTCTGACTGTCCGTCCGTCTGGGGGTGGTATGCGGCACTAAACTTGAGCTGAGTGCCCAAGCTAGTCTGCAGACTCCTCCAGAAATGGAAAGTAAAGCGACTATCCCGATCTGAGACTATGCTGACGGAAACTCCGTGAATCTTGACTATTTGTCTCATATACAACTCCGCCAGCCTCTTTGTAGACGTACCCACCTTGAATGGCAAGAAGTGGGTCGATTTGGTTAACCTGTCAACGATGACCCAAATTGCGTCTTTTCCTCCTGGCGTACGCGGCAACCCCGATACAAAATCCATGGTAATATGTTCCCACTTCCACTCTAGAATGGGCAACGGCTGCAAAAGTCCTCCGGGCCTCTGCCTTTCTGCCTTGACCTGCTGACAGACCAAGCATCTAGATACGAAGTGGAACACCTCCCTCTTCATCCCGTACCACCAGACATGCTCTTGCAGATCCCTGTACATCTTGTTGGCACCAGGATGTATAGAGTACTACGATCTGTGAGCCTTCTGCATAATCTGCTCTCTGAGCTCCCCGTTGGGTATACATAATCGGGAACCGTGCCTCAGGGCACCATCCTCTGCAAGTGAGAACTCAACATCCTGTACTCCTGTACTGATCTGCTCTCGGATACACCGCAGAGCCACATCATCGAACTGTGTCGCCTTGATCCTGTCTATATATCAAGTCCGACTGTATCTGAAGGCCCCATAACTGTATCTGCACTCCCGGCACGATCACCTCTATCCCAAGGCTCTCCAAGTCTGCAAGCAGGTGCCGATCCATAGTCAAACACATGGCTGTCGGATACCTGCTCAAGGCATCGGCAACCACGTTGGCCTTCCCCGGGTGATACTGAAGTGCGATGTCAAAGTCCTTCATCAACTCAAGCCACCTGCGCTGTCTCATATTGAGCTCTTTCTGTGTAAACACATACTTCAAGCTTTCGTGATCTGTGAAAATTTCTACCCCCTCGCCATACAGATAGTGCTTCCACAACTTCAAAGCAAAAATCACCGCCGCCAGCTCCAGGTCATGGGTAGGGTAGTTCTTCTCATGGGGACGTAATTGCCTGGAAGCATAGGCAATCACCTTCCCATGCTGCTGCAAGACGCAACCCAGCCCCTTCCTTGAAGCATCACTATAAATAGTAAATCCACCTGATCCTGAAGGCAATGTCAGAATCGGAGCTGTCGTAAGCCGCTTCTTCAACTCATCAAAAGCTGCCTGACACTCCTCTGACCAAACAAACTCAGTATCCTTCCGGGTCAACCGTGTCAACGGCTCTGCAACCCGGGAGAAATCCTGCACAAATCTCCTATAATATCCTGCCAGCCCCAGGAAACTCCTGATCTCTGCCACTGAAGTCGGCGCTGTCCAAGCCTCAACTGCTATAATCTTCTTGGGGTCAACTGAGATACCATCTCCAGTCACCACATGCCCCAAGAAGTCCACCCGGTCTAAAAAAAACTCACACTTGGAGAGATTCGCATAAAACTGCTCCCTCCTGAGAGTCTCTAGCACTATCCGTAGATGCTCCTCGTGCTCCTCCTCTGTCTTGGAATATACCAAGATATCATCAATGAACACCACCACGAACTTATCTAAGTACTGGTGGAACAGCTTGTTCATTAGATTCATAAACACTGCTGGTGCATTGGTTAGCCCAAACGACATAACCAAAAACTCAAACTGCCCGTACCGCATCCTGAAAGCGGTCTTGGGGATATCCTCCCTCTTCACCTTCACCTGGTGATAACCCGACCTTAAATCAATCTTGGAGAACACCCGAGCTCCGCTCAACTGATCAAACAGATCATCTATCCACGGCAGTGGGTATCTGTTCTTGATTGTTAGGTTGTTAAGTGCCCTGTAGTCGATACACATCCATACCGACCCATCCTTCTTGGGTACGAAGAGTACCGGTGCACCCCAAGGTGAAGAACTCGAGCGAATGAAGCCCTTGTCCTGCAGCTCATCCACCTGCTTCATCAGCTCCACCAGTTCACTGTTGTTCACTCGAGACATGCTGGGAGATCGATTCTGCGCCGGGAACCAAGTCTATCGAGAACTCTATATCTCTGTCCGGTGGAAGCCCTGGCAACTCCTCTGGAAATACGTCCATAAACTCTGCGATCAAGGGATGCGGAGCCACCTGCACCTCAACTGAAGCTCCATAAAAGACTCCGTCGTCCTGCTCTGCCTGCCGCCGGGTGTACTCAAACTCTGGCTCTCCTGGCACCCCAAACAAAACTCTAGCCCCATGGCAATCAATGCGGGTGTGGTGTCTACTCAGCCAGTCCATACCTAATATAATGTCGTAGTTCGGTAACGGCATAACTAGTAGACTCACCCCCAACTCTCGGCCTTCTAATATGACACTCCGCCCTCTGCAAACATCACTCACGAGGATGACCCCACCCCCGGTCGTGATCTTGCAGGTCCTAGGCAATGGTTCAGAAACCAAACTGTGTCTAATAGCATACGATACTGACACAAAGCTGTGGGAAGCTCCAGAATCAAAGAGTGCAAATGCTGGAAGGGAATCTAGGAGAACCGAACCTGCTATCAGCTCTCCGATGGCCTTGGCATCCTCAGCTGCCATGGCGAAAGCTCGCCCCTGCTGTCCACCTCGTGCATGCTGCTGGTGCTGCTGGAACCTCTGCTGCTGGGTCTGCAGGGCTGGTCCCCTCTACTGGCCTGCTGGAGCCTTGGCTGCCCCAGCTCCTCCTGGTATCGGACGCATCGACGCAACTGGACACTTTCGTATTTGATGGTCTGCTGATCCACACATCAAGCATCTACCGAGTCTCTTCCTGCACTCGTCCCACTTGTGCCCAGGCTTCTTGCAGAAAGTACAACTAACAGCCTGCTGCCTGGATGCCTACTGCCCTCTCTGCTGCTGGTGCGGCACCTGCTGAAAAGGTGCACGGCCCTGATGCTGGTAATGCTGCTGAGCTGGCCTCTGCTGTTGCTGCTGCTGGAAGTGAGGCCTCTTGGTATGCCCCTGACTGCTGCTGCCACCCTGGAAGTCATGACCCCTCTTCTGCTTCAGCCCTAGGTCGTCTTCCGCTGCCATAGCCCCAGAAAATATCTCAGCAAAAGTGGCGTTCCGGTCGCTCTTAGTCAGCGACCGAATCTATCTAATCAGACCTCGGCAAAACTTCCTCGCCTTCGTCTTCTCTGTCAAGTCATCAATGAACCGGGCCAATCTGCAGAATTTCTCGGCATACTCAGCTACCGTCTGGTTTCCCTGAACCAGAGCCTCGAACTGTGCCTCGATACCTCCCAAGGCAACATCAGGAAATAACTGCTCCTTAAATAGCTCCTTGAACTGGGCCCAAGTCTGGCCCTCAACTCCTACCCTGGGATCTGTCTGATACCACGCACGGGCCAAATCCTGTATCTGGCTGCCCGTCGCCTCGATCTGGAGTCGAGCTGGTATCTCTGCTAGTCGGAAGATCTCCACAATATGCTCTATCCAGTCGTCTGCAACATGGATGCCCTCTGTGCCGAAGAACTCCCGAGGATGCATCTTCTGGAAGTCCTGAATGTCCTTTTCCCTCCGACGGGGCTGCTACTGGGTCCCCTGAGCTGTGATCATCTCGACTGTAGTGCGTACCAGCTGGTGTGCCTCATCGATCCCCTGCCTGAAATCTGCAGTCTGCCTCGTCTGCTGCTGCTTGTAGGACTCAAGAATCCTCTCCACGAAGGAGAAAAGATGTGTAGCATCTACCATCCCCGCAGGCGAAGGCTGCTGCGGTGGAAGGATCTCAGGAATCACTGGGCTCTGCCTCCTGACTGGTGGAGGTGCTCCTCCAAAAGTGGCAGAAATACCGACTCCTGAGGGCTGCACTGGCCCTGTGGTACCGGGAGCTGACTGCTGGACACGAGCGGTGGCAGACCCCTCTCCAGCCTCTCCCGTCATCGGGCGATGCGATCGCGTCTCAACCATCCTGGAGACACAGATCAAACAAGAAACAATTACTGAGAATGAGTCGAAAAATCAAAGGAGGACAATTTAAATTTCTAAGGAAGACAATAAGCAGCAAAATAGATATACGGAATCTGATAAGGAATTTTCCTAGTGTGATTGAGTACCTTCAAAATATACTAATTCCTACTGCAGGCTGCAGCGATATTCTAGTTCGAATACCACTACATTTCCAACCTAGACCTGCATAGGCCACCACTAAAAACGTGTCATGACCCACACCCTAGAGTAAGGGCACGAGACGTGGGTATGTCCAGCCTACGCCGCAGTGTCGGCGGTAGAACGCTGTCCTAGGTCACAACATCTAACAGTTGAAGGTAAATAACAGATATACTCCCCGAATGGGGGTGACATAACAGAAATATAACTCAATCATAGCTAAGGTAGAACAGTTAAGATGGAATGATAATGAAAGATAAAATATCCAGAACAGGAGAATCACAGAGATACAATCCAGAATTCTAAGTGTCTAAATAAATTCATATCTCAGAATATCTCAAAATCTAATACAGTGATCCAAGTAAAGTAAGACAGTCCTAGTCTAAGGGAGTATCATCTACTGCTAGTGGATCCTACTGCTGGTCCAAGTCCTGGAACTCGTCTAGTGTAGCACCGTAGTAGGTAGGGCCGAACGCCTCAGCCTCGTCCTCTGTAATATTTCAACAGGTCCAGTCAGGACAGGAGCGAGCACAGTACATCTCAACAAATCATAGCAGGTCAGGATATATAATCATGCTAGAGAGTAAGATACAAGAAACTGAAGAATAATATGGTAAACAGGAAAGACTGTAAATAAATAGCTACAGTATAATAGAAAACTAACAGTGTCTAGTGATTCAGAGCACAAGATGGTTATGTAAACGGCACGATGTTATACACGAGTAATCTACAGAGGTTGTACACGAGTAATCTACTGGATTGAATACATAACCGCTTCTACTCCCCCGTCCCAATCAATACACAAGGATCTGGCTAAGTTATGTTATTGTACACGAAGGTCATGTGAATATAAGATTATACACGATTTCACACGTTTCGTACATGAATGTCACAAATACAAGGAGTACACGATGTTCACGATAAAGTACACGAACATGAAATACTCGATGTATCCGCTAAGGGGATAACATCGCCCAACAAGATCCATATAGTACTAATCCGTGTTTCTAACGTGTCAACATCATATAAAGTAATCTAAAGCAGGAAATATACTCCTAATGCAGGATATGAAATGATCAGAGAATGTACTCGCCTGTAACCGGTGAATCTGAGAGAATATAGACTGTCCGAGGAGTGGTGTCTGTCTCCTATAGAACAGTACAAGTCACTATGAGTCTACAATGATAATACGATACAAATTAATGCATTCTACATGAAACTAGGTCAATCTAGACCAAAGTCAACTCTGGTCAACCCTAAAGTCAACCTAAGTCAAAAAGTCTAATCTAGGTCTAACAAGACTATTCTAGGTTTACTAGGCTAATCTAGGCAATACCATGTCAAGCCTACCAATACACATCTCTACATGCCATATATCTAGCCTATAGCCTACTAGACACATCTACCAAGATATCCTCTATAGCTAATCAATACACATATTGGTATATTTTATAATCTAATAGAATATATCCATATTGGCTATCTATACATTACACCCATACAACCACATATATGCATAATACATCATCATATAGTATTATATATATAAATACATTTCACACATTCCTATATATAACTAATATGTATATAGGTACAATACTATGACATATTATATAGGTTACAAGTATATACAACAATGCACATTTTATATATCTATAGGGAAGGAGAGAGGGGACACACATGAGTATACAATGTGTGTGTGTGTCATAGACTAGGCACGTGTGTGTGAGATGTCACAAGAGTATGTGTAATGGACTAAGTGAAAACTGGAAATAACAGGGGATGCAAATCCTGAAAATAGTGAGCAATTTATTGTGCAAATGTGGATGTGTGTGTATAGGGGACAGTAAAGGAAAGGAAAGTAATTCAGTTTTATAAGGCTGGAACAATTCCAGTTCCTAACTCAGGGTTATACACAAACCATGCATCAAATAGTTAACAGGAGAACAACCTATACAACCCATAATCTCAGTTATCCCATAGATAAATCAGTTCACAAAAACAACTCCCATTCTCAGAATTTAAAATCCCAGGTTTTAGAAGAATTCAAACTCAGTTTTATACATATTAAATCTCAGGTTTTAGAAGCAACCTTGCAAATCAAATGAGGAGGAAATCTCAGTTCAAGATAAGCTAAACCAACCTCATTAAATTCTCTTTTCAAAACAACATCCCATATCAGTTTAAAGAATGCAACATTGAATCAAATACAAGGGAAAAACTCAGGTTTTCTACATGACAGTGAACACCAATCATCAGTTATTGACAGTTCATAAATAGGGACTGACATCTCAGGTTTATAAGAAGCAATGAACATTCAATGAATCAGTGAGGGGACTCAGGTTTTCTACACACATGAACTTTTAGTTTATAATGAAACTCAGTTATATGCCAAATCCAAAGGAAGGAATCAAAGTAACAGTGTACATTTCAGTTTTTATAAAATTATCAGAAAATGGCAGTTTAGGAAAGGGAATGAAATCAGTTTTCAAATCAAAACAATACCCCAATCCCATTCTCAGTTAACCAGTGAACAAAAGGAAATCAATTCAGTCTAAGACATATAAATCAACATTTATAACTTAGTTCAGAATACACATTCTCAGGTTAATGAAGAAAAGAATCATTCAAAAACTCAAGTTTAATAAGCCAATTCGAAAGAAACCCAATCTCATATTCAAAACCTCAAACTCACTACCAAAAGCCTATATTCGAATATAAAAGCTTAGCTAATATAAAATATAACATGTGGGGATCGAATCAGTTGAATACAACATAACAACAGGGAAATAGATGGGTTTTGGGAAACTGGAGTTATCAGTGTCAGAGATGTATCAGGAATTTGCAGTTCAAGCCAAAATCGAGCCAGTACTCCATCAAAACTGATCTAACTAGTAAATTCTAATTTAACAGAGATTACACATGATATTTAGAATCTAATAATCAATAAAAACACATTTAGAACCATTCAAAATCGAATTAAAACAGAACCAAACACCCTGTGCACTGAACCGCATAGTGCAGTGCACGTGTACATGCAAATACGTGTCCGACACGACACGAGGACTCGTGAAACTTTATGAGCCTCGTGTAAGACAGTGCCCCATCACGTGTGTCGATTTTCTCGTGTCGAGGTGGCGTGTCCCGTGCGAAATAGCCCCCGAGTAGCAGGGGAGCTACAGTGCCGCGCGTACGCACCTGCACACACGTGTTCCCGTGTCCCCCAAGACTCGACACGAGACGAAAATCACCACACGACACTGGAAACCCCTAAGCAACACTAAAAGCTAATTTTCTATTCATTTAGAATTCTAAAATGCAATAGAATGGATCCAAAACCTAGGATTAGCCTATCCTACTGTTAGGTTAGGGTTAGGACATCCTAGAAATGAATTTTAACAGAATTTAAATGCAATAGAAAGGATTATACCTATAGGTGAACAATGGGTTAAAATTCCCAAATGGGAAGAGTTCTACAAGCCATCAAACTCTCTCAAATTGTGTTCTTCCTGAAAATACTCATCAACAACAGCAAGAATACTAATATTAGGTCCTATTGCAATTTGTTTAGAGGAATTTGGAGTAATAATAGGTTTTTCTAAGAATTTACAAAGATGGAGACTCACCTCTTCCAAATGGCAATGTTTTCTAAAGAGGCAACCCTAATTTCAAGGTGATATAAATAGGGGGGATGACCATAGTGGCCGGCCAGAAATTTTTAGGGTTAGGGCTTGGTTCAAAGGGTGTGGGCCTATGGGCCATTAAGCCTATTAGTCATAAAATGACTTGTGATTTCACAAGCCATTACTTAATCAATCTAGCTCCTAATTTCCCCAAATTAATTCCTATGAGCTAAATCTCACTAACTTAAGTCAACCTAGGTTTTCATATCCTAATCACTTAGTCATGACCTAGGTTAGCCACTAGGTTAGTCTCCAAGGTCAACATAAGTCAAAGTCACTAGAACACCAAAATCAATTATTCTAAAATCACTTAAAAATTACATTAATTATAAATAATAAAAATAATTCTAAATTAAATTCTAAAATTTTGAAAATGACCAAAATATCCTCAAGCTAGAAAAGTGGTAGTGACACATGTTCCCTGTATTTACTTTCAGTATATCCTATTCAGTTTCATGTCTTGTCCTCATTTCTCGTACTTATATATATATATATATATATATTCATGTTTCTTGTTCATAGCATGATGTTCATGTTCATTTCCTTGGATATACTTAGCTCCGCTCCTGACTAGGATATGTTACAGGTGCTTGCAGGATATTGTTCTACCCTATGGGCCAGAGTCCAGGATATTAGTTGAGCAGGATGGAGACATGACTTAGCTTGAGGTTTCAGATTTAGACTGTTTAGGTTTACTCCTAGATATTGTACATTTCATTTCTGATGACCAGTACAATTTTGATATATGGATTTGTGGATTATGGTGATCATTCTAGGAACGTTTTATAGATGCTGTGATTGTATACATTCATGCTTATCTGGTTAGATTTTCCTAGCTTGGTACAGCTTACTTCGTCGTATCTAACGACGAAGGCTGGGCGTGTCCGACTCGTGTCCGATTATTCGGGAGCGGGTCGTGACATATACTATATTTGTGTTTTGGGATCTTATGTTGTGTTTTCGACTCTCTACTGTATTGTGACTTTGCATTCTATTTCCGTACTTCTATTTCCATCATATTTATATGATATTCGTGCATATCCTTCCTAGATGTCTTTGTGATTGAGTTGAGTTTATATACCTCCGTGCGGAGATGACAGGTACATTTATATTATGACTAGATGCTATCCTTTCTAGGAGAACTATACAACGTTCTACCGTCGATTCTGCGACGTAGGCTGGACGTACCCACGTGCTCGTGCCCCTACTCAGGGTGCGGGTCGACGTGATACATTTTTGTGGTGGCCCGTGCAGGTCTGATTCGTAATGGTACTCGACTTAGAGTATTGATTACGAGCCTGCAGTTAGGATATAGGTTCTAGGTTATTATTATAGAAGTTTACTCAATCATATTTTAGGAAAAATTTTGATCTTTCGATTATATCTTATCTTGTGCCATATTGATCTCTTGGTTTCAATTCGTCTTCAGGATGACAGTGACTCGAGCTCATACAACTGGATCCAGTGTCGTACCGGAGAGGTTCGATCCAGTAGGAGAGGCAGTCCAGAAGACTGTCCATGTTATCCCTACCGTTTAAGAGACAGTGGCAGCAGCACCCAGAGGTCTTCCACCTCCACCCCAGAGGCCTTCTATCGTCATACCGGAGACACTACCGCCACCACCTCTGGTACCGACCGACACAGTTCAGATGTTTGTACTCCTGCAGCAGATGATGGAGTCACAGCGAGCCCAGGCAGCGGCATCGTCGAGTCAGGCTGACGCATCATACCGCCAGACCGAGGTACTGAGGCAGGGCATGTAGATTGCTCACCAGTTGGCACTGGCAGCGGTAGAGAAGGTAGCCCCATGTTCAGTTCAGGGTGCCTCCGCCCAGCAGCCACATCAGGCTAGGCCTGAGACAGTGTTAGACATCAAAAAGATGAATCCCAGAGAGTTCAAGGGGACTGCGGAGCTTGGAGTTAGCAGAGACTCCTAGGGGATTATGGGTCACAGCTGCAACGAGTCAGTTTTTTCGACATCACCTTGTTGTGGTTTTGCACGGATCCTCGTGCATCGGTGAGGGGTTTGACATGGAAGAACTTTCGGAGGATCTTCAAGAAGAAGTTCTTCCCCGACGTAGCTCTTACCGCTTTGGAGGGCCAGTTCGTGGGACTAGTGCAGGGGAATTCGTCGGTGGACGAGTACGCGATGGAGTTCTTTCGCCTTAGCCGGTTTGCCCCAGGGATGGTCCAGGACAAAGGGAAGAAGGCCCACAAATTTAGGAGGGTCTGATTCATACAGTCCGTACTTGCACTTCTGGACGTCGAGATGCGACTTTCGAACAGATCCCGATGGAGGCGCAGATAGCAGAGGAGGACTTTGTCCTCAAGCCGAAGAAGAGCAGTGATACATTTGGAGCCATTTCTAGTGCGAGACCGGCGAAGCGTCCCCACATTCAGCAGCAGTCGTAGAGGCAGTTCCAGTAGCAGCCTCAGTTTTATCAGCACCAGGCACCAGTACGTGCCCAGCAGCAGCAGGGACAGAGACATGACGTTCAGTGTACCTTCTGTGGGAAGCAGGGGCACAACCGAGATGTCTGTAGGAGGAGATTGGGCGCTCGCTTATTCTGTGGAGCGTCCGATCACCAGATGAAAGGCTGCCCTGCTCGGGCAGCCAAGGGAGGCCAGGACAGAGCGCCGGTGGGACCCGTAGTTCAGCAGAAGGGTCAGCCACTTCAGACGCAGCAGCAGCATTGTGTCCAGCAGCAGAGGGGAGCCCACCAGGGCAGAGCTTTTGTACTAGCAGCTGAGGAGATAGAGCCAGTAGCAGATGTTGTGGCAGGTCATGTTCTTCTCGATTCCTTTTCTACTTTTGCCTTGTTTGATTTCGGTGCTACGCACAGTTTTGTGTCTGTCTCTTTCGCTCTTAGACACAACATGATTGCTGAATGTCTGGGTGTACCTTCAAAGAGCTCAAGATCGTCGTCAGATCGTCAACAGAGTCAACATATTACCACTCGCTCCATCGATACGGTACCCAGATAAAAACAAAAGTGTACTCCTAGGACCACATCTAAGTCCTATATTGTACTCTGTTCTGTTTGTAATTAAAAACATCAATCACCAAAGAGTTTTAATGGCAAACAGGGAGGTACACTATTTGCTGCAAGAATTACAAGACCCATGCTTGTTTGTGGAGCTTCCATGCTATATCCATTTCGAAAGATAATCAAAATTTTGAGGTAAAAAGGTATGTGGGAGAACACAATTGCGGAGCTGGCTATATGGATAACGGTAATCTAGTTGTTCCAGCAAAGTTTACAAAAAGTTTTGGTAGTGACATTGTTCGGATGGATCCTAAAAAGTCGACAAAATCAGTTGTCGATGAATTCAAGGTCGACTGACTACGGTTTATCTCTTACCTATGGGCAAGCATACCACGTCATTAGGCTGGTGCACCAAGAAATGTACGAAGATGATGTTAGAGCTTACAGCGACTTGTGTTGGTATGTCGACAAGGTAAAGGAAACCAATATTGGTTTCGTTATCGACTTTCAGAAAGATGATACGTCAATGAGGTTTCAGCGACTTTTTCTTTCATATGGGGCTTGCGTCAGAAGGTTTTCAATATTGTTACCCGATGCTATATTTGGATGCGACTTTCCTTACAAGAAGGTTTAGAGGATGTTTGATGTCTGCTACAGCAAAGAATGGTGACCAACAGTTCTACCCTCTTGCCTACGGTATAGTCTCGGGCGAAGATGGCGACAATTGTGAATGGTTCCTTAAAAATCTCAAAAATATTGTTGGATGTAGTAGGCATATCGTTTTTCTTTCGAATCAAGGCACCGGTTTAGTTTCTGAAGTTTCTAAAGTGTTCCCAATTGCTTACCAGAGCTATTGCTATTATCACATGAAGAATAACATACCGCTGAAGGAGAAAGGAAATGAAAGCAAGTATCCGCATGTACTTAAAGCTTGTAGGCAAGCAGTATATGCTCTAACGCCAGGTGTGTAAGTCAGACATATATATGGAGCTTTTATGTGCATTCTCTATTATTTTAACAAGAAAAATGGCCATTCTTCGTATAAATCTCACAGATAATGGCCATTCTCCGTTTACATCTCACGGAGAATGGCATTCTCTGTGTTCCTTAACAAGGAGAATATGCATTCTCCGTTAGTTTGGAATGGAGAATGATCATTCTCCATTTTTTAACACGGAGAATGGTCCCTTTTTCATGTGCTTGTGCCTTGACTTCCTTCTTAATTCATTTTTTTTCTGTACAAAGGTGGTTATAAACAAGCAGTTAAGAAGATATATAATCTGAATTGTGGTCATGTTGTGAATTAGATGGATAAACAAAAACCTGAACATTGGTCAAATGCATTCTTCTTCGGATGTAGATACGGCAAGGTTGCTTCTAGTTGTGCGGTGTCATTCAATGCATGGATAAAGGCTGAGAAGAAAATGCCTATTTCAGCACTTGTAAACGTTATCCGAGTGAAGATATGAAGATGATTTCAGATCGCCACAAGGATGCAATTGATTTAAATAGCAAATTGACTCCATACGTCGAGAATATGCTGAAGCAGCTTACAGATGATGACATATCTTATAAGGTATATCGGTCTGGTGATTTCGAGTTTAAGGTGATGGCAGATACTTCCTCACACCTGGTGAATCTTCTTTATTGTCATTGTAGTTGTCGCAGATGGAAGGTATATGGATTCCTATGCAGCCATGCAATCCAATGCATCAGATTTGGTTCGGGCAAATTAGTTTACGATTTTGTGGAACAGCATTGGACATCAGATTTCTACAAGAAGCTATATTCATGTGCAATTCGTCCAGTTCCAGATTGTGAAAAATAGTTTAAAAATAATCCAACTGATTTGGTTCTACCACCTGTTTCGAAACGGGGCCCCGACCGTCCAAAGGCGGACCGTTATAAGAGCAATTATAAGAACAAGGGAAAAGAGAAGAGAAAAAAGAGGTGCCAAAATTGTCTTGAATTAGGTAATCACAATCGCACCACTTGCTCTCTCCCCCCACGTGCTTCTACGGGGGTTGTGGGGGCAGCGCCCCCTCATTAATACATATTCAGCCCTTCTTTCTTTTATGTAATTGTTTTCTGAACACATTTCTTACATTTTTGATATCAATGGTGCTATTTTGAAGTCTCTTATATCTAATATTTCATAGTTTTTTGACTGCATAATGGCAATTTTCCGTATAATTTAACACGGAGAATAGAATTCTCTATTTCAAATTATACGGAGAATAGCATTTTCATTCATTTTAACATTGGAAATGCCATTCTCCGTGTAATTTAATAAGGAGAATGAAATTCTCCGTTTCAAATTACATGGAGAATAACATTCTCATTCGTTTTAACACTGGGAATGCCATTCTCCGTGTAATTTAACACGAAGAATCTCCGTTTTAAATTACACGAAGAATGAACATTCTTATGCGTTTTAACACTAAGAATGCCATTCTTCGTGTAATTCAACACGGAGAATGATATTCTCCGTTTTAAGTTACACAGAGAATGAACATTCTCATGCATTTTAACGCTGAGAATGTCATTCTCCGTGTAATTCAACACGGAGAATGACATTCTCTATTTTAAATTACATGGAGAATAGCATTCCCATTCGTTTTAATACTGGGAATGCCATTCTTCGTGTAATTTAACATGGGGAATGGAATTCTTCGTTTCAAATTACACGAAGAATAACATTCTCATTCGTTTTAACACTGGGAATGCCATTCTCTGTGTAATTTAACACGAAGAATGTCATTCTCCATTTTAAATTACACGGAGAATGAACATTCTCATGCGTTTTAACATTGAGAATGTCATTCTCCGTGTAATTCAATAAGGAGAATGACCTATTCTCCATTTTAAATTTCACGAAGAATGAACATTCTCATGCGTTTTAACACTGAGAATGCCATTCTTTGTGTAATTCAACACGGAGAATGACATTCTTCGTATTTTTATACACGGAGAATGGCATTCTCATTCGTCATTTAACACTAGGACTTACCATTCAAAAATGATATATATAGAACAATGTAAAAGATAGAGAAGATGTAACAAAAGACGCATACACCCATTCAAAAATGATATATATAAAATAATGTAAAAGACAGAAGATGTTACAAAAGACGCATACACAGAAGAATAAAAGTCAAATATAAGATAATAAAAAGAAGTTATTAGCCCATTTACATTGTGATTTTCATAATGGTTTCGACTGATACATTTTCACTTTGAAGCAACCTTTTAGCCAATTTCAACCTAACCTTTGTAATTAAACGGTGAATTTCATCATCATTTCCTTTTGTTGGTACTATGAAGGGAGAATTCATCAAGCACTTCATAAAGTATGTCGTGTACAAGAGGCAGTTGGGTGCTTTCTGTTGTGGGCATTTTGTATGAAAAATCGTCTGTGTGCTATCGTACTCCACCATAGTCTTGCAACTTTCTCTCATCTTCTCAAATTTTCTCCTGACAATAGGCTTCAAGACCGTCCTCATAGATTCTGCATCTTCTTTGCCCTTGTCGTACGTGTTGGACACCAAGGATCTGTAGTGTGCCCACACGTAGGAGCTCAAGTTGAATGTGAGCAGCATGTAGTGTTTGTTGGATTTATTAAACAGTGGAATGAATATCCACTCTATGTCTTCTTGTAAATCCAAGATAAAGTTTTCTACATCTGTTTTGAAATTGGTAAGGACGCTGGCGGTTGCGTCTTTTTCATGAGCTTGTTCAATGATGGACTGTTTATCAAAAACAAAATACAATATCATGAGTTATTTTCATCGGTGTACACATGAATAGCGATTTTTTATTTTTGATTCTTACCAATGTGTGGGGCATCATGAATGCAGCCCACTTATATTGCACCTCCTGTGAACTTGACTGTACTCCCTTTCAATTGTTGTCTTGAATTTGTTTCATCTTGCTTATCAATACGTTGAGTATTCCAGCTTCAGTGTCTTGATAATCGAAGATGTCTTGTAAGTCTATTGCTGTCAGGATGACATCAACTCCATATTGATCTTTGCTAGCCGCGTATACAACATCACTGCACATAAATTTATTTTAGATTAAATTAACAGAAATTTGTCAGAAATAATTGTGAAAAAGACTAGAAAAAAGAGAGTTCAGAATACATATAGTGGAGATTGGGAATACGATTTTCTTGTAAAGCTTCTGCAGCTCTTCATCTGCATCATTTCAAAGTCTTAGGTCCTCGCATTCCTTTAGTATATCACCGATCTTTATTAGTTCAACAATTTTGTCATCTTTTTCAGCTTTCGGATGTGCCTTCTTATTGTTTTCTTACATTCTGGATTTGGGCTGAGTTTTTTTTTCTTTCGGATCGGCATTAATCTTTTGCTTTTTATTAGCCTCTATTAAGGTTTTCTTACCTAAGGGAGTAATATCTTCATCGGCTAATACTGCTGATGGTTTTACCAACCTTTTTTGTCGCGGTCTTCCTCTTTTTCTGGTTACTGCTGGATCATGAAGTTCAACAGATTATTATTCAGCAGCTTGTTGAGGCTCTTTAACCTTCAATACTTCAATTATGGCATCAAGATTAGCAATGTTTGCATCCTTTTCAATGACTTCTTTATTCAACAATTCAACTTTTCCTTGAAACTCGCTTTTCTCTTTAATGAGCCTTTTATTTGCATCTCTGAGCTGCTCTGTTATTTGCACAAATATAAAACAAACATCAATTAAAGGGAAAATGTCAACAAAAAAAGAGAAAAAGAAAAGATCATTCTCCGTGTAATTTAACACGAAGAATGGTCATCTTCATGCGTTTTAACACTGGAAATGACCATTCTTCGTGTTATTTATCACGGAGAATGGTCATACTCATGCATTTTAACACTAGAATGACCATTCTTTGTGATAGGTACACAGAGAATGGTAAAGAATTGTATTCTCCGTGTAACTTAACACGGAGAATGCCATTATCCGTGTAATTAAAACGGAGAATGACATCCTCCGTGTAATTTAACACGGAGAATGAACATTCTCCTTTTAGCTAACACGGAGAATAGAATTCTCCGTATTTTGAACACGGAGAATGGTCATTCTCATGCGTTTTGACACTGAGAATTTTATTCTCCGTGTGATTTAACACTGAGAATGTCATTCTCCGTTTTAAATTACACGGAGAATGACATTCCCAGTGTCAAAATGATAGAGAATGGCCATTCTCTGTATTTTTATACACAGAGAATGACCATTCTTCTGAACTATAACACGGAGGATTACAAATCAGAAATTTGAAATAGAAAAGATTTTAACTTGTGCTTGTAGTTCATTAGCATTGTCGACGAGCCGTGCCTTATCAGCAATAATAACAGAATTCTGCTTTCTCAAATCCTCCAATTCATGCACAGAGCCCTCCATCACAACGTTGGCTGCACGTTGTTATGCTTCTTGTGCCTTGAGCTCTTTCAGCTTTTCATGTAGTTCCTCGTTCTGTGCGTTGGCTGCACGTTATTGCGCTTCTTGTGCCTCGAGCTTTTTCAGCTTTTTTTGAGTTTCTCGTTCTCAAGGTTGGCTGCACAAAATTGTGCATCTTGGACCTCTAGCTCTTTCATCTTTTCTTTGAGTTCTTCGTTCTGCGTGTTGGCTGCATGTAATTGCGCTTCTTGTGCCTCCAGCTCTTTTAGCTTTTCTTTGAGTTCTTCGTTCTGTGCAAGCATATTAGAATAATGTCTTCTCAAATTCTCCAATTCCTACGCTGAGTCCTCCATCACAGCATTCATTTCATCATGTTCCGGTATCTCTTGTTCAGCAAACTTATCCCCACCTATTTGTTGGTGTCCCTCTTCCTCTTTTTAAACTTCTTCTTATATAGGTGGCTCATCTTCTTTGTGTCCTTCTTCTTTTCCAACAGATATAACCAAATCTTTGAATACCATCTTCGATTTCAAATTATTGTGATATTCGGTCCTGAGGAAGTTTGAGATTTTGTACCCATCCCATGTGAAAAATCTTGGGTAATCAAGAATTGGGTCGAACTTTCTTTTCACAAATGTACTATGTTCTGCAAACCAATAGAGGAAGTATATTGTGCAACCTTCCATTTTAGAGTAAGAAGTAGAGTAATCCCCCTTTAGTTTTACTTGTACTTCTCTTGATGTTATCGATTACATATGCCAAGATTAACCTTAGCCAACATATACTGTTGATGACGTCCACGTTGTCTACCAAGGCAAAGAATTTGTACGGCAAATCTGAACCGCCAGTCTTTGTGAAGAATGCAGTTTGGCACAAGTTAAAGATTATTATCTTGGCCATATCATCTGGATTAACAGCTTTATCTCCTTGACGAAGCTGATGCAACAATTCAAGGAACTTCTCTCTCACTTTCTTATTACTGACTTTTGAGTTTGTGCCCTTGGAATTAGACATCAATAAAAAATGATCTCTACACAGGCTAAAAGAGTCTGGTGGTGGGGGCTGTTGCTATTTTTCCATGATAAATTTTTTATAAATAACATTATTATTGCTTTCTTCCTTCAGCAGTAGACTGAAGATGACTGCCATATCGTCGACGCTTAGCGCAATTTTAACAGTGGTACCACTACTAAAATCTGTCAAATCAGCGACGCCGCCGGACGTCGCTAAATAGGGAAAATACATCGCTAATTTTAATTAGCGACGTATTTATCGACGTTTGGATGTTGTCGCGATTAACCTAGTCGCTAAACAACACAACATCGCAATACGTCGCTATTGCGACGACACTTAGCGACGCATATACGTTGCTAATTCAGCGACTACCAGCGACGTAAAACGACCGCAGTTACCGACGTCACCTAGCGACGTTTAGCGACTTTTACATGTATCGATGCTGACCTCGCTTGAGAGCCAAATGGCGACGTTCTGCGATATTTTTACGTCGCTATAGTACCGACATATAGCGACGTTTAGCGACGTCGTATGTAGCGACGTTTAGTGATGATCAGCGACAGTGTTCGTCACAGTTAGCGACGTTTTGATACTTACTTAGCGACGTTAACTTTCGGACGTCGCTGAACGTCGCTGAACGTCGCTAATTTTGAAAAAAAATAAAAAATACAGCATTTGCAGCATCACCTACAGCATTTGCAGCAGATACACAAAGTATCAAACAATACAGATACACAATCACGAACACAAATACGTATGAAACAGCGACTATGTGTATCACGAACACAAAGTATCAAATAGCGACGGTGTGTATCACGAACACAGTATCAAACAACACAGATACACACAATCACGAACACGTTTGAAACACAATCTCATCAATCAACACAAATATATGAAAAATTGTAACAACAATGTCAAACATAATGCTCCACATAAGAATAATGTATGTATAACTACATAAAAGATCCAACAATGGGCCATCACACAATAATATATTTATATGTCGACTACGGCTGATCAGGAGGAGCATCACCGACGACGATGAAGGAGGAGGCAATGCAACCGCTGGAGAAGGAGGCAGTATAACCGCTGGAGAAGGAGACAGTGTAACCGCTGGAGATGGGTGCGTCCGCGTCTCCTCTAGGGCTAGCAGTCTGGCACTGCATTGCTCCATGCAAGCCGCTATCCTAGTAACGGTGTCGTGAATGGACTCCTGCGTCCCCTGTACGTGCCTCACGGTGCGCTTGAGCTCGTCAAAGCGTGCGGTGACCGACACAGCGTCCCCTTGTCGCGATTAAGTTATTTCTTGTGCAGTTGTGAATGGAGGAAGATTCTAACTAGCTTCTTACATACATATGCAGTCAACCAAGACGGGAAATGAAGTCTCATTTCTTCTTCTACTTCTTCATCTGTAATGTATAGTCTACTTGACCTCACCTCATCATTAAATTTGCTGAAAACCAATAAATATTGGGATATACTCGTTAAATTATAATAACGTAATCAACAAATAGATGACTTGAACGTTAAAGATTTTCACTTACCACTCTAGCTTTTCTACTTCATCCTCTTCGCAGTTGAGTAATATATATAACTGGGCAGCCTTTAGTTCCTCATCATTCAAATATCTCTTTTTTAGTTTTCCAGAAGGCTTTCCAAGAGCATTGAAGACTTTCAATAATGCATCATTATATTCTATATCTCCATCGTCGTTCCTCGGAGCTCTTGTTCTATTTGTAGCAATATGAGGCTTGAAATACATTGAACAAAAGTTTGTAATCTCCTCAAGGACATAGGCTTCACAAATAGAACCCTCGACCCGTGCCTTATTTTTCACCTTCCTCTTCAGGTAGTTTAAATGGCGCTCGAACGGGTACATCTACCGATAAACGACGGACCCACCAACACGTGCCTCATATGAAAGATGAATTGGCAAATGCTCCATAGATTCGAAGAATCCAGGAGGGAACACCCGCTCAAGCTTACACAATGTTACTGCAATGTCCTTCTCCTGCTTTTCAAGCCGATCGACGAGCAACTTAGTAGAACAAAGATCTCTGAAGAATATGCTAAGCTCTGTCAGTGGATTCCAAACGACATGAGGTAAGAATTCCCGAAATACAATCGGGATTAACCTCTCCATAAAAACGTGACAGTCGTGGCTCTTCATACCCTGTAGTTTGTTCTCCTTCGGATCAACACATCTTCTCAAATTCGATACGTACCCGTTTGGAAATGTTAGGCCCTGAATCCACCTACAAAGTTTACCTTTGTCCTCCTTATCCAGTGAAAAAATGGCCCTGGGCTGCTTATACTTCCCACTGCCTTCCTTTATCAAATGCAACTCTGGACGTCTGCATATTTCTTCTAAGTCCAACCTGGTCTTGGGATTGTCTTTCGTCTTCCCCTTTACGTCCATCACAGTATTCATTATATTGTCAAATACATTCTTCTCGATATGCATGACATCCAGGTTATGTCTGAGCAGATGGTCACTCCAATATGGTAGGTCCCAGAATATACTCCTCTTCGTCCAGTTATGAGCGCGGCCAAATCCATCACACTTGTACCCCGCTGTAGGCTCTTCAATAGCACTTGACAATTCTTTAACTTCCTCCCATATCATGTCCCCGGACCACCGTGGCGGTGGACTGGACTTCTCTACCACGCCAGCACGAAAAGCATTCATGTTCCTCCGGTACGGATGATCCTTTGGCAGGAACTGTCGATGACAATCAAAGAAGCACGATTTTCCTTCGTATTTCAAACGAAAAACCTTAGTGCGATCCATGCAATACGGACATACGAGACGACCATGGGTGCTCCCACCCGATAACATTCCATAGGCCGAAAAATTATTGATGGTCCACATTAGTGTGGCCCTCATTTGAAAGTTCTGCTTTCTGAAAACATCATATGTGGTTGCACCTACTTTCCACAACTGATTCAGCTCATCTACCAAGGACTATAAGTACACATCGATGTTCCTCTTCGTGTTCTTCGGACCTGGAGTAATAACAGTTAGGAACATGTGAGGAGTCTTCATACACATCCAAGGTGGCAAGTTGTACGGAGTAACAATCACAGGCCAACAAGAATATTGTGAGCCCGAAAGTCCAAATAGGGTCAAACCGTCGGAGAAAAGCCCCAATCTGACATTACGCGGCTCCGAAGCAAAATTGGAATACACTCGATCAGTGCTTCCATGCTTCCGCGTCGGATGGATGATCCAGTACTCCATCTATTTGTTCTCGCTTGTGCCAACTCATATTATCAGTTGTCTCTTTTGCCATAAACAACCTCTGCAACCTCGGCGTCAAAGACAAATAGTGCATCAAATCTGTTGGCTTGCGTGCACCAGAAGTCCTTGTTGTACTAGTTGTCTTGAAGCGATCGGCACCACAAAATCTGCAGGCGTCTTCATCCTTGTTGTCCTTATAGTACAACATGCATCCGTTGCAAAATGCATCAATTTTTTTATACCCCATCCAGAGCGATCTCACCATTCTCTTGGATCGGTAGAAGTCTTTAGGTAACTTGCCACCCTTCGACAATATATCTTTAATTAACTCCAGGATTCGGTTGTAGTATTCTTGAGATATGTTAAAATCTGATTTTATGCTCAACAATCTTGTAATCACCTCCAACGGTGAATGGTCATCACAACCAGGATATAAATGAGTCCTTGCATTCTCCAGCACCTCCATAAACTTTGCAGCATCGGCATTCGGTGCCTCCTCAGCTGCATATTAATTGTTCGGATCGAAATTAGGCCCCGTAGCATCGAAAACCATGTTCGTCCACCCTTGGTCGTAATCAGCATGCTCGTGGACATCTACATAAGGCTCCACATAAGGTTCCGGCTCGGAGGCTAAAGGCACAAGTTCTCCGTGTGCGGTCCACTGATAATAATTTGGCATGAAACTCCTCGGATACAAATGATATGTCACATCCACTTCCAAATGATATTTTAAGTTGCGACATCTCACACATGGACACTTAATTTTTGTACGGTCCATGTACTGAGGGAACGCCTTGGCAAACTGCAGGAACTGTTGCACATCCTGTATAAATTCATCCCATACACTGCACATGTCATCAGGATGACGATTGTACATCCACAAACGGTTCCGCAGATAGTAATTCATATCCATTTTAAGATAATTCTGCAAAGATTGACACAGATAATAATTCATCAGAATGAAGATTGTACATCCACAAACGATTTCGCAGATAGTAATTCATATCCATTTAAAGATAATTACTGCAGAAAGTGAAGACCGACATGAACTGACGCACGAAAGTGACGATTGTATGACCACAAGTTTTATGTTCTTCAACTATATATTTCACATGCATAATTGCCAAGTGTGGGGACGAATGGCTCAGAACACAACCCAAAATTCTTTCTAGCATACATTACTTTGAATCATCTATGTTCTGTACATATGGTGTAGTATATGTTCTTATCGAATCTAGTATCTGAAGTATGTAACAGAATCAAGATGAACCCACATAATGTAATACTAAGACATTATCTACTACTTAAAGATGTAGTGATAGGTTGTCGTATCATCATTGCCGAGTGATGGGGGTCGGAGGACAGTCAACTTTATCTACGGCTACATAGTTTCTGCCTCGCCAGTCGAATGGCTGCAGGAACTATGTCCTGATCACGATGTCATACCGTAGATTAATGCAAATTCTTTATAGCAAATGTCGTACATAGATTTCTGTCTCGCCAGTCGAATGGCAGATAAAAAGGTTATATTCGATTTTTTGTCAAGTGTGAGAACGGATGGCTCAGAACACAACCCAAAATTCATTCTAGCATACATTAGTGTGAATCATCTATGTTTTATACATATGGTGTAGTATATATTCTTATCAAATATAGTATCTGAAGGATGTAACAGAATCAATAAGATGAACACACAAAATGTAATACTAAGACATTATCTACTACTAAAAGATGTAGTGATAGGTTGTCGTATCATCATTGCCGAGGGATGGGGGTCGGAGAATAGTCAACTTTATCTACGGCTACATAGTTTCTGCCTCTCCAGTCGAATGACTGCAGGGACTATGTCCTGATCACGATGTCGTACCGTAGATTAATGCAAAGTCCTTATAGCAAATGTCGTACATAGATTTCTACCTCGCCAGTCGAATGGCTGTAGGGACAGTGTCTGACTTGGTGTATCACCATTTTCCCAAAATGCCTGACATTCAAACTCAGAAAACAGTTGCTAACTGATATCACTGTTCAGTTAAGCCTATTCTCAGGTTAATCCTTATTCCAATATCATTTTCCAATAGGAATTTATCTAAGTCCATATCAATAGACAAATTTCCTGTGGGTATCATGAACTAGCCAAGCCATTATACCTAGGTATCTATTCTCTCATACAAGACCTACCTATCTGCCTTTAACATAAATTATACAAATCAAACAAGTCTTAAACACTGGTACCAACTGCCTGAACATGACAGTCCATAATTTGTACTGGATTTATCCTACCTCTGAGTGTGCAAAGCACCTGAGTGCCCCTCCTAAAAACCAAAGAAAAGTGGAATCACCCAAGAGGAAGAAAAAGAAAGTTGGGCAACACAGTCCATGCTTTCTTTCTTTCTTCCTTTCTTTCTTGCCACTAGGAAATAATAGGAACTTGATGGCATTGGAGACCAAGACATGGGCAAAATGCCAGGTTGGTGCGTATGTGACATGAGTGGGGGATGCTTGGTGGGGGGTGAGAAAAAGAATGAGCTACTCCTTGTGGGTTGTGGTCACACACACTACACTAGCAAATGTGGATGGATATCATACATAAATTTGCAACATTATCTCCACTGTTCTAAAACCAACCAACCAGTATTTGCCTATTCCTGTGAACCTCTTCATAACAAGCTAATTATGAGACAGGACATCAATCACCAACAATACATTAATCCCCAACGAAATATGTGTTGGGTCATTCTGAGATCAGAAAATTGCATATATATAGCATTGAGTTTCGTTAAAATTGCTCAACAGGTCGATAATAATTATTACTCAATTTATTCATCATTTCAAAACCCTAAAAATGCCCAAAAAACTCCCAGTATCAGTAAATAGGGCTCGAACCATAAATTGGAATTTCGATCCAAGCAAAACATCAAATTGACAGTTGATATGTCCAAAAAACTCCTAGTATCAGTATATAGGTGTCACACTGTGAGTCTCGTATCCACACAGTAGGACACGACGTGTCTAAACCAACAAAATAGGTGTCATACTGCTGCTCGTACGGCGAGTCCACGCTCTCGTGGACACGAACTAGAAGCGAGAGAGAGAGCTAGAAGACGAGGAGAAACTGGAAAGCGGGGACAGGGAAGAGTGTGTGTGTGTGTGTGAGAGAGAGGGAGAGAGAGAAAGAGAGATGGGGGAGCTACCTGAGGAGGAGAAGGATGAGGAGGCCGGAGGAGGGAGATCGCCGGAGGAGCGCCGCGGAGGAGGAGGCCGGAGGAGGGAAATCGTCGGAGGAGCGCGCGCACGAAAAATTGGGGGGGGGGATTTGTGAATGATCGAAAAGGAAACCCTCGCAGCCTATATGAAACATTTAGTGACGTCCGAAAAGGACGTCGCTAAACGTCGCTGACATCTAATAAACGGTGACGCCGCTTAAATTGCGTTGCTACCCGTTGCTATATCAGCGACGTGTACCGACGAACTTGCGACGTAGGTTCCCATTTAACAAACAGTAGTCGCTAGACGTCGCTATTAGTCGCTGTTGGCGACTAACAGCGACGTCTTAGGAAAACGTCGCTAAAACACCAAAAATTAGCGACGTTCTATCTTGGAGTCGCTAAATACGTCACTGATATGACTTATTTTGGTAGTGTACTCAATTCAAAGTACCCGACGTCATCGTTGTCTTCTGTGTAAGTTGTAATCAAATTCTCAAGCCCTTCTGTTACCTTGACCAATTCGGAGACGTGGACTCTTTTTTGGTAGAATACCTCGATAAAATTTTAGAAACCGGTATTCTTTAAAGAATCAATAACTGGCTCAGGTAAACGGCTGCCATCCATATTGACCTCCTCCATAAGATTTAGAATTGGTTTGAAAGTAGAACGAAAAACTCTTGATTCCTTATTCCTGACAGATTTTTTTCTAAAAAAACAAAACACAAATTTAGGTTTCTGTCAACTGTTCTCCATCGATATAAAACGGAGAATAGCCATTCTCCGTCATTTTGACACGGAGAATGACCATTCTCCGTGTTAATTAACACAGAGAATGGCCATTCTCATGATTTTTAACACTGGAAATGACATTCTCCGTGTAATTTAATACGGAGAATGTCATTCTCTGTTTTAAATTACACGAAGAATGAACATTCTCATGCGTTTTAACACTGAGAATGCCATTCTCCATGTAATTTAACACAGAGAATATCATTCTCTGTTTTAACTTACACGGAGAATGAACATTTTCATGCGTTAACACTGAGAATATTATTCTGCGTTATACACAGAGAATGCCATTAAACGTGTAATTTAACACTGGAAATGCCATTCTCCTTGTAATTTAATACACGAAGAATGTCATTCTTAAGTGTTTTAACACGGAGAATATCATTATCCGTGTAATTTAACAAGGAGAATGACATTCTCCGTGTTTTTATACGCGGAGAATGACATCCTCTGTGTTAATTTAACACGGATAATGACATTCTCCGTGTCATTTAAAACGGAGAATGACATCCTCCGTGTAATTTAACATGGAGAATGAACATTCTCATTCGTTTTAACACTGATAATGACCATTTTTCATGTCATTTAACACGGAGAATGGCATTCTTATGCGTTTTAACACTGGAAATGTCATTCTCTGTGTAATTTAAAACGGAGAATGATATTATCCGTGTCATTTAAAACGGAGAATGACATTCTCATTCATTTTAACACTGATAATGACCATTCTTCGTGTCATTTAACACGAAGAATGGCATTCTCATGCGTTTTAACACTGAGAATGTCATTCTCCGTGTTAAATTAAACGGAGAATGGTCAGGCCTTCTCCAATTAGCATATCGTCGGATCGTCTGCGAAGTAAATAGCAGCAAGTGCTAGTTCAAGTCAGTAATAATTTGATGCGTGGGATCTGTACAGTGACGAGTAAGAAAAGAAGGTTGAAGTACTACGGATATCAGAGCTTTAGTTTAAGTGATTCAAATCAGTGAACTGTACTCGTCCAAGCCAGCAGATAATGACATTATCCGTGTTTAACTATACGGATAATGACATTATCCGTGTTTAACTATACGGAGAATGTCATTATCTGTGTAATTTAGAATGGAGAATGGTCATTCTAATGAGTTTTAACACTGGAATGACATTCTCCGTTTAGTTTAAAACGGAGAATGAATTACACGGAGATTGCCATTCTCATTCGTTTTAACACCGAGAATGTCATTCTCTGTGTCAAATTAAACGAAGATTACCATTCTCCGTATTAATTTAACACGGATAATGACATTCTCCGTGTCATTTAAAACGGAGAATGGCATCCTCCGTGTAATTACAGGGATAATGAACATTCACATTCGTTTTAACACTGATAATGACCATTCTCCGTGTCATTTAACACGGAGAATGGCATTCTCATGCGTTTTAACACTGGGAATGTCATTCTCCGTGTAATTTAAAACGGAGAATGACATTATCCGTGTTATTTAAAACGGAGAATGACATTCTCATTCATTTTAACACTGATAATGACATTATCCGTGTTATTTAAAACGGAGAATGACATTCTCATTAATTAGAAGGACAAAAAGGTCATTAGAATCCGCTTTATATATTTTTTGCTAATTCTGGGCACACGATGAAACGTTATTTTGCAGTGGGTTTTATATAAAACTTTTGTAATTTTTGGACATTTCATAAATTTTCTCAAAAAAAATCTACACCAAAGGTTACAATATCTGATTTAAATTGGTTTGAAATGGGATGTGTTCAGATTTAGATCAACATTGTTCTCTAAGATCTAGCACCTAATAGTTTGTCGTTCTGTCAGTATTGCACATCTCGATGCTTTCTTATCTGATCTCCATTTGCCGAAAATCAAGAATCATGACATAATTATTGGTTTTCCTGCTCCAAGTTTACGACTTTTTCTTTTCTGTCCAGAATTATAATCGGTAGAGAAGCTATATACCAACACAATATATATCTGGTTATAATATAGATGAAGTTGTGCACCCATCGGAATTCCAAACAATGTCATACAAGAAAATATATCCAACAAATGACTATATTTTCTTTTATTCAAACGTATATATTAATACTTTTGACAGGCATATCACTCTTTAAACATAAAAGTAGCTCGAGTTAGGAAGAATTTATATCATCCTTAGTGTCCATGCTTGCAATTAATTGGCTAAGCCATTCATCGACCGTGGTGTACTTCACGTTAGGATACAGTTCAGATGCCTCGATGCCGATCTCCGGATCTATCTCAAAGTTGGTCTGTTCTCCCTTCACAAAGCTTGCATATGCAATGGCATAATAGAAAGGCCACGGAGGAGGCAAATCTGCAAGAAAAATAATATCACGTATCATAACCACATTGTAAGTTTCTGTTTGAGTTCCTCTTATCGAACTCTTCTTCAGGTCAGGATGTTGAATACATATAGACAACCAATATTTAATTTATGGTTTGTTTCGCACTAATTTATGGACAAAGACTGGCCCAAGGAGTTGACTCGTCCTACTCGAAGCTAGTTTTGGTTGCCATTTGATCTTTATTGTAGGTTGATCCTGTAGGGTCATCCGCAACCCTGATATTTATTAGGATTATGCTGAGCCTGGAGGAATTGTCTAGGTCCTAAGAAGTACTCTTGTCTGACTTACTCTTCGGCGGCCCTGTTTATGAATGCACCCTAACCCCCCTAATTATTATCAGAAATAAACTATTGTGTTATATATACCTCTAATTTTCGCCAGAATCTCCTGTTCGTGGACGTAAATCCTCTGGAGGACTTTGCTGGTCTTCTCCTCCCAAAGGGTCACAAGCTCATTTAGGGAGTAGACGTTCACAGCAGGCCTTACATACAAGATCTTGTTCAGAGTCCTGGGGTCGTCAGCAGCTTTCATACTGTACGTTGCGACGTCTCGCTCAGCGACGTATATGACTGCAACCAAAAAATATATATATAATTGTACATGAGCACAACACACGCACATACTGTACGTACTGCTGTTGATGGTGACTTCTTGCAAGTTTGGGTGAGCATTATTTGGTTTTACTGAAAATCGAAATGGATAAGAGATTCAGTTCGATTTTAAAAAAAAAAAATTGGTTCGACAACAGTTTTTAAAATACAAATTTTTTTATTTACCGAATAAAAAATATATAATTATGTAAATACTCTCAATTTAAAAATGTGTATTATTTGAAAATTATAATTATATTATGTATTTTGAAGTCCAACTTTGATATAACAACTAGTCCAACTTCATGCGAAACTTTGAAATTCAACAAATGTGCGTATAAAAATTTATATTTTTAATATAACTTAACCATGATCCCAACTTTGGCCCCGACCCATTAATTCCAACCGAAGAAACCAAATAAAACGAATTTATTATTCGATTCAGTTTGGTTTCGGTTTTGACTAGTACGTTTTGGTTTCGGTTTTAATTTTTATAACTTAGGCTTATTCGGTTTAGGCTTATTCGGTTCGGTTGAAACCGAATAAACCGAACGTTCCTCCTACTTGCATGTAGTGTAACCGAGGCCAACCTGTAGTATTTCCATCGCCGACCAGGAAAACCTTCTCCTCCGGGGGACCGGTCGCTTCCACCTGCCCTATCCTGGAGAGCAAATAGGTAGCGAAGAAATTGCTCGACACGAACGTGTATGGAATCCCTGCTTCCCTTATAGCCTGTCGGATTCTCGCCTTGATTGCCAGCATACTCTTGGCAGGCTCTAGTAATTGAACCCTGTCGATATCTAAGCCAAATTCCGAAGGAAAGTATCTCTGCGATCAGGGGCGGACGCAGGAATTTAAGTGAGGGGGTCAACATAAAAGATAAAGAAGTCCAAAAATATTCAGCAGTTGGTGTACTAGATTAGCAAAAGGAGATTTTATCATATATGCATAAAAAATGTATTGACTAAAATTTTTGGTCCTGGATGCCATATTCTAATTTATTAAATTGGAGATAAGTAATTATTCATTTGGCGGATAAAACACATGAATATAGTAATTTGTATAGTATGAAAGGGAACATATTGCAGATATAAATGGAGACATCATGAAAATTGTCTTTACACTTTGTACTCTTTTCTTGCAATGATGTTTTTTCATCGAAATATTTAACAAAAAACTATTTTGACGAGGTAGTGTAAGTCACACTCGCTTAGATTCCTGAAAAAATATGTTATGTTCTTTTCTTTCACTAAATTTTTTCATCCCAAAGATGGATTTTTCTTTTAGGATTTTTTTTTTAATAAGACGATGAACAGAAGATAATAATCAATAAGAGTGTTGTGAAAAATAATGATTTTTCTTTTTCTTTTATAACAAGTTCAATTCATCTCGCACATTCATTCTTTTTTCTCTCTTATAATAAGTTTAAAGGTTTTTTTTTGAAAAATAATGATTTGCAAGGAAAGTCTATTTTTTCTTCCCTCATATATGAATTTTTAGACAAAAACAATTTTGTCTGAGGAAAAAAAAACATTGTTAGAAATGGGATTTGAACCAACACCCTCTCACAAAGAGAGGAACTTAAGTCGGGTGCCATAGACCACTGGGCCATCATCACACTGTGTCACTTACAGAAACCCACATAATAATACAAAAACCTTAAGCACACTTCCACTACAACAGAAATATATATTGATGTTATTGCTTTATTCAGTGGGGTCACTTGACCCCACGTGACCCCACCTAGATCCGCCCATGTAGATCCGCCCCTGTCTGCGATACCAATCATCACTTTGTCACTTTTAATATCTAAACTAAGAAGAAAAGTTCAATTTCACCGTAAAACTTTTCTTTCCATACTGTATATTTACTAATTAAATTGTTTATCTATATTTATATACAATGTCATAGCCAAGATTTGAATACAGCAAGGTCAAAATCGATTAAAAGAAATTTTAATTCAAAAAAATATAAAAAATTAGAGGAAAGAAATTGCTTAAATTACTCACAAATCTAATTTTCTATACCTAACATTGGTCGTCTATTCTGGTTTTCCTATTTTAGCTGCTCATTTTTTCAATTCATTTTTAAAATACGATTGGTAAAAGTGTACATTAATTCTAACCCAATATAATCAGAACCTTAAATTTTCGTGTCATTCCAGTCAGGTCATATAAGACATTTATGATCAATTTTGACCATTTGATCGAGGATATTTGGTGTATCTTAAAATTCATACATGGATCCTACCATTTTAGTCATGAACCTTGTCATCCTAGGGTCTTATAAAAAATAAATATAATTTTCTCCCTCAAGTAAAAACAAGATTAAATTTTTTTATTTCCAAGTATATATATATATATATTTTTTATTATATATATATATATATATATATATATATATATATATATATATATATTTAATATATATATATATATATATATATATATATATATATATATATATATATATATATATATAATATTATTATTATTAATAATAATAATAATAACAATAAATTTGAGTGGGGTCACATGACCCCACTGGGCTTATGCTGGCTCCGCCAATGTCTATATACTACTATATAATAAGAAAAGTATGCTGCACCATGAAAGTTTTTTTTCCTTTAAAAAATGTCCTCATCTATGTTTACTAATTAAACTTTTTCATTAAATTTAACATGGATAGTTATGTAATTATCTATATAAAAGAAGAAGAAAAATTAAGAAGACTATTATTTACTCTTCTCGGGTATTATGAAATACCTGCAAGGCACGTATACATATAATAGTTACTATATAATGAATAATTCCCAAACCGTAGGGTTTGCTCTCTCGTTCTCGTCTTCTCCAAACCCCTGGGTTTGGCCGCCGCTCTCCATCTATTGCCCGACGCCTTCTCTTCACCTTCTGATCCTCGGCTACCCCGCCCTTCTTATCCTCCTCCGTGCTCCTCTCCCCATCCCCCCCCCCACCTACCTCTCCCTCACGCCATCTCTGGTGTCCCATGGCGTCATATAAAGAAGTTGTTGAGAAAATGGCGAATTTGTTCTCGCTCCAAGGACCATCTGAGGTGATCTCGCTCTCGGCCAGAGACTGTTCGATAGCGGAGCACTGGAAATCTTCATTAGCCATCAAACCGTTCTCCTCCAGGCGCTTCTCTTCTGCAGCGCTCATATCTATCCTTCCCAAGCTATGGAGGATAAAAGATCCTATCCAAGTTTCAGACCTAGACCTGGAAGTGGGATCGTTCCTAGTCAGACTAGACTCATCTGCGTCTGTTGACCGGGTCATACTTGACGCACCTTGGAGTATCAATGATGATATCCTTGCAGTAGAGCGTTGCGATCCAGGGAAACTACCAGAGGAATATAAATTTCACTACGCAGATCTCTGGATTCAACTGCACAGAATCCCGCCGAAGTTCCTCAACTGTAAGGCAGTGGCTCGAATAGCCGAAGCCATTGGATCACCTAGACAGTGCTCCCCCTCTGATGAAGCCAGATGGAAAACATATGCCCGGATCAAAATCCTTGTGGATATCTCTAAACCCCTGAAGAAAAAGATCTCCACCATTATTGATGGTACTTCCTTAGGGGAAGTTACTATAAAATATGAACAATTATCACGCATTTGTACGTTCTGTGCAAGGATTGGTCATGCTTTTTCTTTCTGCAAAGATAGAGAGCTCTTTTCCTCTCTGATAGGTGAAGAATGGTCTGTAGAAGAGAGAACTAGAATGGCAGACCTTCTGAAGCCGAGGATCAAAGAAGACGATTATAGGGCAGACTTGCCTAGACTGATGGGCCGTCGACAGATGGGCTCGCCAGGCGTACCACCTGATATCCCTCCTCGGAGGACATCGGAGAGTGAAGATAGAAATGAGTTGCTTAATGATACGTCTACTGGCCCTGTCTCCATAGACACGTATGTTGATTCTTCCAGCGGCCTTCGTCAACTTCAGATGTCCAAGTATAAACCCCCACATCGAAGGGCTAATCAAAGTGCTTCTAATTCGAGCACGATGTCATTACAACATTCAGGGAAGCAACTTGAAGCCACAACCCAGGTTCCCAATCATGAGCCACTTCCCATATTAACTCCATCTCGTGATTAGGATTCTGAGAAATTGAAGGAGGTCTTGAATTCTATAGAAGGGGTCCAGGATGAACGGTTGACAGCAGAACTTATGGACCACGATCAAAGTATTGAGCAGCAATCCTTGCCTCATGTCGATGACATATTCTCTCTGGATAGTGGCAGTTCTCATCCCGGTTGCAGTTCCATTATCCCTTCCACAATTTGTGAAACGCCTAATATCATGATCAGCAACTTTAACCTTGGTATGTTTTCCCAAGCAACTTTCCCCCTCCCACCTACCATCTCGGTTTCTCGCGATCACCCGCTCAGTTCAGATGATACCAACACCTCCCCTCCTCGTGTTCCGATTAGTGTCCCCATCATAGAATTTCCGCCATCGTCACCACGGCTCCAAATCTCTGCTCCTCAAAATCACAAGCTCAGCTGGAAAAAACGTGCCCGGATGGCGCATAACCTATCTCTAGATATCCCATTCATTCCCAGTGGGTCGAGGAAACGTACTGATTCCTCATTAATCAATCCAAGAGCCTCCAAAAACAGGCTATAGAGATTTCCCTTACTCATCCACCCCCATTATCAGAGGCGGCTGTCCAGAGACAGCCGCAGGACCAATGAATATTCTATCTTGGAATTGTCGGGGTGCGAGGAATGCCCCGACAATTCAAACCCTCCGCTCATTCCTCTCCGCCACACACCCTACCATTTTCTTTCTCTCCGAAACCTGTTCTTCTCCCCACCATACCTCTACTACTCTTCCGCTACTTGGCTATCCCAACACCTTCTCTGTCCCCCTGTTGGCCGAGCAGGGGGACTATGGCTGAGATGGACCGATTCCATAAAGGCTTCCGTCATATTCTCATCCTCCAATCTCATACTGCTTTCCATTCTCAATATAGACAACTCACCAGCCTGGAACTTACTTTGTGTATATGGCTGCCCGAGAAGGAAGGATCGTCCTGGACTTTGGCGAGTTATCATAGACTTGGCTGCTAAATTCGTGGTCCCATGGTGCTGTATAGGTGATTTTAATGATATCACCAAGCCGGAGGAGAAGATTGGTGGCAGAAGTTTCGACCACCACATGACTAACTCATTTATTCAGATGATAAATCAATGTGGCCTTATTGATCTGGGTTGCATTGGACCAGCGTACACCTGGACCAATGGCCGCAGCTCTGCTTATCACATCAAGGAAAGACTGGACATGGCCATGGCGGATGCAGATTGGTGTCGCCTTCATCCGCACTCTACGGTTCACACTCTTCCCCGTCTCAACAGTGATCATGCCCCCATTCTTCATAACACTAATAACCTGCTAAAAAAGAGATACAGGCCTCCTCGGTTTGAAGCTTTCTGGATTATGAATAAAGATTTCGATGCTACCATCGCCAACATCTGGAGGGAGACTTCCTCTAAACAAGACGTTAGCCTTATTCAAAAACTCCAGGTTACTCTTAAAAGGCTCTACTCTTGAGGCCGATCAAATTTCAGTCTCATAAAGCAACGGATCAGTGTTCTCAAATCCCATCTCCTAGAAGTCCAGAAGGGTATTACTTCTAACGATTCCATCCTTATGGAGAAAAATATCATTGCTGAACTCAACGAGCTCCTCCTTATCGATGAAGCATATTGGAGACAACGTGCAAAATGCCGTTGGATCAAGGATGGAGACAGGAATTCGAAATATTTTCATATTAAAGCCACTATCAGAAAACAAAGGAACGAGATTCGGTCGATTATCACCCATGACGGATCCTGGACTTCCGATCAGGCTGTTATTAATTCGTCTATCCTTAAACACTTCAAATCGATTTTTGAAGCCGATGACTCCACTGCCATTGATCCAGAGTTTAATGTCTCTTCCAGTCCTATTACAGAGTCTGAATGTGTCATGATCGGAGGAGCACCCAGTGGTAACGAGATCGAACGTACTATCAGAAATATGGGACAGCTTAAAGCACCTGGGCCGGACGGTTATCCGGCTATTTTCTACTAGAAATGCTGGTCAGTTGTTGGAGATGATCTTGTCAAAATGGTTTAGCGTTTCTTCACCTCTGGAGTTCTCGAGCCACGTATCAACCACACCAATCTGGCTCTCATTCCCAAATGCTCGTCCCCTGCTTCTCCAGCTGATTTTCGTCCAATCGCTCTCTGCAACGTATCCTACAAAGTTATTTCTAAAATATTGGCTAACAGAATTTGACCTTTATTAGATAAGCTAATATCGCCTTTCCAGAATGCTTTTGTTCCAGGTCGTCAAATCAACGACAACATTGTGATCGCACAGGAGGTATTTCATGCTATGAGGACTTTTCCTGTCAAGAAGAACTCCTTTGCGCTTAAAATAGATATGGCAAAAGCCTACGATAGGTTGGCATGGCCTTTCATCCAATCAGTGCTAAACGGCATGGGAATCCGGGGGCACTCCAACAAACTCATTATGAGTTGCATCACTTCGGCGACCTACTCTATTCTCATCAATGGTGTTCCTGAAGGCTTATTAAACCGAAGAGAGGGATTAGACAGGGATGTCCTTTGTCCCCTTACTTGTTCATTATGTGCTCTGAGGTGTTATCTCGTCTCTTTTATCATCATGAGCAGGAGGATCTATATCAAGGTATCCGCATCAACCGATATACCCCTTCCATTTCTCATTTAATGTTTGCAGATGATATAATCATATTTGGACAAGCAAAGGCCTCCGCGGTGACGACTGCTCTTTCCATCCTTGAGCGCTTCGCCTCATGGTCGGGGTAATCCATTAATCTGAACAAATCGAGCGTCCTCTTTAGCGGGCGAGTGGACAACCTTACTCAAACGGTGCTCTCTGCCATCCTAAATGTTTCATCCATGAAAAAATCGGACAGATATCTGGGACACTTCCTTCTCCTCCCGAAGGGTCGCATTGCATCGTACCATGATCTGCTGGAGAAAGTGACCACAAGACTCAAAGGTTGGAAATCCAAAACTCTATCCCACGCGGGCCGGTCTACACTTATTCAATCGACTCTGGGAGCCATCCCTGTCTTCTCAATGGCAGCGTATAAACTCCCTATCTCTATTTGTCGAAAGTTAGAGAAGATTTACAGGTCTTTTTGGTGGGGACACGATGTAGGCGACAAGAAGATTCATTTCTTGGCATGGAACAAATTCACACTGCCTAAAAGAATTGGCGGACTCGGTCTTAAAGATCCCGCCTGGGTGAACGATTCATTGATAGGTAAATTAGCTTGGCGTTTCTTGAATGATCCTCATCAACTCTGGGCCAGATTGCTCAGAGGAATTTACCTTCAAAATAAATCTTTCTGGCTTGCCAAAAAGTGTAATCGGGCTTCTCCGACTTGGAAGAGTCTGATCGGCGCTCGTCGTAATTTGGAAGGATGTCTCTTGTGGAAAATCAGAGGAGGGTGGGTGGACATTTTTGCCGATCCGTGGATCCCAGTTATTCCGGATTATCGAGTGACTTCCTGCAATGCTCGAAGTGATGGTCCTATACTTGTCCGAGAACTCATGGACCCTGTTATGCGAGTCTGGAACATGCCACTCCTTTATGAACTTTTCTCACCCATGGAAGCCAAGGCAATCTCTGATATCAGCCTTTGCAAAGGAGATGGTCAGGACATACTTATTTGGACCAAAGTAAAATCGGGGGCCTTCTCTGCCAAATCGTTGTACGAAAACATTCGCCTCCAAGCCCCTAGCTGTTCGACTTCATCTATGACTGAAAACAATTGGGGAGTGCTCTGGAAGATGAGCGGGATATCTCCGCATATCCAAATGTTCATCTGGAGGTTACTGAACAATGCACTGCCGTTATTTTCCTCTATCAACAAAATAATTCAGTCTACCAATCCTCTATGCCCTTTCTGTATGCTCAAGGACGAAGACACAGATCACCTCTTCCTCCATTGCAATATTGCTAAAAGAGTATGGTTTGCCAGCCCTATGGGTCTTCGCTATGATAACAATTGCAAATTCTCATCTCTGATTCAGCTATGGCTGAATGATAAAAATGCTTCTGATACTTTTAAAATGGGAGCTGCTATTGCTTGGGCAATTTGGAAAGCAAGGGGTGATTGTGTGTTCAAACACGTAGCCCCTAATATTCAGCGAATTGTGACCTCGGCTGTGCAATTTTTCAATCTTTATGAGACTGGTTGCACCAACTCCTTCCGAGAGATTCAGGAGACTTGTTACACAACCCTTATGCCAAGTATTTGGTCTCCACCTCCGGAGGGTACTATTAAGATTAATGTTGATGGGGCTACTTCTCCTACCTCACTGGCGGCTGCTGCCATTGCAAGGGATGACAGAGGTGTTTTTGTGAGAGCCTTCACTTCCTTCCTACCGGATTCTTTTGGCCCCGAACTTAGTATTCAGGCTGAACTTGAGGCTACTAAACTGGGGATTCGCCTTGCTCGGGAGCTTAATATGAAGGAGTACATCATTGAGGGAGATTCATTAATAGTATTCCAGATCATGAGAGGTGATTCTTCATTTATTCCATGGAGACATTCGGGTTTGGTCCACGAAATTTTTTCGGATATCAAAGCCTGCACAAATATCAATTTCCAGATCGTGAGAAGAACTGGAAACTTGGTGGCCAATGAGTTGGCTAAGATGGCTATTCAGAATAATATAGGATCAACTTTTTATTCTTCTCCGCCTTGTATTGCCAAGTTGATGGCTGAAGACTATCCTTCTGTTAGTCTTTTTGATTGATATAATAAAATCCTGTTTATTTCAAAAAAAAATAAAAAATAATAGTTACTATAAAACAAAAGAAGTACAACTTTCACTGTGGAACTTTTTTTGCAAATATATCATTGCGAATGTTTACTAATTAAATTGTTTATTACAGTTAATAGGGGTTGTTAGATAATTACGGAAGTCGTCTTTTGTTTTTCTAAATAGTCTTGCTTATAGATATAAAATAACATAATGTTAAATTTAGAATAAAAAAGTGGTTGTCTTTTAGTCTTTCTAAATAGTTTTAATATGTAAATATTATGATAATTACAGTTATCTTTTAGTCTTTCCAATAATAATATAAAATAATATTATAATCTATGCTACTATTATTTGTTCTTTTCAAATAATATAAAATACATACGAACGCACGTATATGCAAATATACTAGGTAGCTTATAACCAGTGGCGTACCCATGATTTTTATCTAGGAGCTCGATCCAAAATGACGATCCAATCGCAATTCGATGAGTGCACGAAAAATAATTATAAAAATATTGATATAATAAATTCGACAAATTCGGCACAGACAGTCGATGAATTTGAGTTACCTCAATTTTTACACGTTGTCAATGTTCGTACGTGTCTTTCGGTACAAAATTTTTGTTTGTAAAGTCTACAAAAATTGTTTAACAAGTTAAAGAGCTTACATGTACAAAATATCGTGATTCCTCTTATATATATCGTGATTCCTCTTTTATATATATATATATATATATATATATATATATATATATATATAGAGAGAGAGAGAGAGAGAGAGAGAGAGAGAGAGGGCCGGTCCTGTCCTGAGATTCAGAGGGCCTTGGACCTTGCTCAGAAAACTGAACTATTTTATGTATAAAAAAATCAATGGTAGATCCTGAGATTCAGAGGGCCTTGGACCTTGCTCAGAAAACTGAACTATTTTATGTATAAAAAAATCGATGGTATATATTAATGACGCTAAATTTAATTTAATTCTAAAAAAGACCAACGTGTACAAGTAAAAATTAATAAGAAAATATCGTAACTTCCATGTACTGGGAAGAATTGTATTGAGCGAACGATTATAATATCAAAATATTTGAAAAATACTTCTCAAATCTAAAAAATCTACATAAATCCATTTGCAGAAGAAGGTTATTTGCAAAGAGAAGACGAAACATGTTAATCAAATTATTCAATATACATACTAGCAAGAATTTTTTTGATTCGAATGCATTTTTAGTTTGAATAATCTTTTATTTTACAAAAAACTCGTATTTTACTTGTTATGATTATGTTCAAAAGACATCAAGTTATTATTTTTCAATTTTCGACCTTATAATTATTTTCCGCAAAGGCTACAGGTTTCTGGCATGTAAAAGCATTTTTAACAAAATAAATTCAAATCAGACCCGGCTCCAGGGGGAGGCAGGCTAGGCCTGCGCCTAGGACATCCTCCCCTATAGGGGCCTCCAAAATGTGCTGTCCCACACTGCCATATGGATATGGTCAAGGGAAAGAAAGAAAGAAAAAAAACCCAACTAAGGTCTCATGCGGGCGGGCCTAGAAGTCCATGGCTGTTGCCAACTGTTAGTGAATTAAAACCTAGCCACCTAGGAAGAGGAAACAAGCAGATCATTATGCCTCCATCTCCCCGCTCTTTCCTCCCTGAAAATTTCTGAACGTAAAAGGGAAAAAAAAGGGAAACAGTCTTCTCCCTCGAGCAGGTATTTTCTCTTCCTTAATTTCTATGTTCTAACGTCTCTTTTTTTTTTCTCCTCTAAATTTTAGTATTTGATAGCTAATATCATCTCTCTCTTTCTCTAATTCATGAAATATTTTTCAATTTGTTTAAAGTCCAATTTGTTTAGACTTAAGAATTCATATATTTTTCAATTAGGGCTTTGCCGGATCTAGTTCATGAAATATTTTCCAAATGTCCAATTTGTTTGTTTGGTTAAGAGTCCAATTTGTCCTTTGGACACCCATATATTTTCTTTGTTTTGTTCTCTAAATTTCTGATTCATGAAATATTTGTTGACTGATTCATGAAATATTTTCTTTTGAACATTGACACTGTTATATTAAAACCTAATTTATTGAATCTTGATGAAAAATTGTGTATTCAAGAACTAATTATATTGTAATTTAGATTTATTGGATTTGTTGAATTAATAAAAACAATTATATAGAAGGATGATGGCCTAATTTATGGGACTTGTCTAGGGCCTCCAAAATGCTGGAGCCGGCCCTGATTCAAATAATACTCATCGAAAAAAATTAAAACCAGATTTATCCCCAAAAACTTGTGCTTTACTTGCTAATTAAAATTTTGTTCAACAATATATCAAATTATTTTTTGAAACATGTATTCTTTTCTAGTAGAAGCTAGAGGTTTTTGATAAGTTACTTCCAATAAAAGAAAATTGTACGATAAATATTATGTTGTCCTACATTATATAATAAACGAAAAATTGTACGATAAACATTAAACTTTTAATTTATTGCGTTAAAAAAACTAAGTTTTTCAAAATTACAATAGGAGCATCGTCGTATCCCAAAATAGGACGTCAAATTTTTACGCTCCAGTTTTGAGCGTTAGAAATAAAGTGCTAGGTCTTAAATGAACTAAATGGTTATTAGAATGAAGTAATTAGTTAATTACGTTAGGGAGGATAGTAATCGGGTGATTAGGGAAAGGAAAGTAGGCGCCCATCATTTGGGCGTTATTTTTTATTTGCCGCCCTATTTTTGGACATTTTTTATTCTTTATTTTTTTCCTGCACCGTACACAACGGCTACACAATATATATATTTTTACACGTATCTATTTTACAATGGCAACTCCAACGGCTAATTTTTACGTATTGTGTATATATATTTTCCACACTACTTAAATTCTTTCATTTATTCCAAAGTACAGAGAACTCCATTCATCCAAACTTCTCTCCAGAAATTCCAGAAGAGAAGTTACTCATCGACTATAGTTTCTTCCACCTTTCAGTGAAGCTTTCAAAAAGAATCCTCTCCACCTCCTGGTGAAGCTTTCAAGAAGAATGCTTGGAAAGAAGCTAAGTTCTAATTTTTAAATTTCTATTCATGGATCAAGTATTAACGTTGATTTGCTACCATGGAGGTACATTAAGTAGACTATCTTATGAAGGAGGTACAACTAATCTAATTTTTACCTATCAGAATATCAAAAAGTTAAAAGCTATAATCCAAAACCTTCACTTAAATCGGTCAAAAGAGCCTCAAAAGAAGTAGCTTGCTGTATGTGAAATAAAGAAGAGGAAATCGGCTGCACACGGACACGAGGAAAGAGCCACGTGGCCGAGGATGCACATGCGACATCAAAGGAGGCAGCACAGTGCAGGCGGAAAGGCGCCAAATATTTATAATGAAAAAAAAGAAAAACAACGCCCATTTTTGGGCGCCAAAAAAAAGTTATGCCCTTTTATGGGACGCCAAACTTTCATTCTATTTTTTTATCCATGGTAAACCGTGGTTAAGACATTGGTTAAGCATTTTCCATTGTTAAGAAATTGGTTAATTATTTTGGTAGGATCTTCCTTGCTTTAACGCCTTATTTTAGGTTTATGCCCTATTTTAAGGCACGACGATGTCTTCTTTACTAATATCCTAAACTTTGTATACTTTTATGCTTCTGATGAAATTTTTCGTATAATAAATTATGTTACGTTCGGATTGGAACTCATTGGATCCATTGAAAATATAAGTAATCGGTGCGCCGCTGCCCCTTGCGACCAGTTGGGTATGCCCCTGCTTAAAATATATGTAGCATGCGTAGTGTGTGTGTGTGTGTCTATATATATATATATATATATATATATATATATATATATATATATATATATATATATATATATATATATATATATATATATATATATATATTCCAAACATCATTTTATTGAATAATAAAGGTGGCTCTTAACGAGCAGTACAGGTGCCAGGGTCCAACACACACAAAAAAGCCCTGTAGTACAAAGTGGAAAATACAAAAGGGTAAATTTTGAAATTTCGAAAAATTTCGAAATTTGAAAATTGGGAGGGTCCTGACAATTCACGAAATGAGGTGGTGTGGGCGCTCGGCCCTAGGCGGGGTACACTGCCAGAGAGGTGATGAAATTGTTTTTTTTTTTCGGTTTCAAAATTTGAAAGAGAATCAAAATTTGAAATCCGCTCCAAGCGGGCGTCCCGAGAACGCAGAGGGGAGTGGGAGGGCACGTGGCCCTAGGGGGCGTGGGTGAGCGCGGGGCCCAAGGGGGGGCGCGGGTCCCGAGGAGCAGGCGCGAAGCCCGGAGCGCAGCGCGCGGCGCGAGGTAGAGGGCGGCGCGAGAGGCTTCGGGCCTCCCCCCGGCGGAGGGGGCGGGGGCAGAGAGCGCCGAGGGGGCGAGGCGACGAGGGATGCGGGGACAGAGAGCGCCGGCGGAGGGGGCCAACAGCTCGGAGGAGGAGGGGGCCAACAGCTCGACCTCCGGGGGGAGGGAGCGAGCGGGGAGCGGGCGGGGGATGGCCTCCGGGCGGAGGGAGGGAGGGGGGGAGAGAGGGAGGGGCTGGGGGAACGCCGAGAGCAGCTCCGGCGGGGGAGGGAGGGGGGGGGGGGAAGAGGGAAGCCTCAGGTGTCGGAGGGGGGGCCAGCCGACAGCGGGGCACGCGCACACCTGGGGGGAGACAAGGGGGTGCTCGGCCGGCGGGGGCCGCTCATCGGCAAGGAGGGGGGCTCGAGAATGAGCCGGAGCGAACGCCGTAGCCCGGAGGGAGGCTGGGAAGCGGCCAGGGGCGACGGGGACGGCGTCGCACGGCCAACCGGCAGCGAGAATGGAGGGGGGAGCGCTCCGCAGGGCGCCGCGGTGCCACGAGTGTCCAAGGCAGCTCAGCCTCGAGAGCGCTTGAGGCTGCTGACGAGGAAGGCGAAAGGGCGCCGGGGAGAGCCAGGGGTAGGGGAGCCGAAGGCGGGGGAGGAGGGGGAGCCAGCGGCGAAGGCACCGCGATGCCAGCGACGAAGGCAGGGGAGTCACCTAGGCCGCCGGGGGCCGGAGCGACCAGGGGGGGAGGGATGGGCCGCTGCAGGAGGGGAGCGGCAGGGGGGCGCGACGGGGAGGCGAAGACCGTCGACAGGGGAGGGGGAGGCCTGGCCGGAGGGACGATGGGGAGGAGGGCCGTCGGGGGAAGAGGCTGCGGGCCTGGCGGAGCCAGGCACGGCGCCGACTGGGGTCAAAGGAGGGAGAAAGACGGGGGGCCTCCAAGGGGGGAGGGCGGAGGAGCGGACTCCCGACTCGGAACCCGAGGACGCCGGTGCCGCCGAGGGCGACGTCGACGCCGATGGGGGGGGAGGGTGGGAAGAAGTGGGGGAGAAAGGCCGATGGGGGCACTCCGGCAAGGAGGACTCCCCACAAAAGTAGGGGGAGCGGTCCTCCGCTGGAGCGCGGCCAACCGGCGAGTGGGGGGGGGGGGGGGGGGGGGGGACCGCCCACGGGGGAAGACGGCCGGCGACGCGGCTGGGCCCAGGAAGCCGACCGGCCCTGGGATCCCGACCACCAGGAAAAGGGGGAGGGGGTTGGCGAGCAAGGGGGCTCCAGCCATCTATATATATATATATATATATATATATATATATATATATATATATATATATATATATATATATATTCTAATAACAATAAAAGATTTCATAAAAAATATTTACGTAGGAATACAAACAAAAGATTACGAAGAAGTACATACTCACCTTTATATTCCCTGCTTCTTTAATGGCGGAGACGACGTTCATCTGTTGAGCAAGTTCTTCTGGACGTTCGTGGCCCGTCATCGAGAAGACTATGTCCACCTGCTTAACGGCTTTCACCAAACTCTCGTGGTCATTCAAATCTCCCTTGATCATAAAACAAATCCAAAATTTAATTAATCTTGACACCTTATATTTAAAGTACATTCACACACACACATACATATAGGGAGTTCCGTCCGTGGAGTCCTGCGAAAGTCCATCGCCCTCGATCGTTGGATTGAGCGGACGCGCGGGACCCCATGCGGTCCGTTCAATCCAACGGTGCAGAAGGGGGGAGGGGCTTCCGCGGGACATACCGCCATCGGGAGCCCCGCCGAAGTCCCGTCTCCCTGCACCATCGGATTCAGGGGATCCGCTCGATCCAACGTTCGAGGGGCGGACGAGACTTCCGCAGGGCTCCCGATCTGGACATGGGCGCAGGGACATTAGTCCTGCACTGGGCCGTAGCCTAGTGCAACACCCAAAGAAAAAGGCAATTTTTTTGAAATGATAGGTAGCTCAATACTCCAACTACACCATGTAGCCCAGTGCTCTCTGAACCGTGTACAGAGTCCCGATTCCAGTATGGGTTAATCTTTATAGTTATATGCTTGAAGCCTATTACAAATGGATCTGATAGATTTATAGGTATTATCTTCTACAAGCTGATCTTATATATCTTTCCAGCTTGCTTGGTTGTTCAAGGAAGCTGCTTAGTTGCCACCTGAGGAAGCAGATGTTCATACCTTACTTGGTGCCTAACAACTTGGAGTGCAAGAGTTCTTTGTCCTCATGGTTTTGGCTTTCCTTCATATTCTTGCTTCCTAGTATTTTATTTTTGAAATGCATAGAATTTCTTTGGAGCAGATGGAAGCAATTATATTTGGTGAAAAATTATCAATAATTAACATTACCAAATTTTAGGCATAAATTTACAAAAAAAAACTCCGTCGAATCATCGAATTTACAAAAGAAAGTCTGCCGAATTTTTGGCATACTTAAAATTTTGGAACCTTATAGTAACTATTAGCTAGCCCATCCTACTCCAAAATTCTGGCTCCGCCCCTGGATCCGACCATATATATATATATATATATATATATATATATATATATATATATATATATATATATATATATATATATATATATATATATGGAAGCGGATCAAAAGCCCCCCTTAGAAAGCCCCCCAAAAACCCCCCTCACTCTAATCCGTAATTTAATGTTAATATTAATGTTAATATTAATATTAATGTTAATATTAACATTAAATACTAAAATTAACATTAAACTTAACATTAAAATTAATATTAACATTAAACTTAACATTAAAATTAATATTAACATTAACATTAACATTAATATTAACATTAACATTAATATTAATATTAAAAAAAATTAAAAAAAATTAATATTAACATTAACATTAATATTAACATTAATATTAATATTAACATTAATATTAACATTAATATTACGAATTAGAGTGAGGGGGGTTTTTGGGGGGCTTTCTAAGGGGGGCTTTTGATCCGCTCCCTATATATATATATATATATATATATATATATATATATATATATATATATATATATAGTAAATGCACATACTTTCCACGTATAATACGTATGAGAAGAATAATATCCAATTATAATCAAGAGCTAATTAGTGTTTAGACCCTGGATTTTATACCAGCTTAAAGTTTAGGTTCTGACTTGCCCAATTGAAAAGTTTTGACCCTTGACTTTATTTGTTTTGTTTCTTTTTCCAATTATGCCCTCCCTCTTATTGCTGACAATTAAACTTCTCTTTATATACTAGGGAGGGTATAATAGGAAAAAGAAAACTAAAATGAAAAGTCTAGGGTCCAAACTTTTCAATTGGACAAGTCAGGGCCTAAACTCTAAGCTGGTATAAAATTCAGGGTCTAAACTCTAATTAGCCCTATAATCAAATATATCTTCTAACTCATGTGGTTAAGGTGTGAGTTATTCTTCGTGTTTGGTTGAATTCAATTTTCTATGTTGAATATATATAACAAATTTAAATTTTTTTCGACATTTTTTTACATAATTTTTAAAAGAAAATAAAGTGGACCATGATATTATTATGGCTTAGACGGCTCACTTTTAAGCCGTTTTGAAGCCTCATATATATATATATATATATATATATATATATATATATATATATATATATATATATATAACGAAAATAATATTTTGTCCGTGGTTTGTGATCGCAGACATGACCACGGGATCACGTGGCAGCCAATTGGAATGCCGCCACGTGATTTGCGATCATGTCCTTGATCAGAAACCTCGGACAATGTAACAGCTCCGTATAGAAAATTATAATTGCACACATACATACATATAGTATAGTGACACCAGATTTCTTGAAAGTGTCGATGAGCTGAGCCTTCTCAGGATTGGAGATGAGTGTGGCTTCCCGCACCAGTGCGAAGGTCGGATGTGCTAGCTTCAGACTGCTCTCGGTGAAGTACCTACCTAGGTATCCGGTTGCGCCAATGATCAGAACTTTGCTCATCTTCTCTTGAGCTGCTGATCCCATCATCATCGTCACTAGCTAAACCAAAGTTTCGACAGTTTTTTTTTGCTTTGTTTGTGATGGAATGGAAACAGAGCGGAGGATGCAAATTTATAAGGCTAAACCAATTAATGCGATGGATCTAGGTCTCTGTAGGTAAATGTGTAATGGGTGGCTGAGTGCCTCAATTTATGAGCAAACAAGTTGAAATCCTTCGCCGTCGGAATTAGGTCAGCTTTCCCCTTTCGAATAGTAGGTTGTTATTTTGCGGACAGGTCACATATCACGTCCCATTGGTGGGTATTCCTAACGCATTGTTCGGCAGAATTTCTAGCGTATTGTTGGACAGAATTTCAGGCACTTGCAAATGAGAAGAAAGTAAAATAAGAACAGAAATTAAGAGTATTGTTAACTAACAAGAGTTTATATTATTCCTTCTACGTTTATAGTAAATTTTAGTTTTATTAGTTTAACTGTAATTAACTTTGACAACAATGAAAAATATTACCTCCCTCCCACTTGTTTGAAGTAGAGACAAAGGCTCATTTTGTATCGAAATCAAGCTCCACTTGGAAATAATATTCAAAAAACTTTTTTTAGATTTTGTAATAATTGCATGTCCTTGCACACGTGAACATTTACGTCAATAACCTTGCTAGCAGAAAGTAAACCGTATAAGAAAGTGCTACAGAACCAGAGATCCAAAATCATCACCTATTGTTCCTAAGTACATTAAGCCCACATTTGTGCTACAAGGTCAACTACGGAATATTCCCAATTGGGGAAAGGCAACGCAAGAACTGCTTGTGACAATCCTATGTAACTCGACATTTACTGATGGGGCAACTAGGACTGATTAGTGATTAGTGTTGGAGTGAGTGGGATTTTCAATCTATGTGGAGAATATTTCGGAGAGGGACGAGTGCCATCCGTGTGTCGGAGAAATTCGGAAAGTACATGGATCCTATTTTGGAACATATATGGTAAGAAAATATATGATTGGATTTTCATATTTACTTTGATTATATATTTATGATTGGACCCTTCATATAGTAGCTTTCAATATAATTGGGCTTCCAATTATGGCAAGCCAATTATGATTGGATTTCCATTAAATATTTGATTGATGCATATTGGAAGTTTTCATATATATTGGCCTTCCATGTATGGATTACCAAGGGCTTATAAAAGGGTGATGCATGCTAGTTGGAAAATCATCTCAAAACAAGAGTGCTTACAATCTTTGAGAGAGAGAGAGGATTAAGGACTATTGTGAAGGAGAGATTGCTTCGAATAATTTTTCGGCATCTCTTGTTCTTCGGAGTCCGCAATAAAAAAATTTCTTCTTTCAAGTGAGTTGTGGTGATCCGTGTTGGATCGGGAGGAGCTTCTAGAGGGTGTATTCTCTTTATTCCATTAGTGGAGGTTCTTCAGGGTTCGACTTCAATCGTCCCGTGATTTTTTCTGCAAGGGTTTTCCACGTCAAAAATCTTTGTGTCTGCGATTGTGTTTGGCGTTTTTTGGTTTGTGTGTCTTTGCTCGGTTCTCTCGCAGGACTTTCTGGTTTGGGGGAACGGTTTCCGCGTTTCGTTCCCAACAGAGTGGTATCAGAGCTTTGGGTTCAAAGAAGTGTCAGGAGTTGACAGTCAAACCAGGAAGCAGAGATGGACGCGAAGCCGGTGCGCATGGTGAACCTGAACGGTACCAACTACCATTATTGGCGGAGCAAGATGAAGGATTTGCTGTTCGTCAAGAAGCTGCATCTTCCAGTATTTGCAACCGAGAAGACAAATCCGATGATGACTGGAACTTCGAGCATATACAGGTGTGTGGGTACATAAGGCAGTTCGTTGACGAGAATGTGTACAACCACGTTGCCAATATTGAGCATGCGAAGACGTTGTGGGAGAAGCTGGAATCTTTGTACGCGAAAAAGACCGGGGTAAATAAACTGTTCCTGATCCGGATGATGATGGGTCTGCGGTACAAAGATGGTGCATCTATTACGGATCACTTGAGTGAGTTCCAGGACGTGGTGGACCAGCTATCCTCGATGGAAGTCAAGTTCGATGATGAGGTTCAACGACTTTGGTTGCTATGTACATTGCCAGACTTGTGGGAGACTGTACGAGTATCTATGTTCGCTTCTGCTCCAGAAGGCGTGGTCAGTCTGGAGTTTGCCAAGAGCGGGGTGCTGAATGAAGAGATGCGGAGACATTCTAATGGTACTTCATCCACATCCCACCACTCAGAGGCATTGGTTTCAGAGAGCCGCAGAAGGGCAAAAGCAGGGGTCTAGGTGGTGGCAGAGACAAGAGCAGGAGGAAGTCCAAGGGTCGGTACGAGAACTCGGAGTGTTACCATGGTGGCAAGAAGGGCCACATCAAACGGAACTATTTCGCTCGGAAGAGAGAGAAGAAGGGCGACAAGGAAAAGCAAGATGAGAACACTACAGCGGCGGCTTCGATACATGGAGGCGATGTGATCGTCGTAGGTGATGAGGTTATCACAAACCTCGCCTGCGATGACAATTCTCGGCAGGTGGACTCAGGTGCTTCAGCGCATGTATCTCACAACGGGACACTATTTGCCACTTATACGACAGACGACTGTGGAGTGTTAAAGATGGGCAATGGAGATGTGTCAAAGGTGGTTGCCGTTGGAGATGTGCATTTGAGGACGAAGACGGGTGCAGTTCTTATTCTCAAATATGTCCGTCATGTCCCTGATATTCGTTTCAACCTGGTGTCGGTTGGAAGGTTGGATGATGAGGGATTCTTCAGTCTCTTCGGAAATAGTCAGTGGGAGCTTTCCAGAGGTTCGATGGTGATTGCCAGAGGAAGCAAGAAGTCCGGTCTCTACTATGTGATGCGTCTACCGAGTTGTGGCACAGGCGGCTCGGCCATATCAGCGAGAAGGGGATGAGCTACTTGGTGAACAGGAAGGTAATTCCAGGGCTCAAGTCTACAAAGTTGGAGAAGTGCACGCACTGCTTAGCTGAAAAGCAAAATAGGGTGTCTTTTCAAAGTCATCCAAGTTCAAGGAAGCCGGTGTTGCTCGAGTTGATTCACTCGGATGTCTGCGGTCCTATGAAGGTAAAATCTTTTGGTAGTGCATCTTACTTTATAACTTTTATTGATGACTGTTCCAGGAAGGTTTAGGTCTATGCCTTAAAGACCAAAGATCAGGTGCTGTCTACTTTCAAAGAGTTTCAGGCCTCTGTTGAAAGAGAGACGGGCAAGAAGTTATTGTGTGTTCAGTCCGACAACGGTGGTGAATACATTGATCCCTTTAATGCTTATTGCAGAGAGCAAGGGATACGACACCAGAAGACTCCACCCAAGACACCTCAGCTCAATGGTGTAGCGGAGCGCATGAACAGGACACTGATGGAGAGGGTGCAGTATTTGCTGTCAGAAGTAAACTTTTCGGGCAGTTATTAGGGTGAGGCTCTTCTCACAACTGCTTATGTCATTAATTTATCTCCTAGTGCTCCTTTGCAGGGTGATGTGCCTGATAAAGTATGGTACGACAAAGAGCCGTCATACAATCACCTGTGAGTGTTTGGCTGTAAGGCCTTAGTGTATGTACCGAAGGACGAGAGGACCAAACTTGAGCCGAAGATGAGGCGATGCATCTTTGTCGGCTACGGTTGGGATGAGTTTGGCTATAGACTCTATGACCCGGTGGAAAGAAAGCTCTACAGAAGCAGGGACGTGGTGTTCATCGAGGATCAGACCATGACCAACACTCAGGATTTCGAGACGCCTTCTGAGGCTGAGGAATTGCCTGAGTTAGAGTCATTTCGCTTCGAGCAGTTTCCAGAGGACATCGCAGAGGATGTCACTCCCCATTCCCGGAATACGTAAATTTTTGATTTTTCATGTATATGATATCTGGCACCTGTATCTTTATTGCATATATCATGTATTTGTCACTAACCATGGCATGGAACAGTATCTTGTCGCGGATTAGTGTGCCACCCCTTGTCCTTGTTTGGTTGTAGGCGTGGTTCACTGTTTCGATGATAGGATTTCTGAACCGTATTGTGGTTAGGATTTTTTTTAATTAATTTAATTAGTTGTATCATGTAGCCTTTAACATGTCATTAGCCACATGGTTAAGAGCATGCTTAAGCTTAGGGTTTCTTTGAGTCAACCCAACCCCTATATATATTCTCTTCCACACTCTCTCTCCTCATTCACTCTTTTCATTTCTTTTCCTCCCAACCAATAGGCAAGTACATCTTGCACCAAATGGAGAGATTCTTGCATTTTTATTTCTTAATTTTTCTTAGATATTATTTGTCTATATTGTTCTTATCTTCATTCTCAACAAGTTTAGTTCTTGGAGTTTTTGATTTTAATGGCTAGTTTGGTGTAGATCTAAGTTTCTATAACTAGGGTTTTATGGATTTCCATGGTTTTGATCTATCAAACTTAGTTATTTTCGAAAACTAATGGTTCTATGTTCTAGAGAATTCAATTTCATTCAGTTTTGGCTTTTGTTTCGCTTGATTTCGACTTCGGTTGAGGAAGTTATGGCCACGGCAAGTTTTCGGAACTTTCATGGCTGAACTTGCTGTTTGGGGACGACGACCCCCATGCGCCCGGGAGGCCATGCGCCGGGAGGCCATGCGCTGTGAAGTCCCGGCAACGTATCCCTTAACTCCGAGCGTGTCATGTGCGTAGGTTTCCTACGCGCATGTACTGAAGACGCAGCGTGAGTTCCCATGCGCCGATTCGTGCAGGAATCCCATGCGCCGATTCGTGCAGGAATTCCATGCGCCGATTCGTGCAGGAATCTCATGCGCTGATTCGTGCAGGAATCTCATGCGCTGATTCATGCAGGAATCTCATGTGCCGATTCATGCAGGAATCTCATGCGTCGATTCGTGTAGGAATCCCATGCGCCGATTGGTGCAGGAATCTTATGCGCCGATTCGTGCAGGAATCCCATGCGCCGATTGTGCAGGAATTCCATGCGCCGATTTGTGCTATTTTACTATTTTTGCCTGTTTAAGTTGTTTTGTAGCTAGAATCTTAAAAAACTCCCAACATGAAAGTTGTAAATCTTTGTATTGTCTTCAAGGATCTTCATGTCTCACTTTAACCTGAATTCACATGTGACTTTTATGTCACGAGGGGTCCACGTGACTTCCTGACTTGACCATATTCCTGACCTGATTACCTGTATACGTGCTGGTACATGTTCTAAGTGTGTATTGAGATACAATATTAGTATGCACTGCTGTGCTATTTAATGAGTGCACTGAGGTGTGACTCTACATGCCAAGTGATCGTTCGTGTTATATGTCAATACATGTGTACCTTCCAGTATAGTCATGGTAATTGGTCAGTAATAGTGTCGTGGTATGTTGACTGTTGTTTGAAGCATTACACTAAGCATGGATCTAGATCGGGCCGATGTGGATTCATACTTAGGGTACACGTACTATGGTACGACATATAAGAGGATGACCATGTGACCACGACATGTGATTCCATATCAAGATAGGGTTAATCTAAGAAACCCAAATTGGTAGATGCATTGGGTGGGAAGAATCCCGAGATCGTGCCATACTGGCCACCCCAGGTCCTGTCCTGACGTGTCGGGTTGGTCGCCACGGATACAGTTTCATCCGCCTATAGTGGATGACTATATCCGACTCCTACGTGCTATGTGTTATATGTTTTAGCACGGTGGCCTTACGGAGGACCGGTGCATAATCAAAGTGCTATGTGTATACGTATATTATATGGTTTGGCTAGCCCTGCTGGGTTGACACGATCTGAGGATTCCTATATATTGCATTACTGGGATAATCCAGACGAATCATAGAAAGCCGTAGGAATGATTGGCCGCTTGTAAGATGACTTGTTTGTGATATGTTCTCTTTTGTTAGCAACTGAGGAACATGGACTATCGTGGTGCGTGGTCCAACCCATGTCCTTGTTTGGTTGTTGGGTTGGGCTATTGTGCTGCGATAGGCTATGGACCGAAGTCGCGATCAGAAGCCCTTTTACCTGTCCATGGCTATAGGATATATCTTATCTCGGCACAATATTGGCACCGTTTGTCCTTGTTTGGTTGTAAGGGTGTCGTATTGTCTCGATGATATGGTATAAGCCTATAACTCGTGAATCAGGTCTTATTTAACTCATTGGTTTTATATCTCTCTTTTGTGCTCCCTTGTGGTACTTGCTATTCCGGACCTGACCCCGCTGGTTTTGTTTGGCCAGATCCCGTAGCAGCTCCAGAGGATCCAGCTTTCTACCCGAACAATGGTGTACACCAGGAGTATGGGCGCCGGGGACCATGAGTGGGTTTCTTCTTCACCGCTCTGATATCTTCTATTTTGTACTTGGCGTTTAGCCACCGGCACATGTTTAGCCGGCAGTTCTGGACACTAGTTTCCTTTGCATAATTGTAATTAAATCAGACTGCAGCTGACTATAGTTATGTACTATTGACTCTCGGAACTAGCTCATCATTTTGTATAGCCAGACTCATGAATCATTTTGCTGAAGCGTCGGGGACGCCTTACTGCTTTGTCTTATATGATCATTATTTACTGCTTCTTATTTTGATTGATTGAGACATAGATGCTCTGTGGGACCATAGGAGACCTGATTGTAGCATGCACCCCATAGTCTCTTGACAGCCACGATCGCCGTATGACGTCTATATACCTCATACGGTATAGCTGGCCTAGTCCGTCTCAGTATTTCGGTACTGGGGCGTGACAGAGGATCCTGTTATGGGGGAGCCAGTACATGGAGTTGCTTCCAACCTTGATCATCAGCCTGCTGATGGTGGTCAGGGTGTCCCTCAGGAGGATGAGCATGCCGGAGAGGCAGTTCCTGAAGGGGAGGAGACTGTTGGTATACAGCCAGCACCAGTGGCTCCACTGAGAAGGAGCGACAGAGATCGTCGACCATCTACGAGATACTCACCCGGTGAGTATGTGCTACTGACTGACGGAGGAGAGCCCGAAAGCTTTGCAGATGTTATGGAAGACGAACACAGACAGGAGTGGATGCAGGTTATACAGGAGGAGATGAGTTCCTTACACGCCAATTCCACTTATGAGCTGGTGCGGTTGCCAAAGGGCAAGAAGGCTTTAAAGAATCGATGGGTGTTTAGAGTGAAGCAGACGGATGATGCTACTCGCCCTCGATACAAAGCGAGGCTGGTAGTTGAAGTCTACGGTCAGCGAAAAGGCGTGGATTATGATGAGATCTTTTTGCCAGTCGTCAAACAGTCGTCTATTCGGGTGGTGCTAGCATTGGCAGCCAGTTTCGACTTGGAGGTCGAGCAGATGGACGTGAAGACGGTATTTCTCTACGGTGATCTTGAGGAGGAGTTATACATGGAGCAGCCAGAGGGATTCTGTGAGAAGGACAATTCATATTTAGTCTGCCGGTTGAGAAAGAGCTTGTATGGTCTGAAGCAGGCTCCGAGGTAGTGGTACAGGAAGTTCAAGTCATTTATGGGGGAGCATGGTTATGCGCGGACGACGTCGGACCATTGCATATTTGTGAGGTACTTTGTCGACGATGATTTCATCATTTTATTGCTCTATGTTGATGACATGCTATTAGTGGGTCGGAATGCCACTAGTATAGCGGAGTTGAAGCGCCAACTGGGCGTGGCCTTCTCTATGAGTAATTTGGGTGCAGCAAAAACTATTTTTGGGATGGAGATCAGCCGAGAGAGAGAGTCCAAGCTGCTACACTTGTCCCAAAAGAAGTACATTCACCGGGTACTTCAGCGTTTCGGGATGGACGGGTCGAAGAAAGTGAGTTGCCCCCTTGCGGCTCACTTTAAGTTCACTAAGGAGCAGTATCCATCTACCGTGGATGAAAAAGAAGATATGGAGCGGGTTCCATATGCCTCAGCAGTGGAAAGTCTTATGTATGCTATGGTGTGTACGAGGCCAGACATCGCTCGTGCAGTTGGCACAGTTAGCAGATACCTTTTAAATTTTGGAAGGGTACATTGGAGTACAGTCAAGTGGATTCTACGATACCTTCACGGCACTACTGATTGGAGATTTTCTTTTGGTGGTGACGAGCCGAAGCTGGTTGGGTATACCGACACGGATATGGCTGGAGATGTAGACACGAGGCGATCGACTTCGGGCTATGTGATGATGTTTGCTGGAGGATAGGTATCGTGGCAGTCGCGGTTGCAGAAGTGTGTTGCCTTGTCGACGACAGAGGCATAGTACATTACGGCGACGGAGGCTTATAAGGAGTTGTTGTGGTTGAAAAAGCTGTTGCAGGAAATGGGACTGAAGCAACAGCAGTATACTTTGTTTTGCGATAGCCAGAGTGTCATTCACCTTGTAAAGAACCAGACATTTCATAGTCGGTCCAAGCACATTGAGACTCGATATCATTGGATACGAGATGTGGTTGAGAAGAAGGACGCGATGCTTGAGAAGGTCCATACTGATGACAATGGAGCGGATATGCTCACGAAGGTTCTACCAAGGGGAAAGTTTGAGTACTGCAGGCAGATCTTCGGGATGACGAGTTCCTCCACCTAGTTGTGAAGGGAAAGATTTGTTGGAGTGGGTGGGGTTCCAACCTATGTAGAGAATACCCCGGAGAGCGACGAGCGCCATCCGTGTGTCGGAGAAGCTCGGAGAGTGCATGAATTCTATTTTGGAACATATATGGTAAAAAAAATATGATTGGATTTCCATATTTACTTTGATCATATATTTATGTTTGAACCCTTCATATAGTAGCTTTCCATATAATTGGGCTTCCAATTACGGCAAACCAATTATGATTGGATTTCCATTAAATATATGATTGATACATATTGGAAGTTTCCATATATATTGGCCTTCCATGTATGGATTACCAAGGGCTTATAAAAGGGTGATGCATGCTAGTTGGAAAATCATCTCAAAACAAGAGTGCTTACAATCTTTGAGAGAGAGAGGATTAAGGACTATTGTGAAGGAGAGATTGCTTCGAATAATTTTTCGGCATCTCTTGTTCTTTGGAGTCCGCAATCAAAAAATTTCTTCTTTCAAGTGAGTTGTGGTAATCCGTGTTGGATCGGGAGGAGCCTGTAGAGGGTGTATTCTCTTTATTCCATTAGTGGAGGTTCTTCATGGTTGGACTCCGATCGTCCCGTGATTTTTTCCGCAAGAGTTTTCCACGTCAAAAATCTTTGTGTCTGCGATTGTGTTTGGCATTTTTTGGTTTGTGTGTTTTTGCTCGGTTCTCTCGCAGGACTTTCTGGTTTGGGGGAACGGTTTTCATGCTTCATTCCCAACAATTAGTTTATTGTAGAGTGATAAAAGTGTCTTCTCAAACTGGAGCTCTTTTTGTGAAATAATATTCAATTATATCTCTTTTATATTGTAATCATTGCATGCATAGCATTGCATGACATTTAGTAGGAGACTTTAGAGCATCTCCAATCCTATTGTGTGTTTAGAAAAAATTGTTGCCACATAGAAATAACAAATTTTTATTTCAAAAATCCATCTCCAATGCAAATGTAGAATAAACCATGAAGTAGACATGACAAAGACTATATGAGGTTGGTTGTTTAGATATATACAATGCACGTCATAATGACTTTGTCTCCACATCATCAATCTTTGATCTATAGAGAAAATTTCTCTTATGAATAATGAAAAACCACTTGCAAGAATGAAACAAAATCACTACAAACATGTTGACGAGGTGAATGAGATCTTAATATGGATTGGGAAGAGACAATACAGCCACAAATCCTGTTCAAGCATTCTAGAATTTCCATCACTTTACAAAATAGAATCAAAGAGCATTACCGAACTCAAGTGGCTCTTGTGGTTACGGAGGAGAGGTATAAGACCTCGGCTGGGTGGCGGAAGATCAGTGGATCGAGGAAGCGTATTATTCTTTCTATTTATTTGGTGGGAGTTGTTGGCCCATTGGTTATGGTCAAACCTGATTTTAATAATTGATCAAACTCGGTCTCGATAGATGAATCATTCAGATGTTTACTAACGACATTTTGGACACTGATCAAAGATGGATATCTACTCTGTTCAAGACCGAAGCTGTTTGCCACTCAAGAATATTTCATTAGAGCTATGTAATTTTTATTTTTATTGAGTCTAGGAATACATTGTACACCAAGTCGTACTGGCAAATAGGCTATCCGAAATCATTTTTCAAAACTAACATATCTTTTTAAAATGACCTATGTTTTTGAAAAACATCTATTTTACAAAAAGCTTCTGAAGGATTTTTCAAAAAGCCAAAATTATTTTTCACAAAATCAACTGATCAAACCCTGACAGAACTCGGCCAGAGTTCGGCCAGAGTTCGGCCAAGTTGAACGTTATGTAAACGTTTGATTTTGAACTTGGTCTCCCTTCAGTTGCGGTTGGTTACAAAGAATTCTGTCTGAATTCTGCCCGAATTCTGTCAGAGTTCTGTCTTTGAAAAAACTATAAATAGAGAAGGATTTCGATCATTTCAAATCACCAATTCACTTTCAATCTCTTCTCTTCTAAAGCTTACATTTCTTCCAAAGAGTTCTAAAAAGCTTCTATTTTCAAATTCTAAGCCAGTTACAATCCTCTAGTCGATTTGCCAGTGCGGTACGGTCTAGAAGTTTTAGAGCGATTGTAATCAGAGGCTTGATTGAAGATTGACTCTTCACAGTTGAAGCTGGTCGAGTTTTTCGTATCAAAGCTCGCGTCTGTAGAAGTTGCAAGGACTTCGTATGAAAACTTGCAGGATTTTCCAATAGTGGATTCAATTGGAAGCTAGTGTTCTTCCGACTGGACTAGTCCTCACAAGAGTGAAAGTATAAATCTCGGTGTTTGCATTTTCCTTCTGATCTCTTTTTTCATTTACAGTTATTTATTTTTATGATTATCATTATATCTGTGATCGAACTGCTGACAAGTTTTAGTTAGCAATATTCCGCTGCCTACTCTATTCATCCCCCCTCTAGAGTATTCTGCTTTACGGTTTCGTTCCTACAATTGGTATCAGAACGGGTTATATAGGTAAAGCAAGGTAAAATTGTAGCTATATTCAATTATTTTTCAATTTTTATATAGATCACCGAATTATACATGGCAACTATGAAATTCACAAGTGAAGGCCAAGCCAAAAACAAACCTCCACTGTTTGACGGCACAAACTACACTTATTGGAAAAACCCGTATGAGTTTCTTCCTAAAATCTCTTGATTTTGACTTATGGTCTGTAGTTATTGATGGCTATAAAAAGGCTCCTCGTATTAATGTTGATGGAGTTTTAATTGAAAAATCCCATGATAAATATACAGAGGATGAAAAAAAAAGGCCAGTCTTGACGCACGTGCTATTAACGCTTTATTTTGTGCTTTAGACAGAACTGAATTTAACAGGGTGTCTACTTGCACAACATCAAACGAAGTGTGGAAGATTCTCGAAGTAACACACGAAGGAACAACACAAGTCAAGGAGTCAAAGATCAGCAGACTTACTCAGGAGTACGAGGCGTTCAAAATGAAGCCAAATGAATCAGTCACTCAGATGTTTACAAGATTCTTGGATATTGTAAATCCTTTGTCGTCATTAGACAAGGATTACAGTAACCATGAAAAGATTCACAAACTTCTATGAGCTCTCACAAAGAACTGGATTCCAAAGGCTACAACAATTATTGAAGGGAACGACCTCTCAACAATGTCTCTGGAAACACTCATGGGTAAGCTACTCACTCACGAGTTCGAACTTCAAGATTTTGAAGATGCTACACCAAAGGAGAAGTCAGAAAAGTAGATCGCACTCAAGGCTCAACATAGAAGAACTGTCGAAGATGATTCTGATGACAGCGACTCTGACTCTGAAGATCAAGCTCTTCTGGTAAGAAAATTCAAGAAGTTTATGAGATTTAACAGGAGAACAAAAGAGAGCAACAACAACAACAATAAGGAAGATCCTATTTGCTATGGATGTAAGAAGAAAGGACACATGATGAAAGATTGTCCAACAGCATCATCAACAAGAAAAAGCAGCAAATATGACAAAGGCTACCTGAAGAAATCTACGTCAAGGAAGTACGCCAACACAAGCATATGGCACAAAAGTGAAGCCAGCGATTCAGAAGACGAACAATCAGATGATGCTGCAAATGTATGCTTGATGGCATGCGATCAGGTAATCACTAATCCTCTATTTGATCCTTATGATGATTTCACCTTTGAACAACTAGGAGAGGCTTTCAGTGACCTGTTAAATGATTACAGGAAGCTGCATAGTAAATATGAAACCTCTAAGAAGGTACTCAAAGAGTACAAAGGTGAAATAGGAAGACTTACCGACCAATTAGCTGATGTTAGAAATAATGACTATTCTACTGGTGAGCTTTCATCTATTAAGTTGTTGTTACACGAGACTATCAAGTTATCCGAAGAAAAAGACCAAACTATTATCCAGTTAAAGGAAGACCTATCTAAGGAGAGAAAGAGTCTACAGTGTGCACAAGTCAGAATAGAAATACTTACATCTGACTATACTAGATTATATGACACTTCCAAAAAGTTGAAAATTAGTTTAGGAAAACGGCCTGAAGTTGCTGCTTCCTATTCTAACACGTGTCAATTACCGAATCATCGGAACACGCCCAAACCAAACACTGTCAGACCAAACCATACCAAACCTATGCCCAAGAAGACTAATAGGCATGCATTCTTCTACACTAGAAAACCAAAACCTACCAATCATGCACATCACACAACTTTCAACACTCAACATGCAAAATGTCATTATTGTGGCCTCATTGGTCATATATCTTCTGCATGTAGAATTAGAAAGTTAGTTGATGTAAATGTTTATGCATGGATACCAAAAACTAACCACTCAAGACCCTACAAGAAATGGGTACCAAGAGTTTCATCTGCAAATTATTTTGTAGGTGGGACGCCCTTCACATGCTAGGAGCAAATGGATCCTCGACAGCAGTTGCTCACGATACATGACCGCTGATGCTTCATTATTCGCAACACTGTCGAAGAAGAATAAAGAAGGATACGTCTTCTTTGGTAATAATTTAAGAGGGTACATAATCGGTATCGGTGACATTGGTAAGGCTCCCTATCCTGTGATTAAAGATATCTGTCTAGTTACCGAGTTAAAACATAATCTGCTCAGCATAAGCCAATTAGCTGATCACGATTATGGCATTAACTTCGTCAAAGACAAATGTACTATAGTTGATAGTTCAACTGGTAGTAATATCTTTGAAGGTATCAGGAAAGACAACATATATGTTTTCTATTTGTTGGAAGATGCTAACAAAGCAGGTAGATGTTTGATGGCCAAAAGCATTGAGAGTCAACTATGGCATATGAGACTCGGTCATGCAAACATGGATACAATTTTTAGATTATCTACAAAGAAGTTGGTACGCGGCTTACCGGACATATCTTTCAAGAAGGATACGGCATGTAGTGAATGTGAAAAGAACAAAGCTACCCGATCCGCTTTTAAATCCAAGAACGCTGTAAGTACTACTAGACCTCTACAACTGTTGCATATGGACTTATTTGGACCAAGTAGAATTGCTAGCCTAGGTGGTAAATTATATGCATTTGTCATTGTAGATAATTTCTCTAGATATACATGGGTTTATTTTTTGCACGCAAGAACGATGTATTATCAGAATTCGTCACCTTTTGCAAGAAAGTATAGAATGAAAAAGGGTTCATGATTACTCGCATTCGTAGTGATCATGGCGACGAATTTGAGAATGCAGAATTCAAGCAATTTGTGACACACACGGTTATTTGCATGAATTCTCTTGCCCTAGGACTCCACAACGAAATGGAGTTGTGGAACGTAAAAACATGACTCTATCTGAAATGGCTAGAGTAATGTTAAACCAGTTTAGTCTACCTAGATACTTTTGGGCTGAAGCTGTCAATACAGCATGCTATATTCTAAATAGGATTCCAATTCGACCTATATCGAAGAAGACTCCCTATGAACTATGGTTTGATAGAACACCCAATGTTTCATATTTTAAGATTTTTGGTTGTAAATACTTTATTCTTAATACTAAAGACAATTTGAGTAAATTTGATAAAAAAGTCGATGAAGGTATATTTTTAGGTTATGCAGCAAAGAGCAAAGGATACAGAGTCTTCAACAAAAGAACTATGATCATCGAAGAATCAATCAATGTCAAGTTTGATGAACTAAATCAACACTTAGATGATGACGACAATGAAGACGTGATTACACCAAGTACATCTACTGCAAAACCTTCACACAAAGATGCAGAACCGGCACACCAAGCACCAGCTGAACCTTCAAGCAAAGAAGCCGGAACCAGCAATCCTGATGATACGCAAAAAGAGATGAGATTCTTGGCTGATCATCCAAAGGATTTGATAATTGGTGAGATTACCAAGGGTGTAAGTACTCGTTCCTCTAATAAAGATATAGCTTCTTGTGTTGCTGTCAGCCCCTGTTTTTCAAAATTAATTAAATTAAAATTAATTAGTTGCTAATGACCTGTTTAGCTTTAAAATAATTTATTATGATTTTTAGGAATTTTTCTAGAATTTTTAAATAATTTTTAAATGAGTTTTAATAATTAAAAATACCATTTTGCAATTTATTAAAACGTTTTAATATCATTTTATAATATTTAGAATTGTTTTAATATAGTTTTATAATTTATTAAAATATTTTAATAGCATTTGTAATTACTTAAATTGTTTTTATAATAGTTTATAATTAGATAGATTGTTTTAAGTCGGGTTGCAAATTTTTATTTGCATTTGGATAGGATATGGACCTATTTGTAAATGCCCAACACCTAGGGACCTAACTGTAAAGGCTCCTTTCACCCACCCCCGACGACCGCCACGCGACGATCGACCCCCTTTTCTCACATTTCCGGCCGACCAACCGACCATTAGCCGACCTAAGACCCCTATAAATGACCCCCCCACTCTCCCCTCCCCACCAACCACCACCCCCCGCCCCCTCTCCGACCATCATCGCCCATTTCTTTCCCCCATTAAGCCTAAACCCTAACCCTAACTCCGGCGATCCCCAACGCCACTTCCCCCGACGACGAGACCCCCCATCCACCACCACCGATCAATTCGCCACGACGAGCTGCGTGCAGCGCCACCATGCGCCACCGCCACGACGTCTCCTCCGCCCAGTCGCCGTCCCAAATAGCCCCTCGACTTGGACACGTACGGTCTTTATGTATCTCGTGTCCTATTGTGTCTCGTTTTCACGTAGGGGACTGCCAACACACGATGACTCTAATGGCAAGGTGGACAAGGCAAACTCGTGTCGTGCGTGTAAGTAAACCACACTTGGACTCGACTGTATTTCGTGTCCTTAACTGTTAGGACACGAAGAAATGTTATCGGGTTTACAACCCGTTAATTTAAAACCAACATAAATCTAAACTAAATCCTTTTCCTAACAACGAGCCCAAGTTGGCCTACTGGTCAGCGCGCGATTTAAACACCCCCCCCCCCCCCCGCTTAGTGACCCGAGTTCGAGCCTTTGGCTTTGTTTTTTTTTTTTTCTTTTCTTTTTTCTTTGTTTAATTATATATATGTATATTTTTTTTATATATGTATATATGTATATGTGTATATATATATATATATATATATATAATATATATAATATATATATATTATATATATATATATTTATATATTATATATATATATATATATTAAATATATATATATAAATAATATATATATATATATATATCTATATATATATTATATATATATATATATATTTATATATTATATACTGTTATGACATATATATATATATTTACTGTTATATATATATAAAATATATATATATATATATATAATAATATATATATATATCTATATATATATATATATAGATATATATATATATATATATATATATATATATATATATTATAATATACGTATACGTATATATTATATATTTATTTCTTATATATATATATATATATATATATATATCTATATATATATATATATCTATATATATATATATATATATATATATATATATCTATATTATATGTATATGTTATATATGTTTTTTATATATATGTTATATATGTATATGTATGTATACATAACTATTTAGCCTCTATACTTTACGTAATATTGTACATATATATACTTTAATATATGTAAATATACTTGTCATATTTATATGACTACTATGTATAATTTTACCTTGTTAAAATATTAATATTTATTTTGTACTTTTACCACTTTGTATTTTTGTGTATTTTAATTACTGCAACCATTTGGTGTCCAAGTCTAGCATGGATTTTTGGGCTCCAATGTATTTTCACACATTTAAGACTTGTACAAGTCATATTGGACTTGATTCATGGCCTTGGGTCCTGTATTTGAACTCTGGTTCAAATTATGTACATGGACAAAATACGCAGATAATTAATTATTTAATTTCATTATGTACCATGCTGTTTTTGAATTTCTAAAAATACTTTTATTGCTGTTAAAATTTTGGAAAAGTATTATTTAGATACTATGTTAATTTAGATAATTTATCATAATTTTTACAGTATTTAATTTACAGTTTTGCCAATGTTTTGGCATATGAAACCAGAACTCACTTTCTATGTACTTATGAAAACTGATTTTTATAAAATACATGTACTGGTTAATAAATTCCAAAAAAATTATAATAAATTTCTATAATTAACAAGGATCATTTTGGTACTTTATTTTATATAAAATTGAGCTTTTGTCTGTCTCAAAAATTATTGGAATACAATGCACAATTGATTTATTTATTGAATAATTACGACTTGCAACTTTTTGTGTTATTTTGATTTATAGCCGTATTGAACCTCACCCCACACTAGTGTAAAGACCATAGAAAGTTAGTTTGAGTACTGTGTCATCCCACATTGGTCTCCTATGCTAAAGTCACCTTTTGGCTAGGTGTCCAGTTAGAAAGTCGCGTTGCACCACTAGTGTCTTAGTGTTTAACTTAGTATAAAAAACTAAGTTATGTATTTATTTCTACAGTGACGAGTTACCAGGCATCTATAGCTTCTTATCGCTGCTTCTCTTTGCTAGAGGCAAGTACTTTCTACGAACTTTATATACTGCTATAACAATAAACTACGATTTACCAACCATGTTAAATGGATCCTTGGGGTAGCAAGTTAAAACTTTACATGTTGTATTACTTTCAGTCTCTACCATGTTTAGGACAGTATCTCATATCTCTCACATGTTTAAATAACGGGTTAAGGAAAAACTTTTAGTAGTGTACGTGATCATGACCCCCTTCTCCGTATGTATTTACCGCTCTCGTGACATTCTATATGTGACCTTGCCATATGTTCTGATCCCGCTTTGTGTATGGATATACACCGATGCCGTTCGTGCACGTATATGCATGACAGAAACTTGATATGTACCGCTGTACATCCTATTCACCTATTGAACGATTCACGTACATACTACGGTTTTAAACTTTTAAACTATATGTTGTCATTTCTAAAAAGAACCAATTAAACCATGATATACCATGATTCCAGTTTATTACATTCCTGTTCATGCTTCATATTTAGTTTGATAGAATCAGTACTTGCTCCCGTCCTGACAGGATAACGTTGTAGGTATCCTTACTGAGGAGGAGTTGCTCTGTGACCAATATTATGGAGATACTGCCGAGGCCCCGGCTTTGTCTTACGAGGATGTACCTGCGGGGAAACTCGTCTAGTTTGCGTAGTTGCTTGGGATTTTTAGTGTAGTCATGTATTAGACTACGTATTTTGTAACTGGACCTGTATCCAGTTTTATATTTCAGACTTGTACTTGGACTTATTATTATATGAGACGACTTTCGTGTTTAGAGCATTTATGACTTTTATTTACTTATAGAACTGTTAGCACATTTAGTCTTATCTTGTTATTTCTAGAACAGCTTACTACGCTTTATCTCAAGCGTAGGCTGGACATGACTCGGCCCGGCCCAATAATTTGGGTAGCGGGTCGTGACATGTTTTTAGTGGTGGCCCATACAGGTCGAGACTAAATTGTTTGGTTACGTTATTGTACCAAGCATGCCTGTAATTAGGAACTTAAGGTAATTAGACAACATTAGGAATGACGTTAGAATACCTAGAGGAATACTAGGATTGCAACATAGGAAATACATCACATGCTTGCTATTATAATTAGATTTTCTTATCTATGATTGCTTACTTTAAAAGTTCCTTATAAAGTCCTTTTTATTGTAACTAGATGGTGCACACTCGTTCATCCCAGTATGTCACACCTGAGAATGGCACACTCCCTATCCAGTCAGCTGACCAGTTGACTGATACACCTCCACCTCCACCTACCATACTCTTCCACTCCACAAATCCTCTAACCCAGATGCCTCTACCACCTTCCACATCACAGTCCCAGCAGGATCCGATACTTCCACCACCCCCTATCACTATACCTACCCATGCTTCCGTCACACTCGACGGGAACCAACTGCTCACTCTGATCCAGAGGTTCCTAACAACCCATCAGGAGCAGACCACCCTACTCCGTCAGAGCATGGAGCGTTCTGAGGAACATACCGTGGTCCCACCACCTATAGAGCCACGGCAGAGAGCGGGGACGCTCAAGGAATTCATGGGTCTGAACCCCAAGGTGTTCTCAGGGACTGAGGGCATAGTAGTAGCAGATGACTGGCTACACTCGGTAGAGAGGAAGCTCCTTGGAGTTAGAATGCCGGATGACCTCCAGGTCGAGGCAGCGATATTTCTGCTGATAGACTTGGCAGGAGTTTGGTTCCGAAATGAGCTGTTATTTGCGAGAGGGAGGGCCACTTGGGATCAGTTCAAGACCCAGTTCAAGAAGAAATTCTTTTCGACCACCGCTAGAGTAGTCATTGGGCTACGATTCCAGAACATCCAGCAGGAGAACCGTTCTATTGATGAGTATGCGGCAGAGTTTAGTCGCCTGAGCCATTTCGCTCCTAGTCTGGTTGCAAACCCAGAGGAGATGACGCGTAGGTTTTGCCATGGTCTAGTTCCAGACATTGGCATTCTTATAGTGACGAACGGTACGACTGACTACTACCAGAGCCTAGAGTTGGCACGGAGCATAGAGGAGCGTCTTCAGTCTTGCAAGAGGTCGGCTTCTGTACACCTCGAGGGACCGTCCAAGCGTCAGGCTTTCCAGCAGAGAGCACCGACGTCGCACCAGCAAACATACTGTCCCCCTATACCACATCATCCGACCCTGCCAGTTAGAGCCCCGGGACCCCGACAGCAGTAGAAGGGAACCTTGTGTACATTCTGTAAAAGGGTAGGCCACGACTCTTTCGTTTGTAGGAAGAGGTTGGGACAGTGTTTAGCTTGTGGGTCTGCCACCCATCAGCTTCAGAGATGCCCAGTAGCCACGGGATCTAGAGGGCCGCTTCCAACTTAGCTGCAGAGGTTTGGGCAACATCTGCAGCAGCAGAAGGGATCTCAGGGGAAGACTTATAGCCTAGCCCTTGAGCCGGAGCCGGAGCAGGTTTCGGAGCCAGATTACTTGGATGACGTCATCACAGGTCATGTTTATTTGCATACTTTTCTAGCTCTATGCTTGTTTGATTCTGGTGCATCTCATAGCTTCCTGTCGTTAGAGTTTATGTATAAACACCATTTAGTAGCTACACCTACCGCAGAGATTAGTAGAGTGATGACGGGAGGCGGACCAGTGCCTATTAGAGCTATCTATAGATGCTCTATTACTATAGCCGGGAGAGAGTTCAGGGGACGATTCTTTGTGATGCCACTTCCCGGTTACGATATCATATTGGGGATGGACTGGCTTAGCTATGCCCATGCAGCTATAGACTGTCATGAGGGTAGTATTCTGTTCAGTCCCCCAGGCACAGCACCATTCAGTGTCAGGAGGACAGGGCCGGAGATCAGCCTAGAGCCGAACTGTTGTGCGACAGTTGGGGACGTAGCACCGCCACACCCTATCATTAGGGAGTTTATGGATGTATTCCCAAAGGATCTTCCAGGACTTCCGCCTGACAGAGATGTGGAGTTCACCATAGATTTAGTACCGGGTTCATCATCAGTATCCCGGACTTGCTATAGAGTGAACCCCAAGGAGGCCGTAGAGATGAAAGAGAAGATTGGTGACCTGTTAAAAAAGGGTTTCATTCGATCTAGTGCTTCTCCATAGGGAGCGCCAGTGCTCTTTGTGCCTAAGAAGGATGGTACAGTTCGGTTGTGTATTGACTACCGGGCGTTGAATGCCGTCACCATCAAGAACAAATATCCTCTGCCCAGGATAGATGATTTGTTCGACCAGTTGAGTGGGGCGAAATATTTTCTAGGATAGACTTGAGATCCGGGTACCACCAGGTGAAGGTCAGGGCAGCAGACATCCAGAAGACGGTGTTCAACATGAAGTATGGGCAGTACGAGTTTCTGGTGATGCCATTTGGTCTCACAAATGTGCCAGCTGTCTTTATGAATTTGATGAATAAGACATTTCACCAGTATCTGGAAAAGTTCGTCATGGTGTTTATCGACGACATCCTGATATAATCGAAGACGCCGGAGGAGCATACAGAGCACTTGCGGATAGTTTTGGAGATTCTGAGGCAGGAGAGATTGTATGCCAATTGTCGAAGTGCGAGTTTTTTTAGACCGAGTGGAGTTTCTCGGCCATGTTGTTACTGGAGAGGGGATCTCGGTGGATCCCAGGAAGATTGCTGCAGTTGAGACATGGAAGGCTTCGACGCCAGTTTCAGAGATCAGGAGCTTTTTGGGTTTAACCGGCTATTATAGGAAGTTCGTCCAGGACTTTGCTAGGATAGCTGAACCCATAACAAAACTGACACAGAAGGATGCAGAGTACATCTGGTCAGAGGACTGCCAGGCAGCATTTGAGGAGCTGAAGAGGAGGCTGACGACCGCTCCAGTTCTGACTTTACCTTCAGGTTCTGGAGGTTTCACCATATACCGCGATGCTTCAGGAAAGGGGCTAGGATGTGTCCTACAGCAGCATGGAAAAGTGATTGCTTATGCATCTAGACAATTACGGACTCATGAGCAGAACTATCCTACCCATGACCTAGAGTTAGCTGCGGTGATCTTTCCACTCAAGTTATGGAAAAATTACTTATACGTAGAGCGTGTGGAAATCTTTACTGACCACAAGAGCTTGAAGTATGTGTTCACGCAGAAAGAGCTGAACATGAGGCAAAGACGATGGTTGGAGTTGATGAAGTACTTCGACATCGATTTACAGTATCATCCCGGAAAGACAAATGTGGTGGCGGATGCGCTAAGCAGGCATCCGATGGCATGGTACCTGATGATAGATCGACATTTGCAGGAAGATCTGGAGAAGCTCGGTATCGAGATAGTTCGGCCATGATCAGTGATACAGATGATGGCGCTTGACATTCAGTCAGGTTTGGTGGAGCAGATCAGGAAGGCACAGTCTACAGATGAGAGCCTTTGCAGACTTCGAGCCCAGGCTTTAGCTGGATTGCTGGATGACTTCACTGTAGTAGATGATGGATTCTTGAGGCATGGCAGCCGATTGTGCGTGCCGAAGGGAGAGCTGGTAGAGGCAGTCTTACAAGAGGCACACCGATCGAGATATTCTATTCACCCTGGTGCTAACAAGATGTACCTTGACTTGCGGGAACTTCTTTGGTGGCACGGGATGAAGAGGGATGTATCACGTTTTATTTTGAGATGCCTAGTTTGCCAGCAGGTCAAGGCGGAGCGCCAGAGGCCGGCTGGTCTGTTGCAGCCGTTACCCATTCCCGAGTGGAAGTGGGAACATATTATGATGGACTTCGTCTCAGGGCTTCCTTGTTCCCAAGCAGGGAAGGATGCCATTTGGGTCATCGTAGACAGGCTGACGAAGTGTGCGCACTTCATACCCTACAAGGTGGGGCTTTCCACCGAGAAGTTGGCGGAGCTTTACATGCAGCAGATTGTTTGCTTACACAGAGTACCAGTGAGCATCGTGTCGGACAGAGACAACAGATTTACGTCCCACTATTGGAGGAGCTTACAGGAGGAGTTGGGCAGTCGGCTCAAGTTCAGTACGGCGTACCACCCGCAGACAGATGGACAGTCCGAGAGGACGATACAGACACTGGAGGATATGCTGAGGACCTGCGTACTGGACTTTGGAGGATCATGGAAGAGCCATCTGCACTTGGTAGAGTTTTCATACAACAACAGCTACCAAGCCAGCATCGGTATGTCTCATTTTGAGGCACTTTATGGACGACGATGCCGTATACCGCTCTTTTGGGACGATGTTGGGGAGAAAGTTATGCTTGGGCCAGAGATGATCACGGATGCAGCAGAGAAGGTCGGGATGATCAGAGACAGGCTCAGAGTAGCTCAGGACAGGCAGAAACACTGGGCTGATGCTAGTCGCAGACCGATGGAGTTCGCAGACGGTGATATGGTGCTAGTGAAGATATCACCTACTAGAGGGACGATCCGGTTCGGACGAGGAGGGAAGCTGAGCCCCAGGTACATCTGGCCGTTCGAGATACTTGGCAGGATCGAAGACGTAGCTTACAGGGTTGTACTTCCACCCAACCTAGCAGGAGTTCACGATGTCTTTCACTTATCTCAGCTGAGGAGATATGTTCCGGACCCCAGCCATGTGCTAGATCATTCAGAGTTGGAGATCGGACCGAGCCTTGCAGTTTCTGAGCAGCTAGTGGAGATATTAGACAGGAGGGAGAAGAGGCTGAAGAACAAGGTTATACCCTTAGTACGAGTAGCTTGGAGCCGTCACTCTCCGGGTGAATCTACTCGGGAGAGGGAGTCGGACATGAGGGAGAGATACCCTTACTTGTTCGATCCAACCGCTGCGAGGGAACCACCCGTTCCCACTTGATACCTTAGAGGTTAGTTTCGATCATAGCCTTAGTCTTTTGTTGTATTGCTTGCTATGTTAGAATATTGTAGGGTCTACAATCCTTGTAAATTTCGAGGACGAAATTTTTCAAGGAGGAAAGACTTGTCAGCCCCTGTTTTTCAAAATTAATTAAATTAAAATTAATTAGTTGCTAATGACCTGTTTAGCATTAAAATAATTTATTATGATTTTTAGAAATTTTTCTAGAATTTTTAAATGATTTTTAAATGAGTTTTAATAACTAAAATACCATTTTGTAATTTATTAAAATATTTTAATATCATTTTTTAATATTTAGAATTGTTTTAATATAGTTTTATAATTTATTAAAATGTTTTAATAGCAGTTTGTAATTACTTAAATTGTTTTTACAATAGTTTGTAATTAGATAGATTGTTTTAAGTCGGGTTGCAAATTTTACTTGCATTTGGATAGGATATGGACCTATTTGTAAATGCCTAAGACCTAGGGACCTAACTGCAAAAGCTCCTTTCATCCACCCCCGACGACCGCCACGACGACGACCGCCTTTTCTCCACCATTTCAGCCGCCAAACCGACCCTTAGCCGACCTAAGACCCCTATAAATGACCCCCTCACTCTCCCCGACCCAACCACCACCACCCCGACCCATCTACGACCATCACTGTCACGACTCGTACCCGGATATACGGGTACAAATACGTGGGCCCCACCCAGCCTATGCCGCAGTATCGGCCGTAGAGCGCTGTCAAGTATACTATACTAACTACAACATCTAAAGATCCATAACTAGAAATGTACTCATGTCACATCACGAAAACTAAGGAAGATAAGACAAGAAATAATAACAATATCACTAGAACAACTAGAATCTACAATGATCATAAGACAGAAAAATAAAGAAAGAACAACAAGACTAACTAAGGATAACTACCAGGCAACTCACATAGAAGAATAGTAAGATCCACCTCAGCTAGCAACATCATGAAGTCCAATACTGAGGGCACAACTACTCCTAAAATTTTGTCAACATATCCGGTCAGGATGGAACGTGTACATATATCTCATAACAGATATCAAGATAGAATAAAAGCCATAAGACTGTAAATAGAGCATATACAATAAAATCATAGAGTGTACATATATGTATCATGGCATGGTAAGCTGTAGAGCCAGAGCTAGAACAGGAAAATAGAACTAATCATGGTATGTACACAAATCAAGGTAAGCCATATATCCAATGTGTGTGAGTAGCAGTTTCAACTTGTGATCGGCTTGGGTACCTGTCAAGAACTGGCCTGGCAAGTCATATGTGCGGTATATGACTCACACTGTTCGGGAATGCGGGATGGATCTGATCACAGGCATACGCTACTACCCCTACCCCAACTGGTAGAATGGATCCAAACAGGACACGTCACTACACGGGATTCTAATGAGAAGGGAGCTAATCTTCTCTAGAATCAGTGACCATATATTGAGCAAGAGCTACAAGGGAGCTTGCACAATACATCCCAACCTAAGAGGAGAAACATCTCTCGTCGGGATCTAGGAATACCAATCCGTGAGAACCATGTGTCAGGAATAAGCATATCTACACTAAGTACATGAATCATAATAGTTATCATAAATTGGGAATAAGTTATCAGAGAATGTACTCGCCTGCGATCTGGTGGAGTTTGTCAACTGAGTCCAAGAACAGTGCCTCGAGGACCTATAGGTGGAATACTGTATCAATATAAGGGTTTGGAAGTAAAATCAAGTCATACTAAGTCAAACTAGGTCAAGGTAAGTCAAAGCAAGTCAAACTAGGTCAATCTAAGTCAAGGGTTGACTTACAGTTGACTTTTGGTCAACTGGTCAACTCTGGTCAACCCTAGGTCAACTCTAGGTCAAACTTGACTAACGTTGACTAACAGTTGACTTTGGGTCAATTGGTCAATTTAGGTCCAGTTTTAGTCAATTTTAGGCTACAGTTGACTTCCGGTTGACTTTTGGTCAAAATAGTCAACCGTGGTCAACCAAGGTCAAAACTAGTCTAACCTAGGTCAAATGTTGACTCTACTCCGACGTTCAGTCAAGTAGTCAACCAAGGTCAACAGGGTAAAAGCTAGTCTCTATAAACATCTACAAGGTAGCATATCAATTTCAGTGATTGTGAAATCACCAGAATCGATGGAACTCAAATACCACAAAAGGAGAAAGATTATAATAATAGGATAAAACCTACAGATGTTGTCGGATGGTGAAACAACTATTACCAACGTGTCCAGAATGGTCGAAATAGCTAGAATAGCCTGTCCATAAGTCCAATTTGGACACAGGGGCAAAAAGGTAATTTCGGGCCAAAATGGGTATCGGACCCACTTTGCACCGAAAACGTGCCAAAATAAAAGTGCACAAAACCTAACAAATTATATGTTCAAGAATCCAGAATGACGATACGAACCCAACGGTATATCCAGAATTGGATTCCGTTGACCCGATCTCAAATTGGTCCGTTGACCAGGACATTGAAATCCGATTTACACGAAAAAGCGTGTCGGAGCTAATGCCCTCAAAACTCAGCAAATTATATGTCAACGAGTCCGGAATGACGATACGAACTCAACGGTATATCCGGAATTGGATTCCGATGAGCCGAACTCAAAATGACCCGCTGACCCGAATATTGGTATCCGACTTGCACTGAAATGCGTGCCGGAACCAATGTCCACTAAAACCTAGAAAATTATATGTCAACGAGTCCAGAATGACGATACCAACTCAACGGTATATCCGGAATTGGATTCCGATGAGCCGACATCAAAAAATCCTGTTGACCCGGACTATGGGGCCCGTTTTGCACCGAAATGCGTGCCAGGGTCCACATCCTCCAAATCTAACAAACTTTATATGAAAACATGCCAGAACGACGCTACGAGTCTACTGGTGGTGTCAGAAATTGAATCCGGAGTCCCGGGTTCAAAAATAGAATTTTACAAGTGCAACACTAAGAATTCGAACGACCAACTTTGGCGTCGAATTTGACCGACCTAACAAGCTCAAACTGAAAAAAAAATCTAAAGGGGGCAGGAAGAGGGTTATACCAGGTGTGCACCAGAATTGGTATCGCACAAAACGGAGCTGCGACGACGAAGATACGAACCCGCGAAGTTGGCGTCACGAAACTGTCCAAAAATAGTTCAACTTAAAACGTCAACTTGGTGGCCGGTTTTGATCTATCAAACGACGAAATTAACGGGTGAAATTTGAGGGGAGTGAAGGTGGATATACCGAGATTGTGACGGAACAAAGAAATTGCCGATCCAACGGTCGGATTGTCCAAACAATCGGCGCGAAGTTGCTGCCCCGAGACGCGAATTCTGAAACTTTTTCGCGCGTGCGTCGGGGACCCCGTGCAAAACGCACGAATCGGGTACGTGGCTCATCGGGGAAGAGGAGGACGGCGAAGGGGAGCTCGCCCAGGGGTGTCGCAGCTGCTGCTGCTGCTGTTTGCATGGCACGGCGGCACGGTGGTGCCCACCGGCCCGACACGGCGGCTGCGCGGCGGCGTGGTCGTGCGGGGGGGGTGGTGGTGCATGGTGGGAGTGGTGTTGATGGTGGGGATGGTGATGAAGAGAATGGTGGTGGTGATGGTTTTAATGGTCATGGTGGTGGTGATGTTAATGGTGGTGAGTAGGAGGAGGAGAGGGAGGAGGCTGAGGTGGTCGGGCTGGGAAGAGGGGGCTGCTCGTGAAGGAGCTGCTGGTGAGGGAGAGGGAAGTAGTTGGTGTGTGTTAATAATAGAGTGAAAGAGAGTTGTATATTATATGAGTGAGAGTGATATTAATAGAAAGAGAGTGAGATATATTAATGAGATGGAGAGAGAGAAAGAGAAAGAGATGGGGAGGGTGTCGACCACATGGGGGTGCTCCTGTGAGGTGGAGGGGGTAAGGTGGTGTTGTGTGTGTGATGGGAAGGAGGGAGAAAGATTTTATATATTATATATATATTATTATAATATATATATATATATATATATATATATATATATATATATATATATAGGAGATATTTAATAAAGTAGAGAGGAGATTTTTAAATAGGAAAAAAAGGGAAAATTAAGTGGGGAACTTGGACAGTCATGAGAGGGCAACGTGGAGCTTGGGTTCGGGTTCGGTCGAGCCGGGTCGGATCAAAATCGGACAGGAGGCAATAATTGAATTAAAACAGGTATTTATAATCATGGGTAAATAAGTAGCATGTGGGGGCTCAAATAAATGGGACACAAGTGTCAGGCGGGTAGTAAGCTTCATGTGGGCCATGTCCATATTTGGGGTTGTCAGGTTGGATCGATGTCGGGTCCCGAAATTAAATTGGAAATTAAATCAGGTTTTACGGTAGATAATTAATTAGCCTAAATTGACCCGAAAGTTGTGCGAAGAAAATGAAGCACAAAAATGAGTGTCTGAGTGGGATACGAAGGTCATGGATAAAGAGCATCTCGAGTAGATCAAACATGACAAGTTGGTTTCGAGAAAATGACTAGTCTGGTGCTCCTAAATTAAAAGTCATGGTAACGCGCATATGATGATCAAGGAAAAGAGTGGGAATTCAATTAATAATTAAATGGCCTAATATTGACCCGAACTTGCGCGAAGCAAAAAGAGCACAAGGGAACGAGTTCAAGTGGGACAGGATATATCAAAATGAAGATAATCTCGTCTACTACAAACTCCAAGAAGGAAGTTTCCAGAGACTGGCATCCATGATGCTCTAGAATTCTAAGACACGGTAAAGAGAATTAAATTAAATAATAATCAAATAATAATATTCATTCAAAATAATTGATTTATAAAAATAAAAAAAATAATAAGCCCTAATTTCAGGGGCTTACAATCACCGCCCATTTCTTCCCCCTTTAAGCCTAAACCCTAACCCTATCTCCGGCGATCCCCAACGCCACTTTCCCGATGACGATCACCCCCATCCACCACCACCGATCAATTCGCCACGACGAGCTGCACGCAGCGCCACCAGTGCGCCACTGCCACGATGTCTCCTCCGCCCAGTCGCCGCCCCAAATAGCCCGCTCGACTTGGACACGTACGTGTCTTTATGTATCTCGTGTCCTATTGTGTCTCGTTTTCACGTAGGGGACTCGCCAACACACGACGACTCTAGTGGTAAGTGTGGACACGGCAAACTCGTGTCGTGCGTGTCATAAATTATCCGGACACTTGGACTCGACTGTATTTCGTGTCCTTAACTGTCAGGACATGAAGAAATGTTAGGGTTACAACCCGTTAATTTAAAACCAACATAAATCTAAACTAAATCCTTTTCCTAACAACGAGCCCGAGTTGGCCTACTGGTCAGCGCGCAATTTAAACCCCCCCCCCCCCCCCCCCCCGCTCAGTGACCCGAGTTCGAGCCTTAGGCTCTGTTTTGTTTCATTTTTTTTTTTCTTTTTCTTTTCTTGTCTTTGTTTTAATTATATATATGTATATGGATATATATATATTATTATATATTATACTTACTGTTATTATATATATATATATATATTTACTGTTATATTTATATTATTATGTATACGTATATGTATACATTATATTTATTTCTTTATATATATATATTTCTTATATATATATATATATATATATATATATATATATATATATATATAGATATATATATATATATATATATATATATATATATATATATATATGTATATGTATGTATACATAACTATTAGCCTCTATACTTTACGTAATATTGTACATATATTATACTTTAATATATGTAAATATACTTGTCATATTATATGACTACTATGTATAATTTTACCTTGTTAAAATATTAATATTTATTTTGTACTTTTACCACTTTGTATTTTTGTGTATTTTAATTACTGCAACCATTTGGTGTCCAAGCCTAGCATGGATTTTTGGGCTCCAATGTATTTTCATACATTCAAAAACCTGTACAAGTCATATTGGACTTGATTCATGGCCTTGGGTCCTGTATTTGAACTCTGGTTCAAATTATGTACATGGACAAAATACGCAGATAATTAATTATTTAATTTCAGATTGTGTACCAAACTGTTTTTGAATTTCTAAAAATACTTTTATTGCTATTTTTGAAAATAGTATTTAGATACTATGTTAATTTAGCTAATTTATCATAATTTTTACAGTATTTAATTTATAGTTTTGCCACTGTTTTGACATATGAAACCAGAACTCACTTTCTGTGTACTTATGAAAACTAATTTTTATAAAATACATGTACTGGTTAATAAATTCCAGAAAAATTATAATAAATTTCTATAATTAACAAGGATCATTCTGGTACTTTATTTTATGTAAAATTGAGATTTTTGTCTATCTCAAAAATTGTTGGAACACAATGCACAATTGATTTATTTATTGAATAATTACGACTTGCAACTTTTTGTGTTATTTTGAGTTATAGCCGTATTGAACCTCACCCCATACTAGTGTAAAGACCCTAGAAAGTTAGTTTGAGTACTGTGTCACCCCACATTGGTCTTCTATGCTAAATTCACCTTTTGGCTAGGTGTCCAGTTAGAAGGTCACGTTGCACCACTAGTGTCTTAGTGTTTAACTTAGTATAAAAACTAAGTTATGTATTTATTTCTACAGTGACGAGTTACCAGGCATCTATAGCATTCTTATCGCTGCTTCGCTTATGTATCAGCCGTCATTAAAACTCCTTGTCGAGCGTCATTAATAGGTCTTTTGTAGTAGTGAAAAGATGATGTCACTGCACTTGAACTTTCTGCTTTATATCACTTCTTAAGGGGATTCATTTTTCTGTCCCTAGATTATCATTCAGATGATGGGTAGATGTCGTGGAAGAGACCGCAACCTCTCTTATGCGATGATCATCCACGCATCTTTCAGAGTTTGATATTGACTTATCCACATGCGCTCTGGACCCTGAGCCCAAGTACCTCAAACTTTTTCGTTGCAGCATTGCCACTGTTCCTCACTACACTAAAATAGACATTTTGGAATGGAGGTATTCCGTTCCAAATAATTTTCGGAACGCCTATAATCCGTACCTATTTTTGGGCTGCCAAATTTCTTGGAACGAAATTAAAGTGTTCCGAGAAACGTATATTGGAACGGTTTATATGTGTTCCGGATTTGGAACACCAATAAAGCATGCCTAACAAAGCATTTCAGATGTCATTTGCTGGAATGGCTAAAAGGTGTTCCAATTTTGGAACACCATAAATGTGTTCCTAAGATACATTTTATAATAAATTTTTGCGCCAATTATTAAAATGGCTAAAAAATGTTCCAGTTTAGAACAGTTTTAGAACACCAGCACAACATTCCTACCATCTTTTCTTTTTGAAGATCAAGGCACATTATACTCAATATCGTAGGTTCCCAGAATAACAAAAACACATCATGCACTCACAATCTTCATGCCAAGATGCCAAGAAATTGCCAATTCATGAGACGAGCAACAACAATTAACAACATCAATACTAAAAAGAGCAACATTTGTGCACAGAAAGACAATTCAACTGGTATGCAAAATGAACTACTAATCCATAATAAACATTGCCATTAGCTTAAGTAATATTTGATCTAACAACTAGTACAACCTTATAACCGTTATAAGATTATGACAAATATCCAGTGACCAACAGAAGATCATGGTATTCCTATTTAAACAAGAGGACCAAACGAGAAGAGAAGCCACACAGACCACAATGTGGTCCAAAATTCTCATGCTCCAACTGAGATCAAGAAGGCATCACCACTCTTGATGGCTAGGAACTTCTCTTTGCTGGCCTCTGGGAGGACAATGTCGCATGTGCTGCTTCCTACAGCAAAACGAGTCAGAGAACTCAAAACAAAACATGACGACATCCTAAGAAATATCACCTATTTACAACAACGTAAAGGTCATTCAAGAGATGAAGAAAAAGTACGACTAATTAAATTTTTTAACTCTAGTTTTGAAAGAACACAAAACCTACCTGAGTGTTTATGTATACTCTGGTTTCATTGAAGTTTCATTCATTTGATAAATCCATAATACAAGACAAGCAAACCTTAAGCAAAGGAAAGTGCAAACTGATAAAAAATGCTGCTACTAGACATAAGAACGATAAAACATGCTATGCTCTGATGCAATAACTTCACAAAATGCATCAAACCGACATAAAAGAAAGCATTCAAGATGAAACAGTACGTTTACTAACATTTTAAACTATATAGGCACCTACTGAGGCTACACTGGTTATGCAGGAACGTCATATTAGCTAAATAATGTATATGGAAAAAATAGACTGACCTTAAACTCTAACAATTCATATGCCGATTTCTGGTACTTCATACTGGACAGTACAATGATGTAATTCTTATAGGAAAAATTCAAATGTACGAAACCAGACATTTATTATTTTAACTTCTGCCTTTAATTGGAAGGAATAATACACTTTTCGTTGTATCGAATCCATCCAGCCAACCCATCTAGCATGATACTTATATCTCCAACTCTTTTTTGACTACATAATGCTAAGTATCAAGTAGTTTGTTATCATCATCAATCTAACAACTCTTTGCAAAGTTTTGTAATGTCAGGGACATAGGGTGAATCCGTATGGCATGAGCTTAATCTAATTGTTGCACAGAGGAGTACAAGCTAGACTAACCCACTGAAACATTAACAACCCCTAAAATAGAAAATTAAAAACATATCCAGTTATTTATTTAACTGTTGAAACATCCAAGGAAAGAAGCAAAATCTGTACGACACACGTATTACCCGTGAAACAGTTTGCAGAATCTGGAGTAAATTCCGTGTGAGAAGCAATGTAGTGAGAAAGAAAAGAGTAATTTGCATTTCTTCTTCAACCATTCCAAATATATCATCAATCCTGCAAGTTAAAGAGTGTTGTTATTTGAGTCGCTACCTCTATAAACAAAGAACACAGTTCCAAGTATTACAAGTAAGAAATCTAGGAAGAGAGCCTTTGTTTGTGCACTATAAGTTGATCATAAACATTCAAGAGTTTATTGCATCTGCTTATTTAAAAGATACTCGCTTTTTGTTAGATTGCATTTATGTTAATTGCATGCAATGTAAACCCAAAAAAAACTTTTCCTCCACTCCATTGACATATTCTCTGGCAGGTGCCAACTCCAAGTCCATGTGGATATGACCATATGTTAGTGCTATCATTTAAGTCCACATGGGTATTCAATAATCTACACCATAGGAAGTCAACTTATATCTTTCCATCATTTGAAAAATTAGAAAATGCCAAACATGCTGTTCAGAATACAAAATCATAAGAGCATATTTGATATTGACACTAATCTTAGCCAAAAATGCCAAACACGCGATTGGTAATACAAAATCATAAGAGTATACTTGATATTGACACTAATCTTAGCCAAAAATGCCAAACATGCGATATCGTTGAAAATACAAAATCAAAAAGAGTATACTTGATACACTAATCTTAGCCAAAATGCCAAACACGCTATATGAGAAAACAAAATCATAAGAGTATTCTTGAGATTTACACTAATCTTATCCAAGAATGCCAAACACGCGATATCATTGATAATACAAAATCATAAGAGTATACTTGATATTGTCACTAATCTTAGCCTAGTTGTCCCATTCAAGGAAAATTAATGAAGAAAAAAAGTAAAGAAAGAGAAGTAAGAACTTCATCTTAATTAGCAGTATTTTACTAATTTTTGAAGAAGAAAAATTCAATCTATAAGACCTTGTGATCGTTCAACTATGATTCTGCACATGCCATTAAAATTTATAACTACATTGCATCATTCTTATAGATACTTGTTTATGTACTCAATTAAAATGGTTATAATTAATATAAAAATTCCATGCGTATTTACATGCTTTAAGCTATTGATGTTTGATTGTGTATTCATACTTCTCAACTTTAATTGATTCTCCAACTATAATTAATCTCTTAAATATGTTAAATAAAAGGGATTTAACTAGAATAAATTACTAAGTTTTGTGATATATATATATATATATATAATATATATATATATATATATATATATATATATATATATATATATATATATATATATATGATCACCAGGTTCAGAGATGCGCAGAAGACATGTCAATACTTCACCACCTACGAAGGGACACAACCACATGCTGTCCATCACCGCCATCGCGATGTCCTCCACCACCTCCGTTGTCGCCTGCATGCTGACTTCCGGTTCAACGTCCGTCCCGAGGCTGTCCGGAATCTCCGCACCGTCGTCGTCGACCGCCTATATTAATCCTTATGGGCCGAGCCACTTCTACCTATAGAACCAACTGATCTCCCCTCCTCCAATTCCCACCCGACCATAACACTATACCTAACCAACAAGTACAACTTTTCCAACTTTGCCTCGTCGGCCCCAAGATATTAGAAAAAACTCCTAGATTAACCACTTGAGCTTTTTCTTCACTAATCTGAAGGAAAATAATCATGCAAAACAAACTAAAAACTTAGACTAAAATCTGAAGTTCTTCTTCACTTTCAGGGAACTTGAGTTCTGTGATGTGACTCGATTCCAGGCTATTGCCAACTCCTTCACCGATCTGAGATTTGCACAGACGGGTCACTCTGTTAGCTCTCTTCCTCGAGACCCTTCTGTATCTGGCTACCGCATTGACGATGAGGCGGTCTACTCTCTATTCTAGCTAGGGAATACGTACGATTGGTATCGTACTTTTGGTGCTACTCCACATACTTCTGGAGCTGGCACTTCTGGCTGGTCCGTCTGGACATGCTGGCACTGCAGCCGATGGTGATGAGGATGAGGATGATGATTTTTGAGATGTTACCTTTTGAGAGTGTCTATTTTTTCTTATGTTTACTTGGAAATGCTCCGATATTCCAAGATATTATCAGTACTCTTTATTTTAGATATGATTTGTGATTTTGATAGACATATATTTTATGCCTCAGTTTGGCACCAGTTTAGTTTCTTATTCAACACTCTATTTGTTTTCAGATTTATTATAGCATTATCTTTCTTTATGCTTCCATATAAACTGTCTGTGATAAATATCATGCCTGTGTTGTTTATACAAATTTATGTTTATCTTATAAATATATACCATGCCTGTGATGAATGTTTTTCTATATTTTTCTTGTGTTTCTTCACTGCTTGTTACTTATGCATTTATTGCGGGGGAGCTTTCCTTTTGTAATTATTTTGCTAAGTGACAACGGAGGAGAAATAGGATCTAACATCTTCATGGATACAGGTTATGAACATTTTTTCATTTATTTTTGGTACACTCTTGAATTGATCAAAACCAAGATGTTATATCGGCAAGGTTTGTCAATTATCAAAATAGAGGGGATTGTTGGCCCATTGGTCATGGTCAAACCTGATTTTAATAATTCATCAAACTCTGTCTCGATATATGAATCATTCAGATGTTTACTAACGACGTTTTGGACACTGATCAAAGATGGATATCTACTATGTTCAAGACCGAAGCTATTTGCCACTCAAGAATGTATTTCATTAGAGCTATATAATTTTCATTTTTATTGAGTCTAGAAATACATTGTACACCAAGTCGTACTGGAAAATAGGTTATCCTAAATCGTTTTTAAAACTGACCTATCTTTTTAAAATGACCTGTCTTTGAAAAACATCTATTTTATAAAAAGCTTCTGAAGGATTTTTCGAAAAGCCAAAATTATTTTTCACAAAATCTACTGACTAAACCCTGACAGAACTCGACCAGAGTTCGGCCAGAGTTCAGCCAAGTTGAATGTTATGTGAACGTTTGATTTTGAACTTGGTCTCCCTTCAGTTGCGGTTGGTTACAAAAATTCTGTCTGAATTCTGTCCGAATTCTGTCAGAGTTCTGTCTTTGGAAAAACTATAAATAGAGAAGGATTTCAATCATTTCAAATCACCAATTCACTTTCAATCTCTTCTCTTCTAAAGCTTACATTTCTTCCAAAGAGTTCTAAAAAGCTTCTATTTTCAAATCCTAAGCCAGTTACAATCCTCTAATCGATTTGCCAGTGCAGTGCGGTCTAGAAGTTTCAGAACGATTGTAATTAGAGGCTTGATTGAAGATTGACACTTCACAATTGAAGTTGGTCGAGTTCTTTTCGTATCAAAGCTCGCGTCTATGAAGTTGCAAGGACTTCGTATGAAAACTTACGAGATTTTCCAATAGTGGATTCAATTGGAAGCTAGAGTTCTTCCGACTGGACTAGTCCTCACAAGAGGGAAACCAGTATAAATCTCAATGTTTGCGTTTGTCTTCTGATCTCCTTTTTTATTTACAGTTATTTATTTTTGTGATTATCATTATATCTGTGATCTAACTGCTGACAAGTTTTAATTAGCAATATTTTGCTGCCTACTCTATTCACCCCCTCTAGAGTATTCTGCTTTACGATTTCGTTCCTACAGGAGTTTGGGACAGTGGGCCCTGTCACGCCCCGACTCGCCGAATCGGTCGCCATCGCCTTGACTCGATATAAATCGATCCCCACGGGTCGGGACGTGATGCCATGCAAGTCTGAATGGACTTGCACAAGGCAAGGATGTGTAATTGGAAATTCTTTTTTGACTCAACACGTTGAAATTAAACAGTACAGAGAGTTGAAAACATAACATAGGAAGAAACTTAGCTTTTCATTCATAAGCTTGCAAAATATGTGCAAGGTTATTTTTATATTACATATGTCGTTGCGGCTACATCTTTGAAATAACAAAAGAAAACTATCGACAAGCTCGCCTTGAAATAATCCTCGGCGTTCCATACATTCATGCCCCTTTATACACTTGAACAAAAGCCTTCGGTCTGAATTGGGCATCAAATACTTCAAAATAGGAGAGCTTCGTGCCGTCTCCCGTTCTTCAGCTCCAGCTTAGTCTCGAGCTCCCGCAGCACGCTCGTTACCTGGGGAGTTGGGGGTTAGCACACTTGCTAGTGGATGGGACAAACCCACTCGTCTAAACCGACACTGCTTATTAAGGATTCAGGCATACGAAGTGATCTTTCTATTTAGAACTATATGAGTTGCAGTTCATATCGAAGGCACATTTTAAACGATAACAACATAGCCAATTTAAAGGCATTCTTACCAAGGCCGTGCTCCTTTCCTGCACAAAATATACATGATACTTACCACCTGCACAAGACAATATGTGAGCATGCAGTCTATCCTATATGTGGTCATTGGTGATATCGACACCATGAAGGACGATTACGTAGCCTTACGACGCGCCCTCCAGTCCAGGTAGCGAGCCTAACTGGAGGTCTCGCAATGCCTCGCGCCGAAGCACGATTTCCATAATTTCCTCCTAGGCCGATTCGGTCCCAGGGCCCTGGGTACCGTCTCGAGAAAGCTCACCTTGTGCACAAGTCGTCCTTGACCATGCGAATGTATGAACAGCTTAATATGTATGAAGTAAATTGCATAGCGTAACCATTATCAAATCACATAATCATTCCTACTAGGCAAGGGTCCTTTCCTCCGAAACCGTACGTTCTGATTTAGTATCCCGTAGGCACCAAATTCTCCGAGGCATGATGTACCGCCACCAAGGTTTTCATAGTTGTGTTTTGCATTGCATGAAATATATTCTATCTCTTTCTTAGAACTTTATCTTTTCTCTACTTAGTGTGAACTTATCGATTCAGAATTAACTTTTCTAGATTGATATTTATCCCGAGCTCTTGATCTTAGTGGCAAGCCTACATCCCGTTAGCATCATCGATTTGAACGTTGAACTTTAAGAATTTAGTTGGCGGGAAGGAGTAGAAAAAAGGGGCCGAAGAACCACCCACCTAAGTAGATTACGCCGAGAGTAGGAGAACGTTTCGCAACGGTCAAGCGTCAGTTACACGAACTCCTGTAATGGCACGAGCATCGAATTAGAACCCTTCCTTCAATCCTTCCTTCGAAATTCCCAAAGACGCATTCAGAAATCGACGCGAAAGCACACTATCAAATCCACGCAATAATTCGTTCAGAAAGCCAAAAAAACTAATAAAACCAACGGCAGACGGGTTGCGTCGCTCTCTTTAGAGTTCCTTCGCCAAGACGCCACCTACCGCATCTAGGACTTATTCCAACAGTAGTCGATCCATTAGTTGGAACGGTACTCATATCACTCGTCCAAATCGATTTTATTGATGCCGTGTTTTTATACCAAACTCGTCGCCGAGTTAGACTAGCCATCTATGTTCCCGACCATGTCTGACTTGGCACGAGCCTATTACATAGTACTTCGCCCCAACGGGAGCAGGGCACTACATAATATACCACTAAGAAAAAGTTTCGTCCCGAAACTTAAGAACAAGGGTCTGACCTTCGTCGGCGAAAAGTGAAGGGTACTTCTCCCTCATCTCTGCCTCTAGCTCCACGTCGACTCCTCGACGGAATGGTTGCGCCAGAGTACGCGAACCAAGGACATCGATCGGCTCCGCAGGATCTTTTCTTTACGGTCCAAAATTTGCACGGGCTCCTCCTAGTATGATAGATCGGTGCGTAGCTCCAACTGATCGAAACTAACCACATGACTTGGGTCATGCACGTACTTCCGAAGTTGGGAGACATGGAAGACGTCGTGCACTTCGGCCAGGACAGGAGGTAGCGCGATCCGGTAAGCAACGGTCGCCACTCTTTCGAGGATCTCGAAGGGCCCTACGAATCTCGACTCAGCTTGCCTTTTATCCCGAATCGCATGACGCCCCGCATCGGCGTCACCTTCAGAAACACATGGTCCCCAACCAAGAACTCTAACGGTCGTCGACGAGTATCTGATAACTCTTTTGTCGACTCTGAGCAATGCGAAGCCTATCTCGAATCATGCGGACCTTCTCACGGCTTGTTCGACTAGTTCTGGCCCGAGCACCTGTCGCTCCCGGACTTCGTCCCAGCAAATCGGAGATCGGCACTTCCTCCCGTAAAGTGCCTCGTAGGGAGCCATTTGGATGCTCGATTGGTAACTGTTGTTGTATGCGAACTTCGCGAGCGGCAAGTGCGTGTCCCAGCTAGTCTTCAAATCTATCGCGCACAAACGTAGCATATCCTCCAGGATCTGATTCACTCTTTCTGTCTGGCCATCGGTTTGCGAATGGTACGCGGAGCTAAGGTTCAACTTAGTGCCCAGCGCCGCCTGTAGACTCGTCCAGAAACGTGATAAGAATCGCCCGTCTCTGTCTGAAATGATTGTGGCCGGTACCCCATGCAGTCTGACGATCTCGTCGAGATAAATCTGAGCTAACCGATCGACGCTCCATGATGCTTTAATAGCGATGAAATGAGCGAATTTGGTCAAACGATCGACAACGACCCAAATCGCATCATTCCCCCGACGTCTTCGGAAGGCCCATGATGAAATCCATAGAGATGTCGTTCCACTTCCATACTGGAATGTCGAGGTTCTGGAGCTCCCCGCCTAGTCTTTGATGCTCGGCCTTCACCCGTTGACAGGCCATACACTGTGACACAAATGTTGCCACGTCTTTCTTCATGCGTGCCACCAAAAGGTCGTGCGCAGGTCCTTATACATTTTGGTACTCCCGGGGTGCAACGAGTACTTCGCATAATAGACCTCCGCCAGAATCTCCTTTCTAAGTTCAGCATGGTCGGCACGCATATCCTCCCCTTCATCCGCGTCATTCCGCCCTCGTCCACCACAAAGTCGGTCGCCTTTACCGTCGAAATCAGCTCGCATCTTCTTCAGGAATGGGTCGTCCTCCTGTGTGGTCTTTATTTGTTATGCAGGCTCAACTCAAGATGCAATTGGGCCAATCGTGCTCCACGATAACGGATTCGGAGTTCGATACCCATCTCCGCCAAGTCTCGCTGTATGTTACGGTTGATAGACAAGCACCCTGCAAACATTCTACTCAGTGCGTCTGCCACAACGTTTCCCTTACCTGGCGTGTACTCGATAGTCAGATCGTAGTCTTTGATGAGTTCGGCCAACGCCGCTGCCGTAAGTTTAGGTCCCGTTGAGTGAAGATGTATTTGAGGCTCTTGTGGTCCGTATAGATGCGACAAGCTATACCATAAAGATAGTGCCGCCACAGCTTCAACGCGAACACAATGGCTACTAATTCAAGATCATGCGTAGGATAATTTTTCTCGTGTTGCTTCAATCGTCTCGAAGCAAACGAAATCACCTTATCCCTTTGCATAAGCACGCATCCCAAACCCGTCAGCGATGCATCGCTAAATATCTGAAACCCTTCTGGCCCGTCTGGAAGTGCAAGGATCGGCACTGAGATGAGCCGTTTCTTCAACTCTTGGAAGCTCGATTCGCAGGCGTCGTTCTACTCGAATGCGACTCCCTTCTGGGTGAGGCGAGTCAGAGGCGACGCAATTTTGGCAAAATCTTTTACGAATCTACGGTAGTAGCCTGCCAAGCCGAGGAAACTTCGGATGTCGCCTGCTGAGGTAGGCCGCTTCCATTCGACTATTGCTTCAATCTCTTTTGGGTCCACCGTGACGCCTTCAGCTGAGACAACGTGCCCAAGGAACGTCACGCTGCTCATCCAGAACTCGTACTTGCTTAGCTTGGCATAGAGTTGGTGCTCACGCAGAGTCTGTAGCACAGTCTTCAAGTGTTCCACGTGCTCGTCCTTGCTCTTCGAATATATGAGAATGTCGTCGATGAATACAACGACAAATTTGTCTATGAACGGCCGGAACACCGGATTCATTAGATCCATGAACGCGGCAGGAGCGTTGGTCAAGCCGAAGGGCATGACCAGAAATTCGTAGTGACCATATCGAGTTCGGAAGGCGGACTTCGGCACATCCTCGGACTTGATCTTCAATTGATGGTAGCCTGAGTGAAGATCAATCTTGGAAAATACCGTCGCCCCTTGCAGCTGGTCAAACAAATCATCTGTCCTCGGTAACGGGTACTTGTTTCGTACCGTAGCTTTGTTGAGTTCCCGATAATCGATGCACAGCCGCATCGATCCATCCTTCTTCCTCACAAACAACACTGGGGCACCCCACGGGGAGACACTAGGGCGAATATATCTGCGATCTAGTAACTCTTGTAGTTGTGCCTTCAGTTCCTTTAGCTCTGCCGGCGTCATTCGATAGGGTGCTTTGGATATCGGTCGGGTGTCCGGGAAGGTGTCGATGCTGAATTCTATCTCTCGGTCCGTCGGCATCCCTGGCAACTCGTCTGGGAACACATCAGGAAATTCTGCCATGACTTCAGTCTGGGCCGTGCTTGCAATCTCCATTCTCGTGTCTCGAACTGATGCTAGGTACCCGCTGCACCCGGAATGCAACATACGCCTTGCCGAAATCGCCGATATTATCATTGCCGACTTTGATGCCGCTCCGCACGAATAGGAAAACTCGGTTTCGTCGGAAAGACGGAACACGACTCTCTTCTCCGCGCACTCGATCGTTGTATGGCATGCACCCAACCAATCCATGCCAAGGATTATATCGTACTCCTTGACATCGAGGACGATAACTTCCAAGGATAGATTCCTCCCTCTGATGCAGATATAACCATATCTACAAATATGAGTGGCAGGCATATCTACTCCTGATGGAGTGCTAACGCTAAGATTCATATCTAGAAGTTGCATAGGTAGTTGATTTTCTTTTACGAAGTCGGCAGATATGAAACTATGCGTAGCACCCGAATCGAACAATACTCTAGCAGGCATATTTTATAGAGTAGTATACCTGTCACGACAGTGTCGGACGCATAGGCTTCGTCACAAGTCAGTGCGTAGACTCGGTCTTGCGTCCCTTGGCGATTTTGTGGGTTCACGGGCACTGAGTTTGCGCCATGGGCGGGAGGCGCCCTGTTCTGGTTCTGGACGTCCCTTGGTGGATGTTGGTTCGCCCTTTCCATACGACAATCGACTGCCTTGTGACCTAGCTGGCCACACTTGAAGCATTCCCTTCGGCAATCGACCGCCAGATGTCCCATCTTGCCGCAGCGATGGCACCGTACGCCTGGGTGAGGCCCCCGATACTCGGACGTGTTCTGGCACTTTGGAGCACCAGATCCTCTCGCGTCGTGAGGACGCTTGTTGGAGTTGTTGCGGATGCTTGATCCGCCCTCTGCGACGCTCGACCGAAGACCCGTTCCATATCAAGGGCGGCGTTATATGATCCCTGTACGTCTGGCATCTCTGGTTCATGACGTCCCGATGCAAATCTTCATTCAGGCCTTGCTGGAAGCGCTCGCACCACGCCTCCGTGTTCGGCAGAAAGGCCCCGGCAAACTTCGCAAGCTTCGCATCGTAGTCTTCAACGGACAAGTTTCCTTGCTTCAAGGACATGAATTCCTCTTCCTTCGTCGACGAAGGGCACGAGGAATGTATTCTCGAGGAAGGCCCGTTTGAAAGTCTCCCACGAGATCTTGGTGTTGGGGTTGGACTCTTGGAGTTCCTGTTTCTTTGCCTCCCACCAGTCGTAGGCCCTCAAGTTGAGCTGCAACGCTGCGCACCCGACTTTCTTGGACCCCTTGATGTTGAGGAGAGTGAACAGACTCTCAATCTTCACAAGCCACCCCATGACTTCGTCAGGCTCTGCTCGACCGTTGAATTCAGACGGGTTCATTTTCTTGAACTTGGTCATCTTGAGCAGGAGGAGGAGGACACATGTTTTGTCTTTTCGGCTTGTACTTCTTCCTCGGACATGACGGTCGTCGAGTTCTGTTGCGTCGCTATGGTGCTTACGATCCTGGTCAGGCGTCCATTTGTTTTGTTGGGCGCTGACTTGGGCCTGAATCTGTTCTTGCAGCTGTCGTTGCTGCGTCTCTGACTGGCATTGTTGGAGTTCCATGAGGCGTAGTAGTCGCTCCATGGCAGATTCGCTAGGCGTCGCGCCTTCGGTGCTATCCGTGCTAATCAATGTGGGGACACCCAGTCTTTCCGTTATTCCTACAAAATTGAGCAAACCCGTTAGTATTCTCAAAAATCTACGGGCTTATATGTATGGAACGATTATTTCAGGCCGTATATGTCGAAAAGCATAGTTTTTGAAAAATCGCAACGGCATCATCTAAAGAAAGTATTTTAAAGGTCCAGGTGTGAACCGAGCTCTGATACCAACTTGTCACGCCCGACTCACCGAATCGGTCGCCATCGCCTTGACTCGATATAAATCGATCCCCACGTCGGGACGTGATGCCGTACAAGTCTGAATGGACTTGCACAAGGCAAGGATGTGTAATTGGAAATTCCTTTTTGACTCGACGCGTTGAAATTAAACAGTATAGAGTTGAAAACATAGCATAGGAAGAAACTTAGCTTTTCATTCATAAACTTGCAAAATATGTGCAAGGTCATTTTACATTACATATGCCGTTGCGGCTACATCTTTGAAATAACAAAAGAAAACTATCGACAAGCTTGCCTTGAAATAATCCTCGACGTTCCATACATTCATGCCCCTTTATACACTTGAACAAAAGCCTTCGGTCTGAATTAGGCATCAAAATACTTCAAATAGGAGAGCTTCGTGCCGTCTCTCGTTCTTCAGCTCCAGCTTAGTCTCGAGCTCCCGCAGCACGCTCGTTACCTGGGGAGTTGGGGGTTCGCACACTTGCTAGTGGATGGGACGAACCCACTCGTCTAAACCGACACTGCTTATTAAGGATTCAGGCATACGAAGTGATCTTTCTATTTAGAACTATATGAGTTGCAGTTCATATCGAAGGCACATTTTAAACGATAACAACATAGCCAATTTAAAGGCATTCTTACCACGGCCGTGCTCCTTTCCTGCACAAAATATACATGATACTTACCACCTGCACAAGACAATAGGTGAGTATCAGTCTATCCTATATGCGGTCATTGGTGATATCGACACCATGAAGGACGATTACGTAGCCTTGCGACGCCCCTCCAGTCCAGGTAGCGAGCCTAACTGGAGGTCTCGTAATGCCTCGCGCCGAAGCACGATTTACATAATTTTCTCCTAGGCCAATTCGGTCCCAGGGCCCGGGTACCGTCTCGAGGAAAGCTCACCTTGTGCACAAGTCGTCCTTGACCATGCGAATGTATGAACAGCTTAATATGTATGAAGTAAATTGCATAGCGTAACCATTATCAAATCACATAATCATTCCTACTGGCGCAAGGGTCCTTTCCCCCAAACGTACGTTCTGATTTAGTATCCCGTAGGCACCAAATTCTCCGAGGCATGATGTACCGCCACCAAGGTTTTCATAGTTGTGTTTTACATGGCATGAAATATATTCTATCTCTTTCTTAGAACTTTATCTTTTCTCTACTTAGTGTGAACTTATCGATTCAGAGTTAACTTTCTAGATTGATATATTATCCCGCTCTTGATCTTAGTGGCAAGCATACATTCCGTTAGCATCATCGATTTGAACGTTGAACTTTAAGAATTTAGTTGGCGGGAAGGAGTAGAAAAGAAGGGGCCGAAGAACCACCCACCTAAGTAGATTGCGCCGAGAGTAGGAGAACGCTTCGCGATGGTCAAGCGTCAGTTACACGAACTCCTGCAATGGCACGAGCATCGAATTAGAACCCTTCCTTCAATCCTTCCTTCGAAATTCCCAAAGACGCATTCAGAAATCGACGCGAAAGCACACTATCAAATCCACGCAACAATTCGTTCAGAAAGCCAAGAAAACCAATAAAACCAACGGCAGACGGGTTGCGTCGCTCTCTTTAGAGTTCCTTCGCCAAGACGCCGCCTACCGCATCTAGGACTTATTCCAACAGTAGTCGATCCATTAGTTGGAACGGTACTCATATCACTCGTCCAAATCGATTTTATTGATGCCGGGGTTTTTGTATACCAAAGTCGTCGCCGAGTCAGACTAGCCATCTATGTTCCCGACCATGTCTGACTTGGCACGAGCCTATTACATAGTACTTCGCCCCAACGGAAGTGGGCACTACAGGCCCAACATGCATGCCATGCAGCGTGCACTAAGTCCCGTGTGTATCACTGGACATCTCGAAAAAAAAAGAAGAAGAATCAAAGAGCATTGAAACGAAACCAAATTTAAGGCGTTCTCTTATGTGACACAGTCTAGGGTGTGCTTAATAAGCTAATTACCCCCACCAATAATAGATGATCTGCAAAATTTAAGGGGTCCTCTTATGTGATTCAAAAGTCTTTTCGTAGTACTCTACAAGTCAATGGTGATCTAAAAATTAACTTTTATATAGAAATACAAGAAATTGATTTAGTTGCGTATGTCATTAGTCAATTTAAAAACTGAGTACCGTTGGAGTATCCTAATCTCTCGATACCGTGACACAAAAACGGAAGAAATTTTAGAAACTAACGCATGTGTAGAAATAAAATCCAGATTTTTGATCAATGCTAAAACACCAATTAAGATACCAAAATACGAAAATTGAGATATAACCTAGTACAATAAGCACACTTCAGAGAAAAAAATTAGATACTAAGAATTAAAAAAAAGGCAAAATTCGAAAATGGGATAGAGGCGAGTACTTTACGCTTTAATTGTTATATGTACTCTATAAATGTTATAGTATAGTCTCATTTACAGTATTATGTATCATTTCATGTTTGTGGACGTGAGATTTATATAGCTATAGACCATTATCACCTATTGATATCCTATCAGTTCGGTACTCATCTTACTTAAGTAAGAATGTTATGAGAGTGAGAAAGTTCTTGGTGGAAGAATACGATAATAGGCATGTAGTCAACCCAGACAACCCATTGTTTAAATTTAAATGATAGTAATCATGCACTACACGTACGCATCTACGCTATGACATGACACATCTACTTGACCCTGTTATAGTTCTTGATTATCATTGTTTTTCTTATATACTGATGCATATTAGTGTATCATGATCGATTGTTACTTTACTTGTTCTTATTCACATTTATCATCTTTCAGTTCGTTCATGATATATTTATACTGTGTAGTTTAACTTTACAGCGTATTGTACTTTGCTCCTATCCAGAGTAGACGATATTAATAGCTTTAGGCGAGGAGAAACAGTATCCTACTCATTAAGGACCTCATGCGGGTGATGTACTGGACATTTTTCAAGGGACGATTCGTATTAGTAGCTAGTGCCATTCCATTTTCAGTATATATATGCGGATTTTTTCCAAGTATCTCGTATTTATTTCATTTGTGTTGTTTCCATGATTCTCACTTTTTTCTTTTAGTTATCTATTCATTTCTAGTTTCGTGCATATTGTTAAAAAAATTTCTATGGATGAGTTATCATAGTTTGATATATAACTATGGATTATGATGATGAGACTTGAGAAATAAAAAAATGTACTATCTTCGATGTTGCGACGTAGGCTGAACGTACTTACGTACTCGTACAAGATTATTCGATAATTTATTTAAGATAATTATGATTATGAGATATTCTTTGACAATTTCATTTAATGAAGGGAAAAAAAATCTACACAAAAGGTTACAATATCTGATTTAAATTGGTTTGAAATGGGATGCGTTCAGATTTAGATCAACATTGTTCTCTAAGATCTAGCACCTAATAGTTTGTTGTTGTCGTATTGTACATCTCGATGCTTCTTATCTGATCTCCATTTGTCGAAAATCTAGAATCATGACATAATTATTGGTTTTCCTACTCCAAGTTTATGACTTTTTCTT
>JANAVB010007399.1:11373188-11639594 GCA_029216955.1 Iris pallida
AAATAATAATAAATTGCATAAATCAAATAAATTATAATAAATACCAAAATACCCTTTTGACTAAAAAGTGTAATTTGATATCCTAATCACTAGTTGGCTCATATGATCATGGTTAGTCTCTAGGTTAAGTAATCTCTAAGGTTCACTAGCAAAATATCAAAACCAAGTCGTGATTTTAAATAGTTTTAAAATAACTAAAATCACCAAAATCATAATATGATTTAAATATCATTATTAAATAATTATAATTACAAAATTTCAAAATTACCCTCATTTTAGAAACTGGGTGCTACAGTCTACCCTCTTAGAAAAATTTTGTCCTCGAAATTAAAATGGTCATACTCCTTCTAGGTCAAACACCCCAACAATCACAGTCTCAAACACACAGTCCGATAATCATATGCGTCTGTCCAAATCATGATACTTGGAATCTTCATCATGCTAGTGAGCAAGGCTACGATATTCACAGAGTCCTCGACTAAGGTACATACCTCTAGAATCATGGTATTAAAATTTTGCATTGCCGCATGCCTGGCCGCGAAAACCTTAAATTCCCACACCTGAGAAATACGTTCAAATTCGATATGTCGTCACTATGCCAGCTAACATAATCTAAGACTCTAGATCCCATAATCGAGACGACCTAGCCCATACGACTTATCTCAGAAGAAAAATAACTCACAATGAAATATCCGAACGAAATTTATCAACTACAAGGAACAGATAGAATCGAATTTAAAACAGTTATAAGAGGCAAATGCGGAAATAGAATCGAAAAGGTTGGAACCTGTAATCTCTCTCTCTGCCTGTGCATTATCGACTGCCATGGCGAAAGCTCACCCCGGCTGGCCTCCCTTGGCCTGCTGCTGATGCTGGACAAACCTCTGCTGCTGAGTCTGCAACGGTGGTCCCGTCTGCCCTGTCGGAGCCCTAGCTCCTGCTGCTGCTTGAGCCAATCGTGCCAAGTTCTTGGGACACTCCCTCAACTAATGCTCTGCTGAACCACAAAGCAAACACAGGCCCTGTCCTCTTCCTACAGTCGTCCCATCTGACCTTGCTTCTTACAGAAGTTACATATAGGGTGCTGTTGCTGCCTGGGTGCCTGTTGGTGAAGTACATGTCCCTGGCCCTGAAGCGGCTGCTGAACTGGCCTCTGCTGTATGTGAGGGCGCTTGGCTGGCCCTGCACTAGAACTAGCCCCTAAGTATCACTGCCCCCTCTTCGGCTTGAGGTCGAAGTCCTCCTCTGCAATCTGTGCGTCCATCAATATCTGATCGAACGTCGCGTCACGGGTCCCGAGGTGCGGGTGCGCACTTATGAATAAGTCCCCTACGAAACTTACGAGCCTTCTGTCCCTCATCCTGGATCATATCGGGAGCGAACCTGCTAAGGCGGAAGAACTCTGCGGTATACTCGTCCACCGACGAGTTCCCCTGCACTAGACCCACGAACTGGCCCTCCAATGCTGTAAGAGCCACGTCCGGAAAGAACTTCTCCTTGAAGAGCCTCCGGAAGTTCTCCCATGTCAGCCCTCTCACCGACGCATGAGGATCCGTACGGTACCATGTCAGCGCAATGTCGAAGAATCGGCTGGCTGCGGCCGAAAACCCAAATGCTATAGGAAGCTCTGCCAGCTCCATGCTCCGCTGCACATCCTCTAGCCAGTCGTCTGCATAAAGGATGCCCTCTTTGTCCGTGAAGTCCCTGGAGCTCATCTTCCTAAAGTCTAGTACTGTCCCCGGCCTGGACTGTTGCTGGTACGGCTGCTGGCCAGTAGGGCCCTGTACCGTACCCGGTGCCACTCTCTCCACTGCTGCCAGTACAAGCTGATGCGAGTTCTTCATGTCTGCCTCAGCATCTTAATCTGACGATGTTACGCCTCCACTGGCTGCGATGCCTCTGCCTCGGTCCGTTGAGTCTCCATCATCTGCTGAAGGAGAAGCATATAATGTGTATCCGTCGGTTCGTCGGTGGTGGTGGCGGCAGCATCTCCGGAATGACGACCGAAACCCTCTGGGGTGGAGGTAGTAGACCTCCCTGTGCAACTGTCGGGGTCTCCGGGATAGTGGAATCACTGGGGGCAGTCTCGTGAACCTCCTCCTCAGCCTGGTTAGATCTATCGGGCAAGCTACTCGATCTAGTGGCCTGCGGTGCGTCTTCGTCATCCTGGAGACGAATTAAAACAAAGAGATCAATATGGCACATGAGTAGATTTATCAAGGAAGGACAGTTAATTTAATACAAGGGAAGTAATCATGATAATCAAAAGATTGAAAATTTTTCTAGGTGTGATTGAGAAACTCCTATCATGTCCTAGATCCTACGTCCTAATTGCAGGCTCGTAATTAGTACTCTAAGTCGAGCACCATTACGAGATCGTACTAATTGCGACACAGGACCTGCATGGGCCACCACAAAAAATGTGTCACGACCCGCACCCTGATTAGGGGCACGAGAACGTGGGTACGTCCAGCTTACGCTGCAGTGTCGGCAGTAGAACGCTGTATAGGTCATCTATAACATCTAACATCTAACAATAAGATATATAAACCTGTCATCTCCGCACGGAGGTATAACATAACATCTCAACTCTATATCTCAAACACAAGTCTAGGAAAGATAGAGCGTGATATGGAATCAGATAAAAGAAAGGAACTGAAATATAAATAGAGTTATCACACCACACAAAGTAGATGTCCAACACAAATAAGTACAAGACCTGAAATATAACTAAGTCACAATTAACAATCGGAACAATCCGATACAAAATGAAAACTATAAACACTAGACTAGACTAGGCACCCTCTACTGAGCTAGATGCTCCTCAGGCTCCTGAAGGTCACCCTCATGTGTCCCATAGAAGGTAGGACAGTCACCATCATCATCTGTAATATTTTTAACAGGTCCAGTCAGGACAGGAAAGAGCACAATACATCTCACGCAGTTCATATCATGTTGGAAAATGTAAAGCATGCATAGAGTAAGATACATGGACTGTAAAGAATATATATAAAAACGAGAGAGATTTAATAACTGGAAATATCTATATATATGATAAGTAAGAACTGTAGGTAACCTGTGATTTAGAGCATGAGATGGTTATATAAACGGGTTAGGACAATGCAAGGGTAACTCCATCATACGTGAGTGTACCATGGACATATACTTGATTTCACAAGATTTCACAAGATGGGAATTTTGATCACATAACCATTTCCTACTCACCCTCCCCAATCAATACACAAGGATCCAGTCAAGTTACGTTACCTTGCACAAGAAGTTTTTATCATGTTTGCTCACGTGATCATGAGAATACAAGATTGCACAAGAGTATACATGAATAGAGGTGTACATAAAATACAAGATGTTCGTGAAAAGCACATGACAACTGTATTTGATGCACCCCGAGGGGGATAACATCGCATGACAAGATCCATATAGTACAAATCTGTGATAATAACGTGACAGCATCATGTAAAGTAATCTAGAGCAAGAATATAAATCCTAACAAGTATGAAATGATCAGAGAATGTACTCGCCTGTCACCCTGTATGACTGATATGAATAGATGTCCGGACTGGTGTCACAGAGTCTTATTTAGAGTAAAACAGGTCACAATATATCCACAATGAAAAAATAGAGTATACAATGCATACTACATGATTCTAGGTCAATTTAGGTCAAACTTAGACTAACTAAGGTTTTTTAGGTCAAGGGTCAACTCTATATGTCAACTCTATAAGGCTAACCCAAATCATGACACAACTCCTAATTATCCCACTTAACCCCATACATATCTTAAATTACATAGGACTATCCTCATAACCATATGGTCAAACATAATTCAACTAGTTTAAAAGTCTAGGGTTTAGTCAAACCTTAGTCATCAAGCCCTTTAAAGTCCATCCAAGCCATTTCTAGGTCAATTAGGTCAAGTTTGGCCTAAGGTTGACTTTGGTCAACTCTAGTCAACAAGGTCAACTACCTAGGTCAAGGGTCACTTGGTCAAATTAGGGTTAGCCCCTAATGGCCATAGGCTAATCACATAGGTTTCCATATGGCTATCTATAGGTAAACCTACATCTATGTAATATATATACATAGCCCTCTATATACAATTCAATATATATATTTACTATATATATAACTAGTCATATATATTACAACATATATATACATATACTTATATATAAATATATATATATATGGGAGCGGATCGGGAGCCCCGTCCGCGGAAGCCCCGCCGAAGCCCCGCCCTCCCTTAGCCGTTGGATCGCGCAGGCGGGGGCGGGCCCCACGCGGGCCCCGCGCGATCCGATGGTGCAGGGGGGGCGGGGCTTCGACGGGGCTCCCGCGGCGGGGCCTTTGATCCGTTTCCTATATATATATATATATATATATATATATATATATATATATATATATATATATATATATATATATATATATATATATATATATATATATATATAAACCTATATATATATAGTGAGAGAGGGAAATAGAGAGAGGGTAATAGAGAGAGGGGGGTGATGATGTGTGTGTGAGGGGGTCATGGGAAGGGGTAGTGGTGTGTGTAATAGTGAGAGGGGGGGTTCTGCTCTCAGAAACCTGAGAAGAGAGGCACAAACACATACACATTACATATATATACACACACCGATACATACCTATATATACACATATATACACTCACATACACTTACACATATACCCACACACTCATATACATATATACATACATATACAGTGTATACATACATAAATACGCATATATATATCAATCAAAAATCGATTTGAAATTCATTTTAAAATACTGAAAATAACAGAAAATACTGTTCATCACTGAACATTGGGGGTAAACCCAAATCAAAGCCAAAAACCTAGCTAAGATGCCAAAGTAGTGGTTGGTAATCGTGCCCCCATATGTGTACGTGTCGTAGGTGTCCATAGGTGTCCACCACGACACGACACGACGTGTCCAGGACGAGGAAAACCCAAATCGGGTAACACTGACACAGTGAATTGTCACCGCGTCGTGCACGCGTGCACCTAGCTCTAGGACACGACACGCGTGTCTAAGAGTCTCGTGCTCGTGTCCCTAGGTTCGCCTAGGGTTGTTCTAGGGTTAGGATAGCCTGTCTCGTGTCCACGTGTCACCAGGACACGACACGAGACACGTATCAGTCGAGAAAACTCGACTGATACACACTGTGCAGCGCAGTGTGGTACGGTAGGTTCGACGCCTCGTGGATACGACACACACCACGTGGGGCCACGTGGTCGTATCCACGTGTAGCCCACGTGTTGGGCTACACACTCGTGTCACCACGAGGTGTCCTCGACTCGTGTCCACGCGACACGACGCGCGTGTCAAAGTGCTTTGTGCACTCGTGCACAGGCTGTGCTCGACCAGTACGAGTGAGTTTTCTCACTCGACACGACACGACTCGACACGAGACTTTGGGGGTGTCTTGTCAGACATTGCCCCTAGGTCCGTGTCAAGTGGCACGTGTCCACGTGTCGTGTACAGTGCACACGAGGTGTCAGTGAGCATGACAGTGTGTGTGGGTGTGCACAGCGTGTTCGTGTCCAATTTGGACACGGACATGACACAGTTTCGTGCTCAGTCAACTAGGGTTGTGACCTACAAGTCTAGGGCTACCCATTTATGTAATTAGTTTTGCAATTAACCAAAATTCATTTCTTTGTGGCATTTCAACAAACACAGTTTTTCAAACATGGATACGTGTCCGATACGGACACCAAATCAAACCTACTTCCTACCAAACTTGGCCTACAGGTCCATGATACCTAGATGCATGCATTCATGAAGAGAAAACAGAATATTAACTAGGTTTGAGGGTGTTTACCTATGAGTGCAAAATTCTCAATAATAGGCCTTTTTGAATGAAAACCTCCTTCAACTCCCAATGTCCAAGGCTCCACAATTTCTTGCTAGCAAGCCACAACTGGTATCCTCTAGTGTAGGGGAGTCCAATGTAAAAAACTAGGCTCAATTTGGAGTCAAAATGATTAAATGGTGAAGGGTTGAAGTTGTAGGGAAAAACTAGAATTTAGGTGTAATGAAAGGAGGCTTTTGATGGGGGTGTGATTATATGATGGGGGTAGGGTTGGCTGGCCATGGGAAGGGCATGGGTAGATTTTTAGGGTTCCTTTCCACCTTGTAAACTTAGTCTCTAAGTCTTGACCCATAGATATTTCTAGGGTTCTAAAGGAAATATCCTTGAAGGTAATATCTGGATATTATCTAACTAGATATTTATACATAAGCTAACCTCCTCTGCTTAGTCTTCTAGGTTAGTTGCTAACCTCTAGATTAGTGCTAAACTAGGTTAGGAGCTAACATGACACTAATCAACTAATTAAATAATAATAAATTACATAAATTCAAATAAATTTTAATAAATTACCAAATATCCTTTTGGCTTAAAAGTGGTCATTTGATATCCTAATCACATGGTTAGGCTCATATGATCATGGTTAGTCTCTAGGTTAAGTAATCTCTAAGGTTGCACTAGCAAAACATCAAAATCACAAGTCATGATTTTAAATAATTTTAAAATAACTAAAAATTACCAAAAATTATAATATGGTTTAAATATCATTATTAAATAATTATAATTACAAAATTTCAAAATTACCCTCATTTTTAGAAACTGGGTGCTACAGTTATATATATATATATATATATATATATATATATATATATATATATATATATATATATATATATATATATATGGGAGCGGATCGGGAGCCCCGCCCGCGGAGCCCGCCGAAGCCTCCGCCCCCCTTGGCCGTTGGATCGCGCAGGCTCACGCGGGCCCCATGCGGGCCCCGCGCGATCCGATGGTGCAGGGGGGGCGGGGCTTCGACGGGGCTCCGCGGGCGGGGCCTTTGATCCGCTCCCATATATATATTATATATATATATATATATATATATATATATATATATATATATATATATATATATATATATATATATATATATATATATATATATATATAGTGAGATAGAGGAGGAGATATAGAGAGGAAGAGAAATGAGGAGAAGAGAATAGAGGGTGAGAAGGGGAGAACCAACCACAGCAGCAGGGGGATTAGGGGCTGTTGCCCCCACCCCCCCCTCCCCCCCCCCCAAAAAAAAAACAGTTGTTAATAGCAGCAGCATTTGGCAGCAGCAGCAGCAGCTATAAACTCCCCCCCCCCCCCCCGACCCCCATTAACCCCCATTAAACCCCCTATATATACCCATATATAAACCTATATATACCCATATATATACCATATATATAACCCCTAAATGGCCTATAAGTGGGTATGCTTGAGTGAGTTAGAGTGGGTCTTGGGGGATATTGGTTAGAAGTTGGGGCATATGAGATAAGTTAGGAAATAGTCGGATAGTGAGTTAGAATGAGGGTAGAGTTGATGGTGTTAGAAGATAGTGAGTGAGTTCTAGTTAGGTTTAGCTAGATTAGTTAAGGGTTAGAGTTAGATTTATGTGGTATCCATGAGATACCAAATTGGTATCTCATGAATCTCCATTACCTTAAGGTAATGAGATTTTACCTTTTTTGACTTTTAGATATCAAGATACCGCGATACGGTATCGAGAATCTAGGAGAGGGTTGAAATACCATATTAGAGGGTGGGAAAAAGCTTAGAATGAAGTAGGAAAGCCTAGAGTGGGAGTTAGAAGCTAAAGTGAGATTTTACCTTAGAAAGGGTAAACGGGATTAGTTGGGATAATGCCCATTTCACAACATATGGGTTTAATACCTTAAGATATAGCTATAATTAGGATTTTATGGTTGGTAATGGTTAAGAATAGTGGACTTGGACTAGTTTTGACCTTGGTTGACCACAGTTGACTATTTTTGACCAAAAGTTAACCGAAAGTCATCCGTAGCCTAAAATTTACTAGAACTTGACCAAACTTGACCAGTTGACCCAAAGTCAACTGTTAGTCAAGTTTGACCTAAAGTTTGACCTAGGGTTGACCAGTTGACCAAAAGTCAACTGTAAGTCAACCGTTGACTTAATCGACCTAGTTTAATTTTGTTTGACTTGCATTGACCCAGTTTGACTTTGTTAGGCCTAATACGACTTAGATTAACCCTGTACAACCTAGTTTGACCTAGTTTGACGTGTCTTGACCTAGTTTGACTCAGTATGACTTAATTTCACTTCCAAACCATTATATTGATACAGTATTCCATCTATAGGTCCTCGAGGCACTATTCTTGGACTCAGTCGACTTATCCATCAAATCATAGGCGAGTACATTCTGTGATAACTTTTCCAATTACGATAATTGTTATAATTCATGTAATTAGTGTAGATATGCTTGTTCTTGACACATTGGTCACACGAATTGGTATTCATGGATCTCGATATGAGATGTTATTCCTCGTTATCTTGGTATGTATTGTACAAGCCCCCTTGTAGTTCTTGTGCAGTATATGGACATCGATTCTCGAGGAGACTTGCTCTCTTCTCGCAGAATCCCGTGTCGTAACGTGTCTTGCTTGGATCCACTCTACCAGTCGGGGACGGAAAGTATTAGTGTAGATATGTGGTCAAAGCCTATTGTGCACCCATTGTGTACCTATTAATTGTGAGTGTTGATCATACACCCCACGTATGGTTAGCCAGGCCTGTTACTATTGTGCAAGTTCCCAAGCCGGCCACATATTGTAGCTGGTACTCACACACCTAGATAGATGATTCTTGATTCTTGTACATGTCATGATTAGTTTTACTTGCCTTGTTCTAGCTCTAAATTTACAGCTTACCTTGCCATGATACTCACATGTACATTCCATGATTTCTTGTATATACTCTATATTTACAGTCTTATAGCTTTTGTCATATCTTGTGAACTGTTATTAGTTGATTGTGCTCGTTCCATCCTGACTGGATATGTTGATAAAATATTACAGATGACGGTGAGGAGGATTGTTGTACCTACTACGGTCCGGTTGACGTAGTGGGCTTAGACTGGAAGACCTTGGTTCAGCAGGACTTAGCTCCGCCCGACGAGCCTCTAGCTTAGTTTAGTTAGAGTAGATATTTTGGACTGGACCTTGTCTCCAGCTTGCTACTTATATTTATGATATTATATTTTGGAATTGTATAACCATACTACTTTGTGACTCTCTTTCCCTCTGTTTGAGTTGGATATTGCGTTTTGTGATTATATCTATCTAGTTTCCGTGTCATGATTCTTCCTTCTAGATTGTGATTGAGTATTATCAGTATTTTATATTATATTCCTCCCTGCGGAGATGACAGGTTATTATATACTGTTTGTTAGCTAGCAGACCTACAGCGTTCTACGCCTTTTTTTACGGCGTAGGCTGGACGCTGTCACACACTCGTGCCCCTACTTAGGGTACGGGTCGTGACACAAAACCAATATCGACTGATCTTGTGAACCTTGGATGAAACAAGAATTCTAAAATGCCTTATACGCGAATGTCAACCAATCTCAAAATCTGACTAAATGCACCAAAATAAGCACCAGAAAAGTTTGTAATTTGAAGTGGGTGAAAGTATAATTTTTATATATTTTTTGTATGGATTGCCCGGGACTCGATTCTGGAACTAGTCAGATGGAGTAAATCATTTTTCTTATTGCAATATAAAAAAAGATCCCTCCTAAACCGTACTTGCATTTTCTATTGCAAACAACTTTTCCTATGTATACATATAAAAAGACTCACATATGTACGTAGAAGAAAGTCTAAGAATTTTGAAAACTTCAGTGAATTCAGCCACTACTTTAAAATTTAGACTAAAAATGTCCGAATTGTGGGACTGGAGGGTAGCTGGTTTGGACATGGACGTGCATTGAAATGATAAAGCAATATTAATACAAATATATACTGACTTCACGGCGTAAAAGCACCCCAACCCTAGATACTAGATACTATGAAGCAGTTTTAGTAGCGACAATTATTATGATATCCTCTAATGTAGAAAGTTCAGTTGGAAATGAAGAACTCTAATAGCTCTGACGTGGAAAGGAAATCAATTCTTCACTTGTAATTTACATCAATTTTCGTTTAGTTATTTACAAAGGGCCGGAATATAGTAATAATACATCTTTGAGTATGAATAATTTAGTCCTTAATTTTTGTAATAAATGTAAAAAAATTTGGAGGTAAATGAATCATTGCATTTCAATTCGGCAAACGGAAAAAATTCGAAACGGCAAAAGTACGAATATAAATCGGCACAATATAAGTAAAATACGGTTAAAAATTCGTCTAACGAAAAACATTCGGATCAGATTTAATTCGTATTTAGTATGTTTCATATGAACCAATTCGGCACTAAAAATTCGGCATATATATAGGGCCCATCCACCTCTACTCCTTCATAAACAAGGGTTCAGTGTGAGAATAAGAAGAGGTTAGATGATGGAAAATCGAAAAAAATTTCTTTGATTGTTGCAAACAACATGTGCAAAGACTCTTGGGTTTATTTTTTTGGTTACTGTGAGACTTTTTCTTCTTTTCTTTTGAAAATTTTTTAGAATTGTGCCGGTCTTAATATCTAATAGCAAGAGTCAAGAAAGTCAAGACTGTTGGGTTTCTTGGCCACATTTTTTTTGGCCAAATTTTTTAAAAATTTGTACGGTACGCGTTTAAAATGCCACAGGCATAAAATTCGCGTACAAATCCAAAATTTTTAAAAGTACGTAAGTATTATATGTTTATGTAAGATACGGAAAAATTCGCGTATAATATGCGTTTTATTCTGGTGATTGCTAACAAGGGGTGGGACAACCATTTTCTTCATATTTTTCTTTCATTTAGGAACCAAGATTAATGATTTTTCTTTCTCAAGAGTCCGATTCCGTAAACCAAACAAAGCCTAAAGTAGGTTCTTGTGCATCATAGCCACCTAAATAAAGTAAAACTTGTGCATCCTAGAAATTAAATTGAACAATAGTCCAATGTTGGAGCACAGCGGAAAAAATCCAAAAAAAAAAAAAAAATTCACCCAAAGGGAGAAACTTTCTTCAAATGGCCTAAAACAGAGATGTTTGAGAAAATTATATAAAAAGGGATCCGCCGTCAGTGTTACTGGCGCCAAACATAAAAAAAAATTAAAAATTGTTTGGCGCTAGTGCAACTGGCGCCAGATTTTATTTTTTGTTAAAAACATAAATAAAAAATCTTGGCGCTAGGGAAACTGGAGCAAAAAAATAAATAAATTTGGGCGCCAGTGTGATTGGCGCCAGGTTTTTTTTTTTTTTCCATGTAGTACTTCGGTTGTTTTGGTTGTTTGTTTGTTTGATTTTTTAGTTTTGTTTGCTTTATCTTTTAGTTTGATTTAATCTATTAATTAATTTGATAAATACTTATTTATATTAATAACAAATACAAATAAATATATTATATAGATATTAAAAATTAAAATATTAGTATACAAATAAATATAAATAACAATAAATTAATAAGGAAAATAGCAAATTAATATATTCAAAATAAATATTTGTTAATATATTAATTTATATATATTAATTTTATATAAACTAATAGTTTTTTTATGATCCATATTAGTTTATATATATATATATATATATATATATATATATATATATATATATATATATATATATATATATATAATACAAATAAATATATTAATATAGATATTAAAAAATAGAAATAATCATAAAAACATGAACAATTTGATATTATCTATACTATATTATGGATAATAACAAAATATATTTATTTATATATTAATTTTATATTAACCAATAGATTTTCTTATTATCCGTATTAGTTAATATAAAAATAAAAATAATTTGTAATTTTATATATATATTTATTATGTAGATAAATAAATATATTAGCAAAATATATTTTGTTATTATCCATAGCATAGTATAGATGACATCAAATTAATTAATAGATTAAAGCAAACTAAAAGATAAACCAAACAAAACTAAATTCCAAACCAAACAAACAAACCAACCAAGTGAAATACTATGTAAAAAAAAACCAAACAAACAAACCAACCAACTGAAATACTATTTTTTTTAAAAACCAAAGAAACAAAACTTGGCGCCAGTCACACTGGCGCCCAATTTTTTTTTTATTTCTTTATTTTTGTGCCGAGATTTTTTTATTTTTTATTTTTAACAAAAAAAAAATGGCGCCAGTTGCACTGGAGCCAAACATTTTTTTAAAATTTTTTATGTTTGGCGCTAGTGCCAGTGACACTGGCATCGAATTCCTTTTTTCATAATTTTCTCAAACATTTCATGTTTTGTGCCATTTGAAAAAAGTCTCCCGTTGATGAAATTTTCTGGAAAAAAAAACACGTCAGAGAAAACTTTCAACCGCACAGATAAGAATTTATGTGGTTCGGCCAAGATGCTTACTTCCACGGACGAGAATGATGCAGTTCCACTATAAAGAAGAAAAAAATTATAATGACTCTCTAGACACTTCTCTCCTTGCTCTCAAAACCTATCTATCACAAAGATAAAGAAAAAAAAAATCATTCAAATTTTTTGTGTTGAACTTATTCAACAACTTTAGCTCTCTTGTATTGAACTTATTCAACAACTTTAGCTCTCTTGTATTGAACTTATTCAACAACTTCTATTGAGCACAATGAGATATTCTTGTGTTCAACTTATTCGACAAATTACATTGAGCACTCTTGAGATGTTTTGTGGAGAACCTTTAGACCTTTTATATACCATGACAATGTTTATATATGGATTGGAAATCTAATCCTATGTAGGCTTATATATTGAAAATCTGATCTAGAATTGGATTTTTAATATATAAGCTTACATAGGATTCAATTTCTAATATATGTAAGTCTACATAGGGTGGTCACCATATTTATTTCTTCTAGTTAATTACACTTCAATTAGCCAGTAGATCCCATTCTGGTTTTGATATTGTATTTTTCTCTTTTGTTTTTCAAGCTTTATATATGTTTGATTGAATCATTATTTCGTTAATTATCATTAGTGAAACGGGGTTGGAATGGGGAGTGGAGGTAGATTCTTCACACCGTTTAGCCAAACAAATATAATATGTTCTAAATGCAATCAAAAGCTTATGACGTAAATTATTCTACCTCCACTCCAAACACAGGAAATGCACATTGATGGTTTTAGAGAGTAGAGAATGTATTATATATATTATATATAAGTGCACAAATAAGTACTTGGTCGGGAAAATAAATTATTCTTCATTTCGTCATCCATATGGACTTAAACGATTGTACCAACCAATCTTTATTGCACCCTTCTTTATGGTCGAAGTCATTGCCCTCATAGAACCGGTCCAGAGGTAAGTCAAACAAAAACAAGACTTTGGACTCTTCGACAACCCCTTCTGCTTAGGATAATTTCTAGTCTCAGCATGATCCTAATAAAAGCCGGGGTCACGGTTGACCCTCCAGTATCGACCTACAATAAGGATCAAGGGACTAAGAAAAATCAAAAGTAGTTTCAAATAGGATAATCCAACCTGCCCCAATAGTTAAGTTGAAAACATTTGCGCTTTGAGGAGGACCGAGGTCGCCGAGTATATCTGCGTTGTGGTTGATCATTCATTGCCGCTAACTGTGTGTCTTGCTATGTGATTGTGGGATTTGAGATCAAATTTGGATTGGAGATTGTACTTCATAAGCAAACTTATCAATGAGTGACGAACGTTCCCACAGACCTCTCCAATATGTTTCAACGTGAAATGGCTAACTCCTTGACGAGTTGGGCTTCAACTCCTATATGGACCTGGACCTTGGGCTGAAAATAATGCACTCCGATCGACTAGAAGAGATGTAACCCCCATGTGCCACATGAACAAAAAAAATCTACTAGGGATCTTTCAGTGGAAAATCTGATCAAGTCAGAAACGGATGCCGATAGACTAAAAATAGTGAGAATTAGTTTAAAGCAATGTTTTAAAAATCGGACCAATGATCGAACCGAAATTATTTGGTATAGGTCGGACCTGGGTTCAACCGAGTTCAAATAGACTTAGTTTGGTTTGGTTCAAATAGGTAATATATCCATATTTACTTCGTGGTTTAGTTTGGTTTGGCTTAATTTTACAACTATAAGATCGATTAAAACTAAACCAAGAATCAAATGGTCCTAATTCCACATGATAATTTATTTTGAATTTTAAAAAAACAAAAACAAAATTGGTCAGTTCAGTTGTGAACCGGTTCGGCTGGTTCACCGGTTGAACCCGGTTTTGACAAAATCGATAGTTTTTTAAAAGACCCAATTTTAGTCGAACCAGGCCGATTTTTTGGCATAAATCGGTTCGGTTGGACTAGGTCCAACCGCCGGTTCAGTCCAGTTTTTACAACATTGGTTTAAAGACAAAGGTGAGTATCTTGATTCTTATATCATGAAACATTATTTATAGTCTTACCAGAATGCCTTACATGCAATCAAGTTGACTTTTATTTTTTTATTATGTACTTTAGAATTGAGTTTTAATCATGTCCAAATTTGTCCAATTTTAATCATGTCCAATTATAGTCTTACCCCATCGGAAGCAGATCTGCTGTACCATTTAATCATGTCCAATTTTATCCTCTTTTTTATTACATGTGGGCCATCATCCATATATCTACTATTATGGCCCAAATGTAATAAGGAGGGGGATAGAGTTGGACATAATTAAAGACGGGATAGCAGATCTGCTCCCGCCCCCATCGTCCTTTAGTTTGGGATTTCTACAACTTTTCAAGAGTAGCAACAGAAACAGCTTTACAACAGTTTTTCAAGTACTTCCAAGTTTCAAAAGATGTATCAAAATTGACTTCCAATTCCTTTTTTTTTTTTTTTTTATAAAAGTTGTTACCAAACAGAATTTTTAAATTTATTTTCAAAAAAAAAATAGCAGAAGCAGGCCTCGTTTGGTTCGCGGAAAGGAAATGAAAGAAAATTCCTTAAAAAAAAATTTTCCTTTGACAAATTACAATTCCTATAGTTTTTCTTTTCTGTGTTCCATAAAAATTGGAAGAAAAAAATGAATACTCAAGGGAGGGAAAAGTAAATCCTTGTTTGGACAGATGGAACTATTTTTTTCTCTATTGAAAATCACTTCTTTTTTTTTTCTCAATTCTTTTGGTACCCAAAGTAATGGTTTTCTTTTGGAAAAATTTGAGTGGCACCCCACATTTGTTACGCTTATTTAAGGTGCACCCCACATGATTACATTAATGCATAACACCCCCCCACTTTGGACAGTTTCTGTCTAAAACTAATGATCAAAATTTTTTTTGACGAAAATGCCCTTGTCTCCTTTTGTGTCCCCCCTTCCCGTCACACGTGGCTGCCCGTCCTCCGCCCCCCGCCGTGCTCGGCCCCCTCCACGGCGTCGCCGCTCTCCCCCCTCCCTCCCCGACCTCGCCGCTCTCCCCCACCCCCTCCCCGACCTCGCCGCACCGCCCCCCTCCACCCCCCCCCCCCCGGCCATCACCACCACCACCATCACCAACATCATCATCATCACCACCACCACCATCAACCATCATCACCGCCCCCCCCTCCCGCTCCGCCCCCTAGCAACAGCGCGCGGCGGCGGCAGCAGCAGCAGCAGCGCGTAGCGGCAGCAGCAGCGCTTGGCGGCGGCGGCAGCAGCAGCGCGCGGCGGTGGGGGCTAGGGGGCGGAGCGGGAGGGGGGGGGGGGGGGGGGGGGGGGGGGCGGAGCGGGAGGGGGGGCGGTGATGATGGTGGATGGTGGTGGTGATGAGTTGATGATGATGATGATGGTGATGGGGGGTATTTTCGTCAAAAAAAATTGGTCAACGGGGTTGACCGTTAGTTTTAGACAGAAACCGTCCAAAGTGGGGGGTGTTATGCATTAATGTAATCATGTGGGGTGCACCTTAAATAAGCGTAACAAATGTGGGGTGCCACTCAAATTTTTCCTTTTCTTTTTCCAATAACTAGGCCAAACATAAAGTTTGAAATTCGAGATTTGAGTCGGAAAATTCAAGCTCGAACTCAAGCTTGGCTCAATGACTTGTGATATTAAAGTAGCCGAAATTGAACGTACAAAGCTCAACATCTGCTTGATCGCAGCTCTATAAGTGCTTTATAATGCAGCCAGGCTGACCAGTTGGGTTCAACGCTTGTTGACTAAAGAGTATAAATAAAGCTAAAATTGGTTGTCCAATCCTAAACATAAATACAGCATGATGCTGCTAGAGAGAGAGAGAGAGAGAGAGGTAGGTTTGGCATAGTTATGCGACCACCAACTTGTTCTGTTTTACATCGGCTTGAAAATGGTGTTTTAATCCATTTTTTGAGGGTTTTTTAAAATTCATTTTTGAGTCCATCGTTTATGAAATGTTTAATAAATTTATGTTTGATTTTTTTTTTTTTGAGACACTGATTTTTGTCGGCTCAAAATTCATCTAAAATCAGTGTAATATAATTATGGATATCTTTATAAATACCGCAAATAGTTTAGAAGGTTTTTATTATTTTATTTCATTTATATCCTCATAAACAATATAATTACAACTACTATATAAAATAGTCTAATATTTTATTACTAGCTACTACTACCTAAAATGGTCTAATAATATTAATTTAATATCTATAAATAACAAATATAAGAATAGTTTAGGTTGGCCTGCCATGAGTTCATAACCACTTAGTATCAAATTGAGTGTGACAATACTTTCTTGTTGTGACATGACAATAGACAATAATATAATTTTTGTCTATATATAGACATATAGATAAATAAAAAACTGAAAATTGCTGAGAAATCCAATTTCGGGGTTGGGTTGTATGAAAAATCCACTGCATGATGGATTTTATGAAATGCCCAGAATTATATAATTTCACGTCAAATATTCAAAGATTCCCTTTATATGCTCTGTATTTACAAAATTAATACCATAACTACCCCTCCGCACAAACTCATATCTGGATTGCGATTCTCTTCTTCTTCTTCATCTTCTTTTTCACGAGAGATCTGAATTCCATTACTCTCATCTTCAGCAGCGATCGCAAAGATCGTTCGTAGTTCGCCATACTTTTTTTTTCAGTCGAACTCATCGCTCATCTTCTTCTTCTTCTTCTTCTTCTTCTTCTTCTTCTTCTCTTCTCCGACAATTAGGTCAATTATGGAGAGAAGATCTTCTTCTTCTTTTCCATAAGAGTTAGCATCGTTTTGAAAGAAGAACGAAAACTCTTGAATCTTTATTCATGTCAAATTTTTTTCCACAAAACAAAAAAATAAAAAAAATAGGTTTCTATCAACTGTTCTTCGTCGATATCTGTCACGTCCCACTTCCCAAATGGAATGGTGACGTCATACACATCCCCAGGCTACGCGCCGAAAATCCGCGATTGTCGCCCGTAAACATCAGCAAAAATGGAAAATGCCAGAGATTACAACTTATTATACATATGGAAATTGTTATACAGGACTTCATCAACAATACTTCTACAAGCTTATTACAAAAAAATAACTAGCAAGTTGTCCAGGCGATTACTCCTCGTTGTACTGCGGCGTTACTTCAGCGGAGACGTCCTCTTCTTCACCTAGTGAACAATACTAGGTCGTTTTAGAAAACGACAAGCAAGTCCTCGGTCAAGGACGGTAAAGTATACAAAAGAAAGATGCAGTTTTTCTAAAGAGAAAGAAACATGCCAACTAGCACTATTATATGTGTTTGCTTCACAAAATCGAGGAAATGTAAATGACATCCTACTCCATAGATTGTAAGATGTTCTGAGCTTCCCTTGAGCTCTCAATTAGGATTTTGCTTCCCTTGAGCAATCAAGAAACTACCTACCTTTGATAGGTGGAGTTATTTTACTGGAGTAAGATGAAATTTAGTAGACTAAATGCAATGCAATTTTGAGAACAGTACTCTGAATTAATTCCCTAAATAATTCCCGTGAACAATCCCGTTAACCTGGGATCAGGCTGTGATTTCGGAGCCTCCCTTGGGCTAAAACCAATCTATTCGATGTTACTGTCGGAATAGAAGTAGCAGGACAGGAGCCTCTCTTGGGCTAGTACTTATAGAGAAGTACTCATCAGGATATTCAGGAATCGCTGATCAGCTTTTTATGGTTATTATGTTACGGGATATCTAGGGATATTCAGTTGTCCTTCCCACCCAATGATTCTAAAATTTCCGAAAATCAGAAATTTGTCTATCTCCTAAATTTTTCAAAAATTTCGGCAGAGTCTCCTTTGTATTTAGGAGCTCCGACAATTTACAAAACATGATATAAAGAGATATATGGGCTCGCCGACCCCTTCGGTGGAGCAACCCTCAACACCGGAACCACGCATTTAATATCCGGGTACGCCGACCCCTTCGGTGGAGCAACTCTCAACACCGGAACTCAAGCAAGCATATGTATATATAAATACTTAATTCTTACCATGGCAATTTGGCAAGCAAGCAAGCAATTTATTTAGGCAAGCAATTTCTTTGATTTGAGCGACTTGTAGTTCACTATCCCAAGTATCCAAATGAAGTTATTAGTAATATATATGCATCAATTCCATGTGTCATAACTTAAAATAAAAAAAATGTTAGACTCTTAGCAATGTTGCATTAGTATGCTAGAGAGTTGGAAATTTGTAGAGTAAAATTATCGTGGTACATAGAGACTTGCAAATTAATTAATTTAACCATCAATCATTCCAACAGGTGTTATTTTGATTGGTTTAATAATTTGGACAGAATTAAATAGTTATGCTAACATCGAAAACTACTCTCGTGTACACGTGTTTAAGTAAGAAAACGTAAGACATGTATATATATTTAATTTGTGTAGGTTAAGCCCCTAAAATCATATCGCGAGTTAAAATTGTACATGGGTATATGAATAAGAATTTGCATCTATACATATATAGTATCAAAGTGTGTATAAATATATCATGTATCCAGGATCCCATTGATGTTGTGTCCAATACTTAATATACTTGCGTTGTGTCCTACACAAGGTGTCCTTTACATATATCAATTGTATCGTGTCAAGTTGCTTGCTCATCTCTATATTTATACTACAATATTACATGGTGGATTTTAACCATAATATACATATATATATATTCAGAAAAATGGAAATAATTCCTAATTTATTCCATTATGAAACTTAGAGCAAAATATAAGATAAGTCTCAACTTGTAATTTCAGAAATTCAATAAATTCATAATTAATCAAAACTAACATAGGTGATTAAATTTAGAATCTTCAAGAGAAGAAGGAGGGGAGAAAGAGGACTTGCCTTGAGTGGTGAATGCCCTAATCCCCTTTGTAATGCTTAATTCATCCAATAACAAGGAATTTGTTAGAAACCTCCTAACCTAGAGTTTGAAGGAATGGATTTACACATAGAGATGAAGAAGGAGGAAGGAATTTAGATTTTTACCTAGGTTTCTCCTTAGGAATTGGAAGTGGAAGAGGATGAAGAAGTGGAGGAGGTGGAGTTGTGGTGGCCGGAGGGGCTGGCCGGCGGCAGCAGGGGCGGCGGGCGGCGCTGGCGGCGGCGGCGGCGAGCACAGCAGCGGCAGCAGCAAGGCAGGAGCGGCAGCGGCAGCAGGGAGCTTGGGGGGGGTCGGGTGGTGTGTGTGAGTTGTTTTTGTTTTAGTTTTTTTTTTCTTTTCTCTTTCCTTTTTGGTTATGAAGTGTGTGTGTGTATATATATATAGGGATTGGGTTGTGGTGAGGTGTCCCCCTCCCCATCCCTTGTAGGGACACCTTGCACCCCCCCTAGGGCTAGGGTTATGGGTAGGGTGTAGGGCTAGGGTTAGGGTTATGGGTTATGGTTATGGTTATGGCCTTGGGACACATGGCCATAAAACAACAAAATCCTAATCACAATATTATTGACGTAATACAATAATAATAACAATAATAAAAGTAATAATAAATATTTTTGAGTATGACAAGTCTACCCTCCTTAGAAAAATTTCGTCCTCGGAATTTGAAATAATTAGACTAGCAATATGGTTACTGACCTGTCTTAGGGAATAAATACAGGTATTGTTTCCGCATGTCTTCTTCCTTCTCCCAAGTTGAATCTCCAGGAGAATCCCTGCTCCACGCAACTCGTACTAACGGAATGACCCGATTGCGGAGTATCTTATCTCTTCGATCCAAGATCCCAACGGGTCTCTGTTCTATCCGGAGTGTAGGCCCGATGGTGATTTCTGAATGATCGAGTATATGGCTCGTGTCCGGCACATATCTTCGTAGCTGGAAAACATGGAATACATTGTGAACTCCTTCTAGTGCTAGCGGCAAGGCGAGTCGATATGACACATTCCCAACTTTCTCCAGGATGTCGAATGGTCCAATATATCTGGGACTTAGCTTTCCTCTGGTCCCGAATCTGATGGTTCCCTTAGTTGGTGAAATTTTCAGAATACATGTTCTCCGGGTTGGAACTCCAATATTCTTCGGTGCTTATCCGCCCACATCTTCTGCCTGTCCTGAGCTGCTTGCAGGTGACTTCTTATTGCTTTGACGATATCCACAGTTTGTGTTACTAATTCTGGCCCCAACAATTATTTTTCTCCTACGTCGGTCCAGCATACCGGCGATCTGCACTTCCTACCATATAGTGCTTCAAAAGGAGCCATTTTGATACTATCATGATAACTGTTGTTATATGAAAATTCTACCAAATGTAGATGATCATCCCATGCTCCTCCAAAATCTAAAGTACACGCTCTCAGCATGTCTTCTAAGGTCTGAATGGTTCTTTCAGACTGGCCGTCTGTTTGGGGATGGTAGGCGGAGCTAAATTTCAATTTAGTGCCAAGACTTTCTTGCAAGCTTTTCCAGAAATGTGAAGTAAATCTGGTATCTCTATCCGATACTATACTCACTGGCACTCCATGCTGACTAACAATCTGTCTCATGTACATTTCGGCCAGGACCTCCGTTGACTGTCCAACTCGAAAGGGCAGGAAAACGAGCGAACTTGGTAAGTCTGTCTACAATGACCCAAATAGCATTATTACCCCTTTGGGGTCCTAGGCAATCCTGTCACGAAATCCATGGTGAGGTGCTCCCATTTCCATTCGGGTATGGGTAACGGCTGGAGAAGTCCTGCTGTCCTTTGATGCTTCGCTTTTACTTGCTGACAGATAAGACATCTTGATACAAATCTGGCGACTTCTCTCTTCATCCCGTGCCACCCAAATATTTGTCTCAAATCTTTGTACATCTTAGTGCTGCCCGGATGAATGGAATATTGTGAGTTGTGGGCTTCTGACATAACCTCTGTTCTTAAATCTCCACTGGGCACGCATAATCGATCTCCGAATCTTAATGATCCGTCCGGATGCTTCCTTATCCCGGTCTGGAGTCCCTCTTCTGTTTGTTTCCAAATTTTCTGAAGTTTTGAATCATTCTGTTGAGCTTCCTTAATTCTATCTATTAAGGAGGACTGTACTTGCAAGTTTTGCCACATTCCTTCGGTTAGTGGGCGTATCACTTCAATTCCCATTTTTCTCAAATCCTCAAGGATTTCTTTGGGTGTATTCATGAAGAAAGCTTCGGGTCTTCTACTTAAGGCATCAGCCACCTTATTAGCTTTGCCCGGATGATAGGTCAGCTCCATGTCAAAATCCTTCAGTAACTCCAACCATCTTCTCTGTCTCATATTAATCTCCTTTTGTGTGAAGACATATTTTAAGCTCTTGTGGTCTGTGTATATTTTGATTCTTTCTCCATATAAATAGTGTCTCCACAACTTGAGTGCGAATACTACCGATGCGAGTTCGAGATCATGAGTTGGGTAATTCCTTTCATGCATCTTTAATTGTCGGGATGCATAGGCTATGACTCTCCCGTGCTGCATCAGTACACATCCTAAACCCTTACCTGATGCATCACTATATATCTCATATCCACCTGAACCAGAGGGTAATGCTAGTATTGGAGCTGTAATTAATCTTTTCTTCAGCTCGTCAAATGCTGCTTGACATTTCTCCGTCCAATTAAATTTCTCTTCCTTCCGGGTAAGACGGGTTAAAGGTTCTGCAATTCTTGAAAAGTTTTCTACAAATCTCCGATAATAGCCAGCCAATCCTAAGAAGCTTCTGATTTCTGCTACTGACTTAGGTGTTGGCCAAGACTTAACTGCTTCTACTTTCTTTGGATCTACCGAGATGCCTTCTCCACTGACAATATGTCCTAGAATGGTATTTGGTCCAACCAAAACTCACATTTACTAAGCTTAGCATACAATTGTTCTTCCCGCAGAGTTTGCAATACTATCCTCAAATGTCTTTCATGCTCCTCTTCACTTTTGGAGTATACAAGGATGTCATCAATAAATACAATCACAAATTTATCCAGATATTGATAAAATATTCGATTCATCAGGTCCATAAATATAGCGGGTGCATTTGTCAACCCGAATGGCATAACTAAGAATTCGTAATGCCCATACCGAGTTCTAAATGCAGTCTTTGGGATGTCTTCCTTTTTCACCTTTACCTGATGATATCCGGATCTCAAATCAATTTTTGAAAATACTCTTGCCTCTCCTAACTGATCAAACAGTTGATCGATCCTAGGTAAGGGATATTTATTCTTGATGGTAACCTCATTCAAAGCCCTATAGTCAATCACCAGGCGTAGGGTACTATCTTTCTTTTTCACAAATAATACTGGTGCACCCCATGGTGAAGCGCTAGACTGGATAAACCCTTTTGACAATAACTCCTTTATCTGCTTATTTAACTCAACTAGCTCCTCTTTGTTCATTGGGTATATCTTCTTAGCTATGGGTGCAGCTCCCGGCATTAAATCTATAGAAAATTCCACGGCTCTGTCTGGGGGTAGCCCTGGTAGTTCTTCTGGGAACACATCCTTGAATTCTTCTACTACCTTTGGAAATGATTGCTCTGCTACTCCTTGCAGCAGTACTGGTAATTCAAATTTCTCTAGCTCCTCTGCATTGAACTCATTTTGGTCTCTTGCAAATTCATAAGACTCGCCGTCAGGGAGTTGGAATGAAATTTTCCCCTGGCCGCAGTCTATATTGGCTAATGTTGCAGTTAGCCAATCCATACCCAATATTATATCATAATTGCTTGTTGGAAAGACAAGCAATCGGGTACGAAAAGCTCCTCCACCCAATTTAATGGGACATCTACGACATACTCGACTGACTTCTACTACTCCATTACCGGTGAGTACTTTCAGTGATTTAGGCAGAGGTTGTGATTCTATTTCACGTTGTGATATAAAAGAAGATGCTATAAATGAATGGGTAGCCCCGGAATCAAATAATACTGAAGCTGGGTATGAAGAAACTAAAATAGTACCTGAAACTACTTCTCCAGGGATATTCGCATCTTCAGTTCCCATTATGAATGCTTGCCCTTGCCTATTCCTTTTCTTGTTATTATTTTGAGCTTGAGCTGCCCGTTGTGCTTGTTGAAACTGATAAGCCTGAGGGGCATAGGGCAGCCTTTGCTGACTCCCATAAGCCATTCCTGCTTGCGCTGTTGGTGCCTGTATCATTGGTCGAGGTTGGTTTCCTTGAACTGGAGGTCGGTATCCTTGAGTGAAGCCTTATGTCCTTGCTCCATTCGCAGGCGGCTGAGGACATTGACTGATTGGATGATTTGCTCCACATCTCAAACAAAGCCCCAATCTTCTCCTACATACATTCTTCTTATGTCCTGGCTTCTGGCAGAAATCACAGATAAGAAATTTGTCCGAGTTGCCATTCTGAGGACGCTTAGGTGGTCCTTGCCAGTGATTCTTGTTAGAGGATGATCCTTCCTCAAAAGTTCTCTTGGGTTGTGATGACCGGAAAGGTTGCTCCTCTTTCAGGATTCTCTCCTGGTCTCGAGCAGCTTCTGTTACCTCAGAAAAGGTCTGGCATCGGTAGGACGCGACCCTGCTTTTCAATTGGGTCCCGAGCCCTTCCAGGAACCTAGAAATTTTTGTTTCTTCGTCGGCTATCATGTTAGGAGCAAAGCGGCTGAGTCTGGAAAACTCTACAGCATATTCATCGACGGTGCGTCTTCCTTGTTTAAGATAGTTGAATTGCCGCTCTAACTCTATTCGTGCTGATTTAGGATAGAATCTTTCTTCAAACCTCTTCTTGAATTCTGCCCATGTCATAACTCCATCGGAATCTTCTGGGTACTCAGCACTCCACCAGTATCCAGCGATATCTTCTAGCTGGATGCGGATTGCTGGCACCATATCTTCGGTTTTGAGCTTTGCGGCCTTTGGTGGGTTCTGCCTTTATCAGGACATAATAATGTACCGAGTTGTAATATTCCTTCCTTTCATCATCTATGTCTGACACTATTGGATACTTCAATTCGTAGTGTACTCCATAGGCTTCGATCATTCCTTTACGCGCTACGTGCCACATCTTCTTTACAAATGCATAATACTCGTCTAGGCTGTGACTATCATTTCCTAGTCTTGCGAAGGGTGCAAACCGAGGCATGACCTAGATTGAAAAGAAAATAAAAAAAGTATTTCTTCCTTAGGTTAGTAACTCTTTAGTAGGATTTAAGATCTAGACAGGAAAGAGGAATTTGTAAGGAAAATGCTACCAACTATTTATCTACCTTACTTAAGGATTTCTAAGATATGATTGGAAATCAAAGTTTTCTATCTGAGTTTAAAACCTACGTCTAGACCTAAGGTACGTTCTGGATTTTCCATTTTCGCTGACCTGCATGGGCCGCCACTAAAAGACGTGTCACGTCCCACTTCCCAAATGGAATGGTGACGTCATACACATCCCCAGGCTACGCGCCGAAAATCCGCGATTGTCGCCCGTAAACATCAGCAAAAATAGAAAATGCCAGAGATTACAACTTATTATACATATGGAAATTGTTATACAGGACTTCATCAACAATACTTCTACAAGCTTATTACAAAAAAATAACTAGCAAGTTGTCCAGGCGATTACTCCTCGTTGTACTGCGGCGTTACTTCAGCGGAGACGTCCTCTTCTTCACCTAGTGAACAATACTAGGTCGTTTTAGAAAACGACAAGCAAGTCCTCGGTCAAGGACGGTAAAGTATACAAAAGAAAGATGCAGTTTTTCTAAAGAGAAAGAAACATGCCAACTAGCACTATTATATGTGTTTGCTTCACAAAATCGAGGAAATGTAAATGACATCCTACTCCATAGATTGTAAGATGTTCTGAGCTTCCCTTGAGCTCTCAATTAGGATTTTGCTTCCCTTGAGCAATCAAGAAACTACCTACCTTTGATAGGTGGAGTTATTTTACTGGAGTAAGATGAAATTTAGTAGACTAAATGCAATGCAATTTTGAGAACAGTACTCTGAATTAATTCCCTAAATAATTCCCGTGAACAATCCCGTTAACCTGGGATCAGGCTGTGATTTCGGAGCCTCCCTTGGGCTAAAACCAATCTATTCGATGTTACTGTCGGAATAGAAGTAGCAGGACAGGAGCCTCTCTTGGGCTAGTACTTATAGAGAAGTACTCATCAGGATATTCAGGAATCGCTGATCAGCTTTTTATGGTTATTATGTTACGGGATATCTAGGGATATTCAGTTGTCCTCCCCACCCAATGATTCTAAAATTTCCGAAAATCAGAAATTTGTCTATCTCCTAAATTTTTCAAAAATTTCGGCAGAGTCTCCTTTGTATTTAGGAGCTCCGACAATTTACAAAACATGATATAAAGAGATATATGGGCTCGCCGACCCCTTCGGTGGAGCAACCCTCAACACCGGAACCACGCATTTAATATCCGGGTACGCCGACCCCTTCGGTGGAGCAACTCTCAACACCGGAACTCAAGCAAGCATATGTATATATAAATACTTAATTCTTACCATGGCAATTTGGCAAGCAAGCAAGCAATTTATTTAGGCAAGCAATTTTTTTTTGATTTGAGCGACTTGTAGTTCACTATCCCAAGTATCCAAATGAAGTTATTAGTAATATATATGCATCAATTCCATGTGTCATAACTTAAAATAAAAAAAATGTTAGACTCTTAGCAATGTTGCATTAGTATGCTAGAGAGTTGGAAATTTGTAGAGTAAAATTATCGTGGTACATAGAGACTTGCAAATTAATTAATTTAACCATCAATCATTCCAACAGGTGTTATTTTGATTGGTTTAATAATTTGGACAGAATTAAATAGTTATGCTAACATCGAAAACTACTCTCGTGTACACGTGTTTAAGTAAGAAAACGTAAGACATGTATATATATTTAATTTGTGTAGGTTAAGCCCCTAAAATCATATCGCGAGTTAAAATTGTACATGGGTATATGAATAAGAATTTGCATCTATACATATATAGTATCAAAGTGTGTATAAATATATCATGTATCCAGGATCCCATTGATGTTGTGTCCAATACTTAATATACTTGCGTTGTGTCCTACACAAGGTGTCCTTTACATATATCAATTGTATCGTGTCAAGTTGCTTGCTCATCTCTATATTTATACTACAATATTACATGGTGGATTTTAACCATAATATACATATATATATATTCAGAAAAATGGAAATAATTCCTAATTTATTCCATTATGAAACTTAGAGCAAAATATAAGATAAGTCTCAACTTGTAATTTCAGAAATTCAATAAATTCATAATTAATCAAAACTAACATAGGTGATTAAATTTAGAATCTTCAAGAGAAGGAGGAGGGGAGAAAGAGGACTTGCCTTGAGTGGTGAATGCCCTAATCTCCTTTGTAATGCCTAATTCATCCAATAACAAGGAATTTGTTAGAAACCTCCTAACCTAGAGTTTGAAGGAAGGGATTTACACATAGAGATGAAGAAGGAGGAAGGAATTTAGATTTTTACCTAGGTTTCTCCTTAGGAATTGGAAGTGGAAGAGGATGAAGAAGTGGAGGAGGTGGAGTTGTGGTGGCCGGAGGGGCTGGCCGGCGGCAGCAGGGGCGGCGGGCGGCGCTGGCGGCGGCGGCGGCGAGCACAGCAGCGGCAGCAGCAAGGCAGGAGCGGCAGCGGCAGCAGGGAGCTTGGGGGGGGGGGGGTCGGATGGTGTGTGTGAGTTGGTTTTTTTTTTTTTTTTCTTTTCTCTTTCCTTTTTGGTTATGAAGTGTGTGTGTGTATATATATAGGGATTGGGTTGTGGTGAGGTGTCCCCCTCCCCATCCCTTGTAGGGACACCTTGCACCCCCCCCCCCCCCCCAGGGCTAGGGTTAGGGTTATGGGTTATGGTTATGGTTATGGCCTTGGGACACATGGCCATAAAACAACAAAATCCTAATCACAATATTATTGACGTAATACAATAATAATAACAATAATAAAAGTAATAATAAATATTTTTGAGTATGACAATATCACACGAAGAATAGTCATTCTCCTGCATTTTTAACAAGGAGAATGCCATTCTCCGTGTTGAATGGCATTCTCCGTGTTTCTAACACGAAGAATGGTCATTCTCCGTATTTCTAACACGGAGAATGGCCATTCTCCTTTGTTTTAACATTTGAATGACCATTCTCCGTGTCATTTAATACGGAGAATGTTATTCTCCGTGTTATTTAGCACGGAGAATGGCCATTCTCCGTGTAATTTAGAAACGGAGAATGCCATTCTCCGTACTAAATTACACGGAGAATGGTCATTCTCCTACGTTTTAACACTGGGAATAACCATTCTCCGTGTAAATTAACACGGAGAATGTCATTCTCCGTTTTAATTAAGACGGAGAATGCCATTCTCCGTTTTATTTAACACGGAGAATGACATTCTCCGTGTTAATTTACATGGAGAATGGCATTCTCCAACACGGAGAATGACATTCTCCAACACGGAGAATGGTCATTCTCCTGCGTTTTTACACTGTAATGACCATTCTCCGTGCTAAATTATACGGAGAATGACCATTCTCCGTTTTATTTAACATGGAGAATGGCATTTCCCGTGTTTCTAATACGGAGAATGTAGTGCCCCGACCCGCAAGATGCCTTATGATGGATGGTTGGTTCGATGAAGCCTTGTTGGACTTGGGAATATGCGAAGGATCACTTGGAAGGCTATGCGATCGTGGCGGAAATCGTCTTATGAATGTGAGTAGTGTTGAACCCTTCAAAGATCCTTTAGCTTCACGCTTAAAATAAGGATAGTATTCTATGTTTCTTATTGAGTTTGTTCAATAACACCTTACATGGAATTTGGAAAGATAATGAAAGATAATAATCACCTGAACGTAAACTGTTGTGGCCTAATGAATTGTATGCTTGTACGATGTTGCGATGAATTACATGACAGGTGAAGGCAAAGTCCCAAATCCTTGGGCGGTGAGTATATCGAGCTTTGGCTCAATGAATAGATGGCAAAACAGATGTTAAGACCCAAGAATTGGGCAGTGAGTATGCTTGGATTACATTCGAATGAATGTGTGCTAAAACAGATGCCAAGTCCCAGGAATTGGGCGGTGAGTACACTGAGTTTGGTTGGAAAGATGTATGGTATCAAAGATGTGGTACAAGGGATTGGGTAACAACATTCTATTATCCTGTCGCCGATGTAGAATGTTGATTACGCCAAGATCCTGAAAAGATGGCAAGATGACCGCTAGATAGCAAGATGGTAATATGAATGAGAATGGTGGCTGAATTACTTAGTTTTTCTTATCATGCATTATATGTTTTCTTCTTAGATAAGTTGCATATAGTTGCATGGTCATGGACAACTTGTCGACAAGGTGGTTTCTCGAACGGTATTCCTGGGCCATGGAACCCGGTTCGTCCTAGGGGAAACCAATGCTGAAGTAGTAGCAGTGCTGAAGTAGTAGCACGGTATACAGGACTTGCAGTGGGTCTAGCTACCTGCACTGGCAAGGGCGCTGTATACCTGTAAGACGGTCCAGGATGGCGTGTCGCCAGTGACCTTTATATAGATAGGTCAGATGCTAATGATGTCTTATGCAGGCAGAGTAAGTTAATACTCAAATACAGGGAAGGATGTCGGCTGTTGGTAAGAATCACCTGAATGGTGATATTTATATTGAATCATGATATTGTTCCTAACAATGTCTTGTGCAGGCAGAGTAAGTATTATAAATGTACAGGGATGGCTATACGACCGTGGGTAAGAATTACCAAAGGGTGATAACAGCATGCTTTAAATTATGTTGGCTATGAGATTTGCATGCTTTACTTTTGTCGACTATAACATGAAATTAACCCTAAGGCAACGAGAAAGACCACTGTTAATAATGTTCTGTAACATGATTACTTAATGTTGTCTTCTTAGGTGAGTTGGGCCAGCACCGCTCGTCAGTACATTGATGATGTACTGACCCACGTTGTGGGCAATATTACAGGTATTTGCTTGGGGAAAATCTTGTGAATCAGTGCTTGGCATCGATGAATCGGATGGGTGTGCAGAAGCTCTTCTTTCAAGACGATGTCTTCTGCTATACGGGACATAATGTATGGAACATTGGAACTCAGATGTACCAGTGAGATTGTAGCCAAATTGGCAAGTTCATTGTAAAGAAGTCAGTATATTCAGTTGTAGCCCAAAGGGCAAGTGTATACATTCAGTTGGTTATTCAAGAGTCTTGTAATCAATTGTAAACTCTGTATTCTGCTGCAAGTCTTGTAATTCGTTATGATTATCAATAAAGAGATACATTTCCTCAATATCTTGTGTGACTTCAATTTATCTGCTTGGTTCTGCTGCGTTGTCGATGTTTTTCTGAGAATTACCGGGAACTGTAATGGTTTTGCCTTGTACAAGTGCAATCTAGACTTGTACGGCATCACGTCCAGTGGCTAGTTTTCGATCCTCCGGGATCGGGGCGTGACAGAGAATGACCATTCTCCTGCGTTTTAACACTGTAATGACCATTCTCCGTGCTAAATTACACGGAGAATGGCCATTCTCCGTGTAAATTAAGACGGAGAATGGTCATTCTCCGTTTTATTTAACACGGAGAATGTCATTCTCCGTGTTAATTTACACGGAGAATGGCATTCTCCGTGTTTCTAACACAGAGAATGACTATTATCCGTGTAAATTAAGACGGAGAATGACATTCTCCGTCACGGAGAATGGTCACCCTCATGCGAAATTAACATTTTTCGTGTTCTAACACGGAGAATGACCATTCTCCTGCATTTTATGGTCAGTTGAAACTTTGAAGGGCCATAACTTTTGACTGGAAGGTCGAAACGAGGTCCGATTTGTCCCAAATTGAGCGTATCTTCGAGGAGCCTGAAAGTAACCGCTTCTCCGTTAGACGGCCTACCGAAATTTTAGAATCGCAAAAAAATGATGTTTGGACCTCCGTTTTAGCACTTTTGCCGTTTTGTCTCGGTCTTTCCGAAATTTTTCGACGAGTTTTTGAAGATTTTTAAGGAGAAAACCTAGATTCGAAAGTGAGCAGCGTATGGAAGAAGATGAAGTATCGAAACGTTTTTTTTAAGAGTAGTTTCGTGGGTGTTTTCAATAAATTAGAAGGAATGGCAAAAAGGTCATTCGGAATCCTCTTTATATATTTTTTGCTAATTCTGGACACGTGATGAAATGTTATTGTGCGGTGGATTTTTCATAAAACTTTTTTATTTTTTGGACATTTCATAAATTTCCCCAATAAAATTTTTTTTTTAAAAAAACTTTTAGAATATGAAGTAAAGGTCGGACTGGTTTAAAAGTCACTAAAACTATCCAAAATTAATCGCTCATAAACGTTCATAACCGACACTTTAAAAATATCTCATATTCGATACCCAACATTTGTCAGGCGGACCCTAATAATATGAATCTGGAACATGACGTCTGTTTGGACTAAAAGATAACCAATAGTTGTCAACTTCTGTCACCAAAAACTTTAAAGAACTACAGCTCTCGTACCACCAACAGCCCTATCATATGAAAAAAAAAAATCATACATAAATATAGTTTAGTAATCCAATCGCCATTATGAATGTATAGTGTCCTCTAAGCAAGTCGGCTAACCTAATTTCTTTAAGCCTCTTCCTAGTGGACTCTCTCTTTGTTTGATACGCAAAGCCAACTGTTCCTTTTTTTTCAAAATAATAATGCCAACTTGCAGTAGTTATTCTCCTCTAATTGCTGCTTGGAGCTATATTTATCGACCAGCAGCCTGCTGCTGCAGCAGCAGAGGGGAATATCGATCTAAAGCTTCGCGATGGCGCCAGGGAAACTCTCTCGTCTAGCTCCCAAAAGGAACAGCCTTCTTCGTTCGCAGAGCGCAATTGTAAGTACTAAGTACAATCCGAATTTTCGGGAAAGTGTTCATCTATGTAGAAAAATATGGTCTAAAACTCTTGCATAGCATGTACGGAGCTGCTATATTGCCTACAGTTTGTGACCGTAGACGTGACCGCAAGCCACGTGTCGACGGCCTTCCATTAGCCCTCTGATCTGAATTTTAAGAGGGGTGGAGCTCGGTGATAACGGAGGCCAACAGTTGGCTGCCATGTGGTCCGTGGTCACGTCCGTGATCACAAACCACAGACAAAATATTATTTTCATAATATATATCATAGCAAAAATCATGACCCTTGAATAATTTTGTTGATTCATTAATTCCTTGTTCACTATGCTTCGCATGTAAATTTGCGCTTTATATATGCCACAGGAAGTGGGAGGATCCTCATCTTCACAAACAAGTATAGCTGACATGATCAACGACTCCATTCCTGAAGCTTCTGCCCATGGAATCGGAACCGAGATGATCAAGACGTTCGATCACCCATCTGAGCCCATCAGAGATCAAGCGGTCGGATGCCCGTTGCCAGAGCCTTCGATTCTGAATGTAAGTTTTGCACAACTTAATTCATTAGTCTTTTCCTACAAGAACTGGAAATACCAACAAAAAGTGTTGTAAGAACCGGACCGGACCGGTGGTCGGACCGGGTCCAATCGGTTTATGCCATAAAATTGGTCCGATCCGACTAAAATCGGATATTTTAAAGAACCGTTAGTTTTTTTTTAAATCGGGGTTCAGCCGGTGAACCGGCCGAACAGGTTCACAATTGAACCGGCCAATTTTGTTTTGTTTTTTTTCAAAAAAAATTATATGTGAAATTTAGACTATTTGATTCTTGGTTTGGTTTTGATAGACCTTATAGTTGTAAAATTAAACCAAACCAACATACTAAGATTTGAATCAAACCAAACCAAGTCTATTTGAAGTCCGGTTGAACTGCGGCCCGACCTATACCAAAAAATTTCGGTTCCATCATCGGTCCGATTTTTAAAACATTGCAACAAACTACGTACGTGTGCGCTCTCCTGCAGGATGGGAGGTTGTCGAAGGAACGGATGTCGGCTGTGAATGCGCAGATAAGAGCAGATTTACCTGTCATGAAGAACGGGAGTACTCGCTCTCCGAGTGAGCAGAAGTCTCGACCAGCCAAAGAGAAGCGCCTCATGCTGCCATCCCACAGTGTTCCCGAGCATGCCCTCTTAACTATGCTCCAAGAATGTAATCTTGCCAAAGATTAAAACTGTGAACTCAAATAAGGGGAAGTGTTAAGAAGATAAATGTATTGATCATACATGTATGATTTTTGATCGTGTGGATGGGCATTTAGTAGATCTTTTTGCGTGTCACGACACAGATATGTCGATGTCTTTTGTGATCGATGAAAAATCACCATCGATGATGTTTTCTTACCACCAGGATACTCGGAGAGCTTCGTGGGTCGAATCAATGGCGTTCTTCTCATTGATTTAGAGGGGCTTCTTGACCCAGTTCGTCTCCTTACTTTCTTGCGTACACGAATAGACGTGCAAGGCGTTGCACACACACACACACACGAATAGAAACGACACAAGACCAGTAAATAGCAAGGTGCAACTAATTGAATAAATAGCAACAAAAATAACACACTTAAACACGCAATATTTAACGTGGTTGTGTCAAACTCGACCTACTCCGCATGTAAGGAAAAAAATAACTTTATTGAATCAACCTTACAAGGAATACGTACACTAACGTAATGTGAAACCCTCTCCATGCGAGATCTTTGACGAGTATTATCTATGTTATCTATGTCAAGTATTATATATATCTCATCTTGCTACATATGCTTCAACATCCACGATTAATAATGAACAAGAAAGAAAGAGTGTGAATAATATGGCCTAAAAATCTCAAATGTATATCATTTTCCAAATACTTCAAGTCTCATGAACATACCTGCTAAAGTATACAAGATACTGACTGAAATCTAAGAGGAGTTTGTAAGCATAAAGATAGAGGAAATATGCACTCCAGACTATTCATCTTCGGAAAAAATGGATTGGAACAAGTATAAGAATCACGTATTATGTTATGTAGTCAGAATTGGAACAAGTACATATACAAAACAAAAGACTAGTACATGTAAATTATATATACATGTAACAACATGAATAATGTGACTATTATGGGCAGTATATCATGTATAATACCATGTAAATAATGTGACTAGTATAAGGATGATAATAGATGACATGAATAATGGGACTAGCACAAGTATCATAATCCATATATACGTGATATTAGATACCATCATAAAATAGTTCCATTCTTGGAATGTCACTTCCCATATCCAAAATACGAAGAACGGGGACATAACTCGGTTAGGTACGTTTTACGGAGTACGCCTACACCCAATGATACAGCCACAACTATAAAGATAGTGGGATCAGCTATAATAATCCAATATTCTCCTAAAGTCCAAAAAAAACATGTTCTTAATCCATCACGTACAAGCAAGAAGAAGTAAAAGCCCTGGCTGTGTGAACCGTGTCATTTCTCGATGTATCCACATTTGACTTGACTTGCTTGAGTCGTAGCTTTAGTCGAGGACCTTGTTATAGACGTGATTATACTTGACCACTCTCAATCGTTAGCAACCACCGGACTGCGATTGAGACTCACTATAGGTTGTTAGCAACCACTGGGTTGCAATCTATAGGGCCATTAGCAACCAGCGGACTGCGGTTTACTCCGATTTACTCATAGTCACATTTATTAGCACGATTTTCGAGGCATACCATTTCTTTTACAGATTTTTTCTCCTAAAGGGATAAACTTACACGTTATTGCGTGTTGGGGGCAAAGTTTTCAAATTTTCAAATGGGGGGATGGCTCTCCAACTGAGTTGGAGGGCTGGATGGGAGCCCTCCAACTGAGTTGGCGGGTTGGGGAGGTATGTGTGAATATATGTGATCTTGGCAGCTAATATTCACTCAAAGATTTACTTTCCATTCTAAATATTCATCTTTTTTCTTCCATATTTTGGTTTTTTCAAACATAACAAAAATTGATATAATTGTAACTTTTTAAAGAAAAAAAATAACATATTGATTTTTTTTTTCCGCTAAACGAACGAGACCAAATGTTAACATAACCAAAAATATATTAATATATAAATGTAGAAGATGCATTTAATATATGTTAGCCCCTATTCCTGTGTTGATCATAATGTAGCAATTTTCTTCTTCTTCTTTCGTTTTTTTGTGTTATGGGGTTTATGCTTCTCTAGCTACAAATAATATATCTATTTATATCCTTATGAAGTATGAATGTATGCGATCTTGGCAGGTAATATTGTGCCTAGGATCAAGATTCCTAGTATGGGTAACAAGATCCCATCCTACGAGTATCATATCTTGTATCGTTAAAATTTTCTTGTATTGTTAAAACAAATAATTATTAAAATTTAGAAATATATATTTTATATATTTAGGCATAATGTTAAGTATTCCTTGTATTGTTTCTTATTAATTTTGAAACTAATTGAAATAGTAGTCACCTTGCGAATTGGTTTATCATTAATACTAATTAATAATTAATTAGTTATTTATTATTTCTTATATATTATTTTTTATAATTATTATTTTTAAAAATATTTAATTTATAGTTAATTAAGAATTAACTATTAGTTAAATAAAAATTAGTCATATTATTATTTTAAAAGTAAATTTTTTTTATAACTAATAGTTAGTTATTATTTTTATAAAAAAAATTACTAATAGTTAGTTATTGTAATTATAATTTAAATTAATATTTATTAACTAATAGTTTTATTATTTAATATTTTATAATAATCTCAATTAATAATTTATAACTTTATTAATTATAATTATAATCTTAATTAACAATTTATTAATCATAACTATAATCTTAAGTAATAATTTATTAATTAATAACTAATTATAATCATAATTAATAATTTATTGGTCTTATTATAATCTTAATTAATAATTTGTTAACATTTGGTCTCGCTCGTTTAACGAAAAAAAAAATCAACCCGAGCCGCCAACTCAGTTGGAGAGTTGGAGCTCCCACCAACCCGCCAACTGAGTTGGAGGGCTCCTATCCAGTCCTCCAACTCAGTTGGAGAGCCATCCCCCCATTTGAAAATTTGAAAACTTGTCCCCCAATGCGCAATAACGTGTAAGTTTATTCCTTTAGGTGAAAAAAATCTGTTTCTTTTATGTTTCATTTCTAGTACTGTACTCCCTTCAGTCTTTACTTTCTTTTATCACTATTCTATCTATCATTGCATGTTTAAACTGTCAAAGTAGGCTTGTATATTATGTGTCTTGCTAGTCCCCTGAGGACCTAGTGATCTCTAGCTCCAGGTATTAGATGGAGTTATCATAGCTTCGTGCATTGATGGATGACGGTTGCTTCGCCAAGACTTCAGGTATATAGTTATTGTTATAACCATTATCTTCCTTATTTTATTTCGTCTTATATTTGTTTCTCGTTGTTATTAGTCTAGTCTTTTACAAGCTTCCTTTTCTTCTAGCTTGTTCATGATGAATGTATTATTTGGGGATCCACTCTAATATATTTATCTATCCTAGAATCAGTGTATTATGGTCTGATCAGCCTTACTGCACTTGATTCGTTATTACTACCGATACTTGGTGGATTGAGATATAGTTGATATAGAACAACCAGACAACTTATACGTATTCGAGCTGGGCTGGAGTCCTCTCGATACGTAGCTGGCATGTATACGATCTCCTAATCCTACGTATTTTGGGACTGTGACGTTACATCCCTATCCGATGTGGGACTAAATTACCAACTCCATTGCCACCCCTTTTTGAGCGATCATCCGGAAACGAGATATAATCCAACAATCAAATCCTAATCGTTGGATTAAAATTCAACGATCAAGCAGGACATGCATCTTCTCTATTTGCACAGAAACAACACCGGCAGTATATCTGTGGTATAATGCTGGCATGGCAAAATTTAGAGAAACAAATTTACAAGACATTTTTTGTATGTAAGCCCTAAAAGGGACACATGGTTGTGCCATGGGTGGTCTCTACTAGTCTCTGGTAGTCGACAGTAGAGGTGTGCATCAGTCGGTGGTCGATCTATTTGATCACAACCGAAGTCGAACCGAAATTAATCGGTTTAAAAATAAGCAAAATCGAACCAAACCAACCAACTGGTCGGTTCGGTTTCAAAATTGACCGACTTGGTTCGGTTTGGATCGGTTCGACTTGGTCAGCTTTGACAGAAAAAATGGACTGTCATTAATTTTTTGGGTACTGATGCTTAATGGACTGTCATTAATTTCTTGGATCGGTTCGACTTGGTCGGTTTGGATCGGTTCGACTTGGTCGATTTTTGGATGCAGTTACACAGGAAGACTGTTCCACTGGAGCTGGCGGAGAGGAAGAGGAGACTGGAGCCGACGGAGAGGGAAAATGGAGAGAGAGAGAGGGGGTCTAAAGTCTAGGGTTAGAAAAAAAATTGGAACCGCTACTCCTCTTTGAGAGAGAGAGAGGCTCTTTCAAAATGTGATGTATGTTGTTGAATGAACCAAACCGGTCCAATATCCAAGTAAGTTAGTTACCCAACCCTAATTATTTAACACCCACATAGGGTTTGGTTTGATTCGGTTCGATTTTAAACGGTTTTGGCATAGCCAAACCGTACGTGAACCGAACCGAACCGAACCGAACAGGTCGATTTTAAAAAAATTGCAGCCGAACCAAACTGACCGAACCATTGATTCGGTTTAAAATCGATCGGTTCGGTTTGGTTCAATTTGGTTGGTTTGACTAAATTGTGCACAGCCCTAGTCGACAGGCGGCTCGGTTGATCATGAAAAAAAATAGTACTTATTAGTTGCGTATGTCATTAGTTTTCGTCTATTATATTTTGCAAACCCGTCCTCCTTCCTTGACGGGCATGGGAGCTCAGTACTTAGGCTTGTCAGAAGGATCCTCCTGTCGTAAACACTAGTAGGACGCAATCCATGTTCGACAGTATTCTTGAAGGGGTCATGGTTAAGTTCATAGATGTAGGAAATAATAATGTCTTGTTCTCATTGCTAGGGTTTGTTACAATATATATAGTGTCTACATTTGGGCTTATTGTCACGACCCGCACCCACTGTGAGGGTACGAGAGCGTAACAACGCCCAGCCTACGCCGCAGTGTCGGCGGTAGAACGCTGTTCTAGGTCATAAACTATAACTAACATAATATGAATGCTCTCCATAAGGAGGCCAACACAGAGGTACAACTCAATCACAATCTAGAGATAGAATATGGCACGATAAAATAGATAAGAGAATCCTCAACCGAGGTACAACAGAAATGAAATACAAGTCTCAACATCTCTACAATATACAAACTCTGAATCAAGAACAACAACTAAACATAAAAGGAAAACAGTCTAAACTATCTATACTAAGCAAGGTATCGTCCTCATCAGCTGCCTGAACCTCCCCTGGGGTCCAGGTCGCGAGTGTCAACTAGGCAAACTCCAAGAAGGGTGCAGGGTGCCTCATCATCCTCTGTAAAATTTTCAACAGGTCCAGTCAGGACGGGAGCGAGCACAAAACATCTCACGCAGTTCATATCATGTTAGAAAATATAAAGCATGCAATAGAGTAAGGTACATGAAACGCTGAAAGTAAGAAGTATATGAAAAACAGTAGAGATTTGATAACAGGAAATATCTAAATATGATAAATAAGAACTGTAAGCCTACTGTGATTTAGAGTACAGTATGGTTATGTAAACGGTCTAGGAAAATGCAACGGTAACTCCATTGTACGTGGGTGTACAATAGACATATATAATAGTTATACAATATTGTACAATAGGATTTGATTATATAACCAATTCTACTCCCCCTCCCCAAATCAATACACAAGGATCTACTCCGGTTACGTTATCTTGCACAATAGTGTACAATGTTATACAATAGATGTACAATATTATACAATAGATGTACAATGTTATACAATGGATGTACAATGTTATACAATGGATGTACAATATTATAAAATAGATGTACAATGTTATACAATAGTTGTACAATGGTCTATCCCTGGGACTCATGTGATACTGAGAGTACAATATGCACAAGGAGTATACAAGGATATTGGTATTCAATAAATACAATATATAAGTGAAACGCACATCACAATATGTATTTAGTGAATACAAGGAGATAACATCTCAGAAGAAGATCCGTATAGTACCAATCCGTGATAATGATCGTGTCAGCATCAAGTACAGTAATCTAGAGCAAGAATATAAATCCAGACAAGTATGAAACGGTCAGAGAATGTACTCGCCTCGTATCTGAATGTCTGAAGTAAATGTACTGTCCGAGATGAGGTACCTGACTCCTAGTTAGAGCAACACAAGTCAAGATGTACATAGGGAATGATAAATATAATCTACAATGCATCTGCATGCTGTCTAGGTCAAACTAGACTAAAGTCAACACTTGGTCAACTCCAGTCAACTAGACTAGTCAAACTAGGTCAACTAGGTCAAATCCTAGCCCAACAAGTCTAATAAGTCTCACTTGGCCTAACCAAGCCTAGTCTAGCAATCACACACCAATCACAAGGCTATACAAGCCAAACACAAGCCATCACATTCAATATTATACATAAGAGAAAGGAAGCTAACATGTAAAGCTATATGTGTGTGTGAACATGGAGGTGTACATGAAAAGAGAATTCAACACTAGGCCCTATATCACATATATGTATATATAACTATAGGAAAACTCTATTTACCACATTAACACATTTAGCCATGTATAGTATATATATATATATAGAGAAAGAGAGAGAGAAGAGCATGTGTATGTGTTCATGGGTGTGTGTGTGTGTGTCATGAAAGTGCACAAGAACATGTGTGTGTTATCATGGAATGAGTGTTAGGCAATGTGTGAGTGAGAGTGTCAATGAGTGAGGGTGTGAGGGTTATATAGTGTAGTATGCATTGTGTGTGGAGTGATAGTGAGGCATGACAGTTGTGTAGCAAAGTGTCAATAGGAAGTTAACATTCACATATATGAGTTCTCATGTATCTCTTATTTAGTGAAACAAAACTAAATTCTAGTTTTATTCCTAACAATGCTACATATATTACATCTATTATTACATTACATTCATGCTTGCATTCATTCATCATTCATTTATTCTCTTGCACCACTATATGCACCATACATTACATACTATGGAACCTACATATTCATTACAAGCCATACTTATACATGCTTACATTAGATAGGATACTTACACCTCATACATCATTTATTTAAACATTTACTCATGCTTGTATTCTCTATTTAATTACATAATGTATATACATTAACATGGGTTAAAATCAAATAGAACATTATATTACACACAAGGGTGCACAAAATGCATATACCGAATAGTAACTCCTACTAATAATCAATACTGTACCATCTCAGCATGAATTAAAATCTAGGATTAAAGTATGTTATAGATCTATGTGTTATCTTTCCGAAACTTCAAACGGATCGCGTTTTCGTTTCCGAAAACTCCCGGAATCGCAAAAACACCGAGAACGCATTTATCTTTCGTACAGCTGACACTCAAATAATTCTCCAGAAAGTTACAGAAAGAATTAGGCCTATTAATACATGTTTTTAGAAATCTAACTTCAATACACTTCTTTTAAAAAAAATGGAAGATTAAACCGAGCTTTGAGCTAGAAGTTATGACATTTCTAAGTTATGACTAAAATTAAAAACGTGGATAAAAATCATGACGGATTTGGGTAGTTTGAGACAAAAGAACACAAGTATATAACATAATATATCAAGAACTCACTCTCTACACTAATATATATATATGAGACACTATAGAACACATCTCCAATACAAAAATATAAGATTAAACATGTAATATTTCATTCATACATAACAACAACACATAGTGTGTCCAAATTTGGGATTTTCCCACATGGACACAACCACAACACAAAGGACACTCCTATGACCTCCAAATAGACACGAAATGGACACAAATAGAGATGCAACCATGGGGGTCATTCCTATGGGTTCAAAATAGACCTATATGCATGAGAAAATAAAAAGGAGAAGGAATTTATACCTCCCGGTAGATCGAATCGAAGAGAAGCCTTCCCGGAGCGACACCGACACGTAGAGATTCCAAAAGGACACGAACGAGCTCCGAATCCTCCCAAACTTGGGTAGCTTCCTCCTTGGCTAGAATGGAGAAGGAAAGAAGAATATTTGGTGGCAAAATGGAAGGATTTGGTGGAGAAATTGCTAGGGATTGCTCTCTAGGAATTTGGGGAAGAATAAGAGAGAGAGTGTGGATGAGAATAATGAAATGAACTTGAGCTTATCCTCTCCCAAAGTGGCTGGCCATATGGGACTATTTGTCCTATTATGGTAAGGTCCAAAATGCCCCCACTAACCTATTCTATGAGTATTAGGAAAGGGCTAATTGGTTGGGGCTAAATTAGTCATTCTAAAGTCTCTAATCACACTAACCTTATCCATAATAATTAGTCTAACCTCTAACTAAAATATTTCTATCATGTGGACTAAATTTAATATCATGTGGGCCATGCCTAACTAGTGTGTGGGTCCCACTAGAGTCAAACTACCCCCGGGTCTCCGTTTCAAGTCGGATTGAGTTGAAATTCGAACCCGACTCAAATAACCCCAAAATAATATCATAAATAATAAAATGATATCAAAATAATTCAAAGAGGTCAAATACAAAAATATTCTTAGGCCAAAAATGACATTAAAATATCATAATCACATGGTTAGGCTCTAGGTCAAACAGTCTCTAGGGTTTCACTAGCAAAACGTCAAAACCACAAGTCATAAATTTAAATAGTTTAAAATAATTTAAAAATCACTAAAAATCATAATATAAAATAAATATCATTAAATAATAATTATAATTATAAAATTTTAAAATTACCCTCATCTGAAAAATTGGGTGTTACACTTATGGGCCATATTTACATTTACAAATATAATCTAACACCCCCCTCAAGTTGGAGCATGTAAGTCACAAATGCCCAACTTGGGAAGGAAAGAATCAAACGCATGCTTTCCAAGGGGCTTGGTGAAGATGTCAGCCAGTTGAGAAGAAGTAGGAACATGCGAGGCTATTACGGTACTATCTCGAATAGCATCGCGAACAAAATGCAAATCTACCTCAATATGCTTACTGCGCTCATGAAATACCGGGTTCTGAGCCAGGTGCAGGGCAGACTGTAGTGCCCCGTCCCATAAATTCAATCGGAGGAATCGAAACGCCGATGGCGTTCGGACTTAGCCTTGCAATGGCTACTCGAAGGCTCGCTCGGTCGAGGCGACTCCTCGCTCAGGTGGGGTAGTTTCGGTGAACTCGCCTCATCTTAGCCTTCACTTAATAATTCGCATGTTTTCAACTTGCACAAGTTAGGATTGTTAATAAAAGAGACGCATCCACATAGCTAAGGGAATAATCCTGACCCGTCGGAATGTCTTAGAACATGGAAAATAGTCCCACGGTCTGCTTAGAAGTTGGCTCAGCGTACTTTCAAATGACACTCGATCCTTCGTTCTCGTGGCTTGGGAGAAGGAAGTTGGCTTAATTTGCTAAGTTGTGCCGACCCTAGAAATAGCCTAAGTCATAGGCGCCGCCTGCGTGAATGCTTGATAAAGCATACACGGTCCCGTCATTTTGTCCAAGGCTTGGCATAGCCTTCGCACGTCCCACAAGTTAGGTCGTCTTACACGGCTGTTGGCTTAAGTCTAGGCACGAACTTGGTTGTTCAAGTCGACCCCGTGCATAGCACGTTCCCTCGATGCGTAGCCCTTGCTCGTCGAGTTGTTGCCCGAATAAGTTAGACAAGTATTATGCTGGGCTATCAAAGCCATTTCTAGCACTGTCCTGCTCTAGCTGCGGTTGTCAAGTCGCGTAGTCCCTTGAGAACAAGGCTCGTCGTATAAAGCATATGACTTGAGCGTTAGCATTGCCTAGAGAACCAGGTCTGTCTGAGGCACGAGCTACGGTCGGTTTAGTGAAGAGCTTGCCACGAACAAAGGAAGTCCACGCGACTTGTTGTCGCCGGCTTGGGAGTCTCGCTATGTCTTGAAAGAAAATACATGAGATCGGTCCCGCTACTTGGGAGTCTCGCTAAGTCTTAATAAGTCCCGCACACGAGATCAGTCCCGCGACTTGGGAGTCTTGCTATGTCATGAAAGAAAACACACGAGATTGGTCCTGCTACTTGGGAGTCTCGCTAAGTCTTGATAAGTCCCGCACACGAGATCGGTCTCGCGGCTTGGGAGTCTCGCTATGTCTTGAAAGGAAACACACGAGATCGGTCCCGCTACTTGGGAGTCTCGCTAAGTCTTGATAAGTCCCGCACACGAGATCGGTCCCGCTGCTTGGGAGTCTCGTTAAGTCTCGGTAGAAAGAAGGAAAGTATGGTCAAGTTAAGGAAGAATTTGATAGATCGAGTTGAGTCTTGCATGGTCATTGGACAACTTGTCGACAAGGTGTAGTCTTCTCGAATGATCGCCGGGGCACCGGGATCATGTCGGCCCGGGAGAAGCGAGGCGACTCACGGTAGGATGCTGGATAACCGCATGGGAGATACAAAGCGCCTCCGGGCTAGCTACCCGCAGAGGGACGAGCCGAGATCTCGAGCTGAGTCTATGATAGCTTGATATTGCTAGTGACCACTCATGTAGATGGGTCGACAGAATAGCGGCAAACCGCGTATATGCCTTTGGATTGAGTCTAGGACTTGAATCATGTCCAGTCGGTAACACAAGGTCTGGGCCTAATATTGGGCTGCAGCAAGACACATGCTTCGACACTAAGCAAGGCTTTCGCGTATCATTATTGGCATTCGCGTATTGGCTTTCGCGTATCAAGTAAATTGGCTTTCGCATATCAATATTGGCATTCGCGTATTGGCTTTCGCGTATCGGCATTGTTGGCCTAAGTTTGCATAAGTTAAGTCGAGTGCCATCGCTTTAAGTCGAAAGGACCGTAATGTAAAAGTTGGCTAAGTCAGAGAGTCGTTAGGTACGACATCATCTTGAAGCACAGACAAGTCTAGGTAAAGTCTAGAGGCACTTGGGTTTGAGTAAAGGTCTTGGCACGGTCGAGTTCGCATAAGTGGCTTCTCGGCGAAGTACCGTCTCGAATATGTTTAAGTTACGAATAAAGTATGGCACGACCCTGCCGTCCCGAGTTGTAGTTCGATCAAGTGCATAAGCGATGACGCACTGCCTCGATCGAAATACACGTTAACATGATGTAGTGCCCCGTCCCGCAAAGTCAATCGGAGGAATCGAAACGCTGACGGCATTCGGACTTAGCCTTGCAACGGCTACTCGAAGGCTCGCTCGTCCGAGGCGACTCCTTGCTCAGGTGGGGTCGTTTCGGTGAACTTGCCTCATCTTAGCCTTCACATAATAATGCACATGTTTTCAAATTGCACAAGTAGGCTAAATATAAAAGCTATGAATGCACATAGCTAAGGGAATAATCTCGACCCGTTGGAATGTCTTAGAACATGGAAAATGGTCCCACGGTCTTCATAGAAGTCGGCTCAGTGTGCTTTCAAATGACACTCGATCCTTTGATCCCGTGGCTTGGGAGAAGGAAGTTGGCTTAAGTTGCTAAGTTGTCCCGACACTTGAAATAGCCTAAGTCATAGGCGTCGCCTGCATGAATGCTTGATAAAGCATGCACGGTCCCGTCGTTTTGCCCTATCACTCGAATCAGCCTATGTTATAGGCGTCGCCCGCATGAATACTTAATACAGCATGCACGGTCCTGTCCCGCAAGGCTTGGCATAGCCTTCGCACGTCCCGCAAGTTAAGTCGCCTTGTACGGCTCGTTGGCTTAAGTCTAGGCACCCGAGAACTTGGTTGTTCAAGTCGACTCTGTGTACGGCATGTTCCCTCGATGCGAAGCTCGACATAGCCTTTGCTCGTCGAGTCATTGCCCGAATAAGTTAGACAAGTATTGTGCTGGGCTATCGAAGCCATTTCTAGCACTGTCCCACTCTAGTTGCAGTTGTCAAGTCGCGTAGTCCCTCGAGAACAAGGCTCGTCGTATAAAGTATATGAATAGAGCGATAGCGTCGCCTAGAGAACCAGGTCTGTCTAAGGCATGAGCTACGGTCGATTTAGTGAAAAACATGCCATAGACAAAGGAAGACCACGCGACTGGTTGTCGCCGAGATCGGTCCCTCTACTTGGGAGTCTCGCTAAGTCTTGATAAGTCCCGCACACGAGATCGGTCCCGCTACTTGGGAGTCTCGCTATGTCTTGAAAGAAAACACACGAGATCGGTCCCGCTGCTTGGGAGTCTCGATAGAAAGTTGGAAAGCATGGTCATGTTAAGGAAGGATTCCATAGATCGAGTTGGGTCTTGCATGGTCATTGGACAACTTGTCGACAAGGTGTAGTCTTCTCGAATGATTGCCAAGGCGCCGGGATCATTCGCCCGAGGAAAGCGAGTTGCGGCTCAAAGTAGGATACAGGATAACCGCATGGGAGTATCGGCGCTTCCGGGGCTAGCTATCCATTGGAAGGGCGGCCCGATACCCCGCCGAGCCATGTCCAAGATAGCTTGACATTGCTAGTGACCACTCATATAGATGTGTCGACAAGAGCGGCAATCCGCATGTTTGCCTTTGGATAGCGTCGAGTACTAGCACCGCGTCGGTCGAATCATGAGACAGTCTAGCACGACATGTATCAAGTTAGCAAGATACGTGCTTCGGCACAAACCAAGGCTTTCGCACATCAAGTATTGGCATTCGCGTATTGGCTTTCGCGTATCAAGTATTGGCATTCGTGTATTGGCTTTCGCGTATCAATATTGGCATTCGCGTAGTGGCTTTCGCGTATCGGCATTGTCAGCCTAAGTTTGCATAAGTTAAGTCGAGTGTCATCGCTTTAAGTCGAAAGGATCGTAATATAAAAGTTGGCTAAGCAGGGATTCGTTAGGCACGACCTCATCTTGAAGCGCGGACAAGTCTAGGAAAAGTCTAGAGGCACTTGGGTTTGAGTAAAGGTCTTGGCACGGCCGAGTTCTCGTAAGTTGCTCCTCGGCGAGGAATATGTCTTGAATATGTCTAAGTCACGAATAGAGCATGGCACGACCCTGTCGTCCCGAGTTGAAGTTTGGTCAAGTACCTAGGCGATGAGGCACTGCCTCGATCGAAATACACGTTGACATGATAGCACGACTATGTCGTCGCATAACGAGTTGGTTAGACGTCAAGTCTTAAAATTGATCCTAAGGTAAGACTAGAAAGACAACCGTAAAGGGACTTGTAAGCTGCACAAAGTAAATGAACGTGTCGGTTTTGTATGGGTGGGCGAGGAGCTCACTCCACCAGTACACTTGAGTACTGACACCCACACAGTGTTCATGTGCAGGCACAGGTAGAAGCTCGTGGCACGGAGCTCGCTTGGATACGTCGAGGCACGGAGTTCTTTGGCGATTCGAAGCGTGCGACCGCATGGATTGAAGACTTATACGGGACATAATGTATGGACATCGCCTTCCGAAGCTTTCGCTGGATTCAAGTATTGTATCGAGAGATGAGAGAGAGCAGAGTAAATTGTAAAATGAGAAAAAAGTGAGCACGAGAGACTTGTAATTTGGCCTTGCGCCCACAAATGTAATCTTGTATTCAATATCAATAAAGAGCTTCTTTTGAATGACTTGTGTTCATGTGTACTTGCCTTTAAATTTCTGCTGTATGTTTCAATGTTCTGCTTGGGACTTCTGTGCGACGACCCCGTCGCAGCCGATGTAATCGGCCGTTATAAAACTGCCTTGCATGAGCGCAATCTAGGCTCGTGCGGCATCATGCCTTAGCGAGGACGATCGCTCCTACGGGAGCGGTGCGTGACATAATGGTATCAGAGCACGGCTTTACGTCCTTGGACTTTCTGTCGAATTTTTCAGTTTTGCAAGCTCGTCGTTGGAAAATAAGTGTGCGCTCTCTCTCGATTGTCCCTCGGCATGTCCATACAATAAGTCTAAATTTTTTCAGAAGCTCGTACAAGCGTTCACTCGAACGCATCAGTAGGCTATCGCCAAATGCATCGGTAGGCCTTTGTGCCGAACGGTGTCAAACTTGTCTTGATAGAAAGCATATACTAAAGTTAGCAATTCGCGTGCGTGCCCAACTAGTCCTACGTCGACATTAGCAAATGAGCGTGCAAACTCGAATATAGTCCGCACGGGATAGCCATACATACGACCTTTTGGCTAAGTTGTGTCGCGTGTCGCGCACCTCGACCTTTTGGTTCGAACGAGTTGCGAGCGATATCAAGTACCGCTCGGTCGGAAACGAAGCTACACTTAGAGTGTCTATCGATAGGAATGCTATTGAGTTAACGCTTAGGCGTACACGGAAGATTGATATAGATTTTGAAGATTAGTGCAGACGACTTAGTACGTCGGTGCGACGCGAGTGACTACGCTAGAGATTTGTCGAACGAATATGAAGGATGTCTTAACGAACGATACGAACGTGATTGTGGATTAAATCAGGATGGCTCGAATCTGACTGGTGTATGGTTTGTCTTGGAAATTATTCGAGAAAAATTAAGGATTACAAATAACGACAAGTATGTCGGCGAGGCGATGCGATAGAGCAAAGCCTTAGAACGCGTCATGCTTAGTTGATCGTGACTTCGAAAGTCTCGAGCGAGATGTCGTTCGGACAACTTGTGAATTGGTAACGCAAGTTAGAAAATGACTCAAAACGATGAAAAAAAAAAATCTATGTCTTGATCGAGGAAACTTAGAGGATCGTGCGTACGATTTCAGATTGAGTCAAATGAAATGTGACTTGAGTTTTGGACAAACGATCTTGAAACTAGCTTGAGGAATATCGAACGAACTTGATCTTGAATATCGAGGAATTGTGGTATATCCAGTTCGAAAAGTTGCATCAGTCGTACGACTCAAAATTGGTTGCAAAGGAAGATCGTCAGGTTACGCATATCGTCGATGGTATTGAGACGTATCAAAGATCGATATACGATAACTCGGGGGTACTCTGACTCGGCGAATGACGATCGTGCAAATGTCGTTGTTCCGATGGATGCTATACTCGGGATACTGAAACGTGTCGAGAAAAATATAGACGTAGCTCGAGGATTTTCTAGTTGAACGAATGACGGTCAGACTATCGAACCGAGATCTTGGCTTGGATAAAAAATGAAAATGTTTGGAGATGCTTTGTTGACAACCACAACGTTGACGTTCTTGTCTTATGCGAGCACAACTCCAGCCTCGCACATGCATTGCACCGATTAGGGCGATCACTCCACGTGAGCGCTGGTATGGTGATTCATACAGCGGGGGTGATTGAACTAGCATGGCGTGGCAATTTGTGTGCTTTGACTTGTGGTTTGACGCGAAGGTAGACTTGAGAATGACTTAGCGTACGTGACGATCGAATTTGAGGATTGCGTAGGTCCAATCCGCGTATCGAGAATGAACGAGTCTAGACTCAAACGAGAGTTACGCCCCGATGAGAATGATTATTCTGCGGGAGCGTTGTATGGTGATTCATGAACCACCACAGAAAATTGGACTCGCGTGAGATTGGGGCGTAACATATTGTCAAAGCTAGACGACCTCGTGATCGAATACATGAATTGGTTAGAATTGGTAATTTGAATGGATTGGAATTCATGCAACGAATGCGTTGATGCGAATAGGTGATCGTGCTCGATGTTTAGAAATTTGAGTGACACGAGCTTGGGTAGAAAATCCCGTACTATCGACTTTAGTTTGACCCTAGGATTGGGGTCAGTGTTGGCATTATTGTTGGAGAACTATGATTCCAATCCTGACATTGACTTAGCCTCGAAAAGAAATGGCCTAGCGGTTAGGCGAGACGCCCTGTTTCATGAGTTATCAATCGAAAGATTGATCTTGAGGATTGGTTTGAATGGATATAGTGAATCACGAATATAGGAATACCCCTCACGAGATTCGGTTGACATGCATATATTTCAGGGACGCTTGAGTATGTGCACGATACGACTCGAGTGAAAATGACGAATTCTCTATCATACAGCTTGGCTGAATATATATATTTTATGGACGCCTGGAATGCGTGCACGATCCAGCCAAGTGATACGTTGAGTTCAAGCATGACTTGAGTAATGGGAGAGTGTTGAGATCTTAAAATCATGTTAACGGAAGGATTGATAGTCGTGCGAGCGTGGCTCGAAATTGAAGTAACGCGTAGGCGCAGTGAGTACGATTAAGTCTTGGCCATAGAAATGATAGGATGGCTTGCCTTCAGGAAAGTCTCGAGGACGGAACTTGTTCTGAGTGGTGTATGATGTAGTGCCCCGTCCCGCAAAGTCAATCGGAGGAATCAAAACGCTGACGGCGTTCGGACTTAGCCTTGCAACGGCTACTCGAAGGCTCGCTCGTCCGAGGCGACTCCTTGCTCAGGTGGGGTAGTTTCGGTGAACTTGCCTCATCTTAGCCTTCACATAATAATGCGCATGTTTTCAAATTGCACAAGTAGGATAAATATAAAAGCTACGTACGCACATAGCTAAGGGAATAATCCCGACCCGTTGGAATGTCTTAGAACATGGAAAATGGTCCCACGGTCTTTATAGAAGTCGGCTCAGCGTGCTTTCAAGTGACACTCGATCCTTCGATCCCGTGGCTTAGAAGAAGGAAGTTGGCTTAAGTTGCTAAGTTGTCCCGACACTTGAAATAGCCTAAGTCATAGGCGTCGCCTGCGTGAATGCTTGATAAAGCATGCACGGTCCCGTCGTTTTGCCCCATCACTCGAATCAGCCTAAGTCATAGGCGTCGCCCGCATGAATGCTTAATAAAGCATGCACGGTCCTGTCCCGCAAGGCTTGGCATAGCCTTCGTACGTCCCGCAAGTTAAGTCGCCTTGCACGGCTCGTTGGCTTAAGTCTAGGCACCCGAGAACTTGGTTGTTCAAGTCGACCCCGTGCACGACACGTTCCCTCGATGCGAAGCTCGGCGTAGCCTTTGTTCGTCGAGTCGTTGCCCGAATAAGTTAGACAAGTATTCTGCTGGGCTATCGAAGCCATTTCTAGCACAGTCCCGCTCTAGCTGCGGTTGTCAAGTCGCGTAGTCCCTCGAGAACAAGGCTCGTCGTATAAAGTATATAACTTGAGCGATTGTGTCGCCTAGAGAACCAGGTCTATCTAAGGCACGAGCTACGGTCGATTTAGTAAAAAACATGCCATAGACAAAGGAAGCCCACGCGACTGGTTGTCGCCGAGATCGGTCCTGCTACTTGGGAGTCTCGCTAAGTCTTGATAAGTTTCGCACACGAGATCGGTCCTGCTACTTGGGAGTCTCGCTATGTCTTGAAAGGAAATACACGAGATCGGTCCCGCAGCTTGGGATTCTCGATAGAAAGTTGGAAAGCATGGTCATATTAATGAAGGATTCCATAGATCGAGTTGGTTCTTGCATGGTCATTGGACAACTTGTCGACAAGGTGTAGTCTTCTCGAATGATTGCCAAGGCGTCGGGATCATTCGCCCGGGGGAAGCGAGTTGCAGCTCAAAGCGGGATGCAGGATAACCGTATGGAAGTATTGGCGCTTCCGGGACTAGCTACCCATTGGAAGGGCACCCTGATACCCCCGCCGAGCCGTGTCCAAGATAGCTTGACATTGCTAGTGACCACTCATATAGATGTGTCGGCAAGAGCGACAATCTGTATGTTTGCCTTTGGATAGCGTTGAGTACTAGCACCGCGTTGGTCGAATCATGAGACAGTCTAGCACGACATGTATCAAGTTAGCAAGATACGTGCTTAGGCACAAACCAAGGCTTTTGCGTATCAAGTATTGGCATTCGTGTATTGGCTTTCACGTATCAATATTGGCATTCGTATAGTGGCTTTCGCGTATTGGCATCGTTTGCCTAAGTTCGCATAAGTTAAGTCAAGTGCCATCGCTTTAAGTCGAAAGGACCGTAATATAAAAGTTGGCTAAGTCAGGGAGTCGTTAGGCACGACCTCATCTTGAAGCACGGACAAGTCTAGGCAAAGTCTAGAGGCACTTGGGTTTGAGTAAAGGTCTTGGCACGGCCGAGTTCTCATAAGTTGCTCCTCGGCGAGGCATATGTCTTGAATATGTCTAAGTCGCGAATAGAGCATGGCACGACCCTGCCGTCCCGAGTTGAAGTTTGGTCAAGTACCTAGGCGATGAGGTACTGCCTCGATCGAAATACAAGTTGACATGATAGCACGACTATGTCGTCGCATAACGCGTTAGTTAGACGTCAAGTCTTAAAATTGATCCTAAGGCAAGACTAGAAAGACAATCGTAAAGGGACTTGTAAGCTGCACAAAGTAAATGAACGTGTCGATTTTGTATGGGTGGGCGAGGAGCTCACTCCACCAGTACAGTTGAGTACTGACACCCACACAGTGTTCATGTGCAGGCACATGTAGAAGCTCGTAGCGCGGAGCTCGCTTGGATGCATCGAGGCATGGAGTGTTGGCCCAATAATTATATTGTGTTTTTGAATATGGCTAATCAGTTAAGTTTAACATAATGATGTCACTAATACTCATATACTCACTATCATGTTGCTACTTAAACTTAGCATTGTCCTAATTGTCCTATATTATATTGCTATGCTTGTATCGTACTGCAACATATTTTGTTGGCCTAACATGCTATCATGTTGTTACTTAAACTTAGCAATGTCCTAATTGTCCTGTATTATATTGCTATGCTTCTATCGTACTGTAACATATTTTGCTGGCCTAACATGTATTTGTAGACATGCAGTAAGCATGATCAAACATGATCAAACAGGACATAGGCAATGAAGAATTAATGATGGAGCGAAGACGGCGTCATACAAAAAGATTTCTCCGAACCGCCTAGCGACCTATCCGGGGCCTCGTATCGGGGGTTCCGCTGCCCGGTCAGCGGACAGGGGTCGAGGGGGCAGCGCCCCCCGTCGGGGGTTCGGGGGAGAAGCCCCCGAAAGGTATTCAGATTTTCAGATCTGTTTATCTTCGGACGACTGCTGTCAAAGAAAAAGATGTCTTCAGGACTGCTCAAATATCAGAAGAAAGGCATCATCAAAGGGCTCTTGGTTTTCCTACTTGTTCTAAGTCTGTAATCTTCAATTTATTGAGTCTAGGAGAATGTGTACGTTGAGTCGCACTGAGTCATCTCAACCCCTAGCATATCTCTCCAAAGCTCTACCATACAACAGACCAATTCCTGAACCAAGCCCAAGCTCCACAAAGTCCAAAAGCCCAATGGACCAATTCTGTCTGCTGGAGACAGAGTTCGGGCCGAACTCTGTCCCCTGATTTCTAGCACCCTGATTTTTAGGGCCTGCTTGCTACAAGCTGTCCAACGGCCAAAAATTTGAATTATCCATACCGAATTCTGGCCGAATTCTGCTTGTCCCGAACCCTATAAATAGGCCTTGGTTTCTCTCATTTGAAACCATCCACTCTTCTATTCTTCTTCTCTTACATAGCCTATATAGTCAAGAGCCTTACTCTTCCAATCTACTAGCTACAAAACTTCCTAAGCCCCAAGGTACTCAAGTGCGATTCAGCTAGAAGTTTTTGTGCAAGAGTTGAAAAGAAAAGTCACTTGGACAATTCCAAGTCGCTTGGAAAATTCCAAGCAAATCGCCACTGCGATCCTCTGTAAGAAGTTGACGTGCTCTTCTGAAGAAAAGGCACGGGATGTAAACTACTATTTCACAAATAGTGGATTTGAATCCTGAGCTAGAGTTCTCAGGCCTGGACTAGTCCTCCACGAGGGAAACCAGGTTAAAACTGCTGTGTCTGCGAATGCTCTTCTGATCTTTATTCCTTCCGCATTTATTTCTGATTTATTTACTATCTTGATAGTTGTTTTTGTGGAGGTGATATAGAGTTAATTTTTATTTGGTGATTATTGACACAAACTCTATTCACCCCCCTCTAGAGTTGCCTACACGTATTTTCATGGAGTTCCTTGGCGATTCGAAGCGTACGGCCGCGTGGATTGAAGACTTATACGGGACATAATGTATGGACATCGCCTTCCGAAGCTTTCGCTGGATTCAAGTATTGTATCGAGAGATGAGAGAGAGTAGAGTAAATTGTAAAATGAGAGAAAAGTGAGCACGAGAGACTTGTAATTTGGCCTTGTGCCTACAAATATAATCTTGTATTCAATATCAATAAAGATCTTCTTTTGAATGACTTGTGTTCATGTGTACTTGCCTTTAAATTTCTGCTGTATGTTTCAATGTTCTGCTTGGGACTACTGTGCGACGACCCCGTCGCAGCCGATGTAATCGGCCGTTATGAAACTGCCTTGCACGAGCTCAATCTAGGCTCGTGCGGCATCACGCCTTAGCGAGGACGATCGCTCCTACGGGAGCGGGGCGTGACACATGATAGCATGACTATGTCGTCGCATAACGAGTTGGTTAGACGTCAAGTCTTAAAACTGATCCTAAGACAAGATTAGAAAGACAATCGTAAAGGGAATTGTAAGCTGCACAAAGAAAATGAACGTGTTGGTTATGTATGGGTGGGCGAGAAGCTCACTCCACTAGTACAGTTGAGTATTGACACCCACACAGTTTTCATGTGCAGGCACAGGTAGAAGCTCGTGGCGCGGAGCTCGCTTGGATGCGTCGAGGCACGGAGTTCCTTGGCGAGTCGAAGCGTGCGGCCGCGTAGACTCAAAGACTTATACGGGACATAATATATGGACATCGCCTTCCGAAGCTTCCGCTGGATTCAAGTATTGTATCGAGAGATGAGGAAGAGCAGAATGAATTGTAAAATGGGAGAAAAGTGAGCACGAGAGACTTATAATTTGGCCTTGCGCCCACAAATGTAATCTTGTATTCAATATCAATAAAGAGCTTCTTTTGAATGACTTGTGTTCATGTGTACTTGTTCTAAATTTTTGCTGCATGTTTCAATGTTTCTGCTTGGGACTTCTGTGCGACGATCCCGTCGCAGCCGATGTAATCGGCCGTTATGAAACTGCCTTGCACGAGCGCAATCTAGGCTCGTACGGCATCTCACCTTAGCGAGGACGATCGCTCCTACGGGAGCGGAGCGTGACACAGACTGACTGTCACAATACACCGACATAGCAGACTCCTGGCAAACGCCCAAACACACCAATAACTCCTTCAACCATTTCAACTCACAAACAAGCGCAACAAGAGATCGGTATTCAGCTTCAGCGGAAGATCGGGAAATAGTTGATTACTTCTTGGTCTTCTAAGAAATAGGAGACCCTCCCAGAAACACCAACCAGCCTGTAACAGAGCGGCGAGTCAAGGGACAACTGGCCCAGTCGGAATCATACCAACCAGAAAGACGAAGATCACAATCAGCTTTCAAAAGAATACCATGTCCCGGTACATGTTTGAGATATCTGACAACTCTTAAAGCAGCATGCCAATGATCTTGTCGAGACTCCTGTAAGAATTGAGACAAGATATGCACAGCATAGGCTAAGTCAGGGCGAGTAAACGATAGATAAATCAACCTTCCAACCAGCCTCCGATAAGACTCTGTACCCGCCATCTTTGGACTAGTCGATTCTGCCAGCTTGTGATTGGGCTCCATAGGAAAGCCAGCAGGTCGAGACCCCATCAAGCCGCATTCTGAAATGATGTCCAAAGCATACTTCCTTTGACACAAGGAAATGCCTTCTGCACTTCGAGCCACCTCTATGCCAAGGAAGTATTTCAACACACCAAGGTCCTTCATGTGAAAGAAAAAAATAAGGTACTTTTTGAAAGCTTCTAAAGCACCTGTGTCATTACCAACCACAATCATATCATCCATATAGATCAAAACATGCAACTCTACCTTCCCTTTAAAAAGAGAGAAAATGGAATAATCGGAATGAGATTGAATAAATCCATAGGATATCAGAGAAGCAGGAAGCTTAGCAAACCAACAACGTGGTGCCTGTTTCAATCCATATAGAGACTTACGCAGGCGACACACTTTGTTGGGTTCACTATGCGAAAAACCTGGCGGCAACTTCAAATACACTTCTTCTGTCAGACCTCCATGAAGAAAAGCATTGTGCACATCCATCTGGTGCAAATTCCATCCTCTCACAGCTGCAACAGCCAAGAACGTCCGAACTGTAGGCATCTTAGCTACCGAGACAAATGTCTCTGAATAGTCGATCCCCTCAACCTGATAATTACCGAGCACAACCAGCCGTGCCTTTAAGCACTCAACACTGTCGTCGAATTTGTACTTTATTTTGTACACCCATCTACTTCCCAATGCTTTCTTCCCAGGAGGCAAATCGACAAGATTCCATGTTCCATTATCTTTCAGAGCCTGTATTTCAGTTTTTATAGCTGCACGCCAGCCTGAATCTCGCGAGGCCTGGCGATATGAAGTAGACTCAAAACCTGCAGTGATAGCTGCAAGAAAATCTCTGTGTCCAGTAGTAAATATGTCATAACTTAGAAATTGTGTTAGAGGATACGAAGTACCTGAGGAAGTGACGGGAACAGATGAACTGTGGTGAAGGGGGGACTTTTACTTCGAACAGCATTTGTCACAAAATCCTGTAATCGTACTGGCTATGATTTCTTTCTCATTCCTCTTCCCAATACTACCTCGTCGGGCACCTCTGGCAACATTGTATCCCCTGTATCAGCATTAGTATCCGCATCACCCCCAGCGGACTCTCATGTCAATACTTCTGTATCTACCTGTGCATCATCGTCACTCGGTGCCGAGCCACCAGCAACCACTCCGGCCTCAGCAACCGTAGCCGGCACCATCCCAAAAGCCTCTATATCGTCTCCCGGCACCGCAACAGATGTATGATGTATCGCAGAAGATATCTCGCTAGCAGAGCCATACCCAGGAAATTCTTTTTCATAAAAAGTAACATCACGGGACACAAAAAATTCACCAGTCTCCAAATCATACAGTTTCCATCCCTTTTTATCAAGTGGATACCCAACAAAGATACATTTTCTGCTCCTGCTAGCAAATTTATCATGTCGGGATTTCAATTCATACGCATAGCACAGACAACCAAAAATACGTAGATGATCATACGAAGGAGCCGAACAATTTAAAACTTCATAAGGAGACTTAAAATGTAAGATACTAGAAGGGGTTCGATTTATCAAATAACATTCACCCAGAACACATTTTCCCCAAAAATCTACGGAAAGAGAACCCTGAAATCTCAATGCCCTGGCTATATTTAAAATATGTTGATGTTTTCTTTCCACCCTTCCATTCTGTTGAGGTGTCCCAACACAGGATGTTTGGAACAATATACCTTGAGATAAAAAATAATCTCGTAAACAATTAAATTCAGTGCCATTGTCACTCCGCATATGACGTATATCAGCCCCAAACTGACGCTTCACCATAGCAATGAATTTAAGAAACATAGAATAAACAGCACACTTATCCTTCAATAAAATAACCCAAACAGCTCTAGAAAAATCATCCACCAAAGTCAAAAAATATTGTGCCCCATTAGATGACGGAACACGATATGGTCCCCACAGATCACAGTGTATAAGTTCAAAGCATCTCAAAGCACGACTACTACTATCAGGAAAAGCATCACGAGTCTGTTTAGCTTGATGACAAGTATCACAAGTCTTATGAGAAAACACACCACTACCAGAGAAAAAAGGTAAAGTATGTATTACTTTATCTGAAGGATGCCCCAGTCGACTATACCAAACCTCGGAATCACCCTCTCTGCATGCCAGGATCACCGAAGCCAAAGAAGTTGAAACCTCCCCCAAGAAGTAAAGTTCACCCCTTTGTTCACCTGCTCCAATCACCATCCTCGTACTTCGGTCCTGAACAAAACACAAATCATGAGTAAATAATATATCACAATTTCTGGCACCAATCAATTGTGAGACAGAGATCAAATTGCAAGTCAATGTCGGAACATATAGAACATCCGTCAACACCAATGAAGCAGTCAAAAATACTTTGCCTCTCAGAACAGCCTCAATAGTGCTCCCATCAGGCAAAATTACAGGACAGACAGGGCCCTCAAAGCAATCAACTAAACAGTCACGAGAACCTGTCGCATGAAGAGTAGCCCCAGTATCGAATATCCAAGGGATAAAAGAATTCTTACCCAACATACGATCAGAGTTTGAAGAACCAGGGTTGGAAGGATTGTCGTTACCCAGCAAGCTCATAAGTTTCTGCCATTGTTCACCTGAGAGCGGTGAAGGATACCCTCCATGCATCATATCCGCCGAACTTTCAGCAAGACCAGCAGGGACACCATGACTAGCAGCGATGACATGATGAACAACGTCCCTGCGCCACCAGCACCACATCCTCCATCACGTCTCTGCTGTGGTGTCGGGCCTCTGCCACCACCAGCATCACGTCCGCCCTCACGCCGAGGACGGATCTCCCACCACTCTGGATAGCCAATCTTGGCAAAGCAAGTTGCAACATCATGACCTGTTTTCTTGCAATGTTTACAGATCATACCTGATTTGTCCCTGGAATCTGAGGTTCTACTATTAGAAGTAGTAGAGAGACGAGGTGAAGTCTTGATAGTCAGCGCCAACACCTCCTCCGCAGCGGATTGGACCTGAGATTTTTGCAGATCCTCCTCCTCACGGACTGCCTGGTATGCCCAATCTAAACTTGGCTGAGGATCCTGAGCCAGAAGATTAGATCGGGTATGACCATACAACTCAGCATTCAACCCATACATAAAGTCCTGAAAGTGGTCTTCATCCCTCATAGCCTGTAGCTTTGCAGCAAGTTCACCAAAGGTACAAGTAGGCAATAGGAAATAAGCAGCTTGTTCATCCCACAAAGACTGTAAATTTTCAAAGTAGGTTTCCACAGACATCGAAGCCGTTTGTTTACACTCAGCCAAAGCCACCTTAATTTGTTGCTTCCGAGTGCCATTGCTAACAACAAATCTTTTATCCAACAAGTTCCATAATGGATATACCTCCTCAAAGTACGGCAAAGATTTCTTCAGAGACGGATCAATGGTATTAAGAACCCATTGAACCAATAGCGCTTGTACACATCTCCAATCAAGCAATTTACTAGCATCATTAACAGGTTTGATTTCAGTACCTTCCAGAAAAGTGATCTTTCGCCTAGAGATCAGAGAGAGACGTATCGACCGAGACCACTCAGCATAGTTCGATCCACGGAAAATAATAGGAGTAATGATATTTCCTGGTTGATCAGCAGAACTGAAAAAATATAGATCCTTCGGATTAGGATAATTTAGGTTGTGTGCACCGCCACCGCCAGTCGCGACAGAGTAGCTGGACGCAGCATCATCTGCCATCGCGGATGTCGGGTGTACAAAATTTTGTACAACTCCGACGAATCGGCCGCTGATGGACAGGGTCGGCGGCGAATCGGCCGCGATCAGGGGCGTCGAAACTGGCGCATATGGGCGAGCGGATGTCGGGTGTACAAAAGTTTGTACAACTCCGACGAATCATCCGTGTTCAGGCGCTGGACGGAGAAGATCCGGCACGGACGGGGGTCAGGCGCGGATGGTGGGACGGCGCGGACGGGGGTCAGGCGCGGATGGTGGGACGACGTGGACGGGGGAGTGCCGCACGGTCAGGCGCGGACGGGGAAGATCCGGCGCGGAGTTGGCGCGTCGGGATCGACGCTGTCGACATGTCGGGATCGGCGGGGTCGGTGCCTCGGGATCGACGAGGTCGGCACGTCGGGATCGGGCCGCACGGTCAGGCGCGGACGGGGAAGATCCGACGCGGTCGGTGCCTCGGGATCGGCGGGGTCGGTGCCTCGTGATCGACGCTGTCGACGCGTCGGGATCGGCGGTCGTGTCAGAATCGGCGCTGTCGGCGCCTCGGGATCGGCGAGGTCGACGTGTCGGGATCGGCACGACGGGCGCGTAGGGGATGGTGAATATGACGGTTAGGGTTTTTTTGGAGGCTCCATACCATGTAGGAAATAATAATGCCTTGTTCTCATTGCTAGGATTTGTTATAATATATATAGTGTCTACATTTGAGTTTATGGACCATATTTATATTTACAAATATAATCTTAACAATAGATCAGGAGTTACGCCTTTAGGCCGAGAAGGGCTTAATTGTCTACTTCCGAGCGGCTAAGTTGGATGCACAAGTCCAACGGAAGAAGGATGCAATTCTGGAGACTATGAAGAAGAAAGTAGTGGACTGTTGTTCCAGTCCTCCATTCACTGCTGGCTCGGAGTTAATGGAGTTATGGGTCGATAGTGACTTTAGTCGCGTTGAGTAACGAATTTTTAGTTTACTTGGAAGCATCATTAAATTTTCTATCTGCTCTTTTTTATGCTAGGGATCTAAACAAAAGAGTAAAATGTAACTGGTTTATGTTTCTATGTTGGAATTGATCAAGACTTGCAAGAAAATCTGTCATATGGACACAAATGCAATACGCTACGAATATTGATACAGATCCGACACATATTTTGGTATATCGAAGTATTTTAATTTGGCGTGGTCTAACACTATCCGACATTTTTTTAAAAAGTTCGACTACAGAAACTTAAATAAGAATTTAATTACAATATGAATATGACACGTGTGCTTAACTAATATTAAAAGTGTACTTATTCTTTTTTTTTAGTTCATTGAAAAAATTATGGGATGTGATTTTTGTCTTTGAGTTTATAAAATGGGAAAAGTTAAATTAATATCGATGAAATCCATAATTAGCAAAATCTTTAGCATCATGTTGACCAAACTTAGAATAGAGAATCAAGATTGTGTGTGTCCCAATCCTTTGGTCTGCCACTAAATTAAGTTATGCCTACAAAACATATAAATTATTTACATAATTTGACAAGAATGTGTTCGTAGATTAGATGAGTTTACCAGTGAGTGACACCTGGGTCCTGATGCACTTGGTATAATCTGGTGACACAGAAGCTTTTGTCGATACAATTTGGTCGCTCACTGAGCCGTTTCAAAATTGGGCAACTTTTGCATAGCCACTTATAGGCCATAGCACAATCAAAGTCTCAATCATCATGCTTAGGGGTGAGCATTATTCGGTTTTGGACCGAAAATCGAACCGAACCGAATAAGGAATTCGGTTCGGTTTTAAAAAAAATCGATTCGGTTTCGGTTTTGAAAATACTAAAATTTTTTATTCGGTTTCGGTTTCGGTTTAGAAATTCGGTTTCGATCCAAAACCGAAAGCCGAATAAGAAAATATAGTTTATATATATATATATATATATATATATATATATATATTTTTTTTTTTTTTTTTATATATATATATATATATATATATATATATATGTGTGTGTGTGTGTGTGTGTGTGTGTGTGTGTGTGTGTGTGTTAATTATAGGTATATACTAAATATATATAGGTATATGTTATAGGTATATACTGAATATATCTAGGTATATTTAGTTATTATATATATTAACCAAAAAAAAACAAACAAAAAAACCCAAAAATCGAATAAACCGAAAACTGAACCGATTTAATTCGGTTCGGTTCTTACCAATTCGGTTCGGTTTCGGTTTTGCTTATTCGGTTTCGGTCCAATTCGATTTTTGCTTATTCGGTTCGGTTGGAACCGAATAAACCGAATGCTCACCCCTAATCATGCTCGTGAGTTCAAAACTATGACGTATATTCATCTATCCACCCAGGGGATTGTTATATGTTATCTTTATACAACCAAAAATTATTTTAGGAATAGCTTTGTAAACATCTTGATCACCAATTTGATACGTGATGATCTCTAAATGGATGGATAAACATACATTCTAATTTTGGTGATGAACAAAAATAAACTTGAATATTCTTTTAATGTTTCAAAACTTTATAAATGCTTATTGTCTTGTGGCTAAATACATACATTTCAAAGATGAGGCTCTTGGGAGCTCTCGACAATGGCAGCAATGCCACCACTTGTTTTAGTTTTGTGCATGTTCTTGACCTCGGTGGCGGCTATAACTACGGTAGTCTTCGGCTGCGACGGCAGCAAAAATTAGAAACAAAGAGGAAGTTATTAACAACAGCGACCCCGCGAGTGGCGGTGGGCATCACCATCGATCACCATGGTGGTGGCTGTGGCGGAGGCGGTCATCATCATCATGGCGGTTGTGGCGGTGGCGGAGGAGCTTAGTAACTAATTTTCAAGATGCATGTAAACCCTTGTGTCTTTGGTTAAGTTGTTTTTTTAATGAAAAAATTATAATTTGTTATAAATATGGGTAAATTATTATTATTATTTGGCGTCTATAACTTATGCCTTTTGGTTATCCATAAACTATGGCTTTTAGCATTATTCTTTTAAATTGTCATCATGATAGTAAGCTCATTTGTAAGCCTATATAAGAGGCTCTTGTCAAGTTGATCAACACAAGTGAATGAAGAAATAATTTCCTCCATCTCCTTCTCTTTGTTTTACAATACGTTATCAGCACGATTCTCTAAGGTGGGTTTAGTTTTTGCATACATAGATACATATTTTAGTAATCTTAAGTACCAACTATTCTTTTAATATTTTATATGAGACAAACAAAGTTCCAATTCTTGATGTATGTACATATTTATGCATGTTTCATTAGCTTTATATCTACTTGTTTTCTAGTGTATTATTGTTATTATGCCTTTTTGGAAAATTATAACCCATGCACGTTCTAAAATTTTCAACTTCCTTTGGTTCACGGGAAGAAAGGAAAGGAATATTGTCACGTCCCAGAACCAGAATACTGGAGAGCAGGGACAGACACAGCCAGCTACGTACATTGAAGTATAATCTACCTCGATATACGGTCACGGCTGTCTAAATGCATGAGGGTTTACTACAAGCCAACAGTCTCTTATGGTCATGAACATGTCTAGTGTCTCAATCTCAAGCAAGCAAGTAAATGTTACAAGATGTTAGATCATCAGACATACAAAGTAAGGCGTTCCAAACATTATATATTCAGATGATCATGAAGCTAGTCATACAAAATGTGAAGACTAGCAAGAGTTTCAGTCATACATGATCAACCCTAGGATTTGTCAATCATGTTACAGCCCGTAGACAGACAGTAAGTAAAGTTGCAAACGAGCTAACACTTGCTCGGCGGCTAAACGTCTCAAAAGAATATTTTTACAAGAGAGTGGGAGAGCAAAATAAGAACCCACTCATTGCCAGGGTTGCGCCTAGTGGTCACCATCTGGCTGGAAGGCTGGAGGATCCTCGAGTCCTACTCCAAAATCTGGCCATACAAAACCAGCTGGGTCAGACCCCAGAAGAGCAAGTGCCACAAGGGAGGCTTCACTTAAGAACTAAACCAGCATATTAGCACATGGGAACATAAATGGTAATAAAAGACATGAGTTAGAGAAAACAAGGTGATAAACGATAAAACAACTGAGGGACTATTCTGGTAGCCAAGTTACAACCTATAAACCAAACAAGGACCGGGGTTGTAACCCTTCACTTGAACAGAGCTTAGTCACAAACCAATTATCGACAAGAGTAAAGCATAAGCAAACATGTGCTAAAGTAATCATAGACTGGCATCAATTTAGACAAGACTAGACTGGACTACATCCATCATTCACGGCCAAACAAAGAGTACGGCTTGATACTTTAAATAACTAGGGTTATCACAAGCCTAGTTACTAGCAAGATGCAATGAGATATTTCTGCAGCCACAAGCCCTGCAGCTGTCCAGGTTATCCAGGCGAGGAGATTTATTAGAGTTACAAGAGTTATCGAGCTAACTGGTGTACTTTCAGTACTTATGTTTTCAAGAAGTGTCCCACATGACAGTGAGCTAGAAATGTGTCCTACTCATCGGCAGGCTACAAGTCCTCTAGTATGGTCGGGATAACGGGATCGCATGTAGCTGGGAAAAATCTATCTATATGAACTACTTGATCAATCTAGTCATTAACCTAGTCAGGTTCATTATGAATCCCTGACCGTGGTAACCAGGAATTCATGTCCTTGACATGATGCAAGACGAGACAGGTAGCTTATACAGGCACAATCAAGAAAATCAACCACGGTGTCAAGACAAGAGTTACTTAGCAAGTCAGGGTAGCTGTCACAACAGCGTTCAAGATTATCATGTCATGTCAGGTTACTTGTTACTTGTCAAGATTACTTGTCAGGAGTGCGCCTCGACGGGCCACTATTATGATTATACATGCCATATCAAGTGTACTTGTTACTTATCAAGAGTGCGCCAAGCCAGGTTGTGCCAAGCCAGGTTGCGGCACTGCCAGGTTGCAGTACTGCCATGTTGTGGCACTTGTCAGGTTGCGGCACTAGCCATGTTGCGGCACTTGCCAGGTTACGGCACTAGCCAGGTTGCGGCACTAGCCGGGTTGCGGTACTGCCAGGTTGCAGTACTGGCCAGGTTACGGCACTGCCAGGTTGCGGCACTAGCTGCCAGGTTGCGGCACTGCCAGGTTGCGGCACTGCCAGGTTGCGGCACTGGCCAGGTTGTGGCACTGCCAGGTTGCGACACTAGCCAGGTTGCGGCACTCGCTAGGTTACGGCACTAGCCAGGTTGCACCACTGCCAGGTTCCGCCACTAGCCAGGTTGCGACACTGCCAGATTGCGACACTTGCCAGGTTGCAGCACTAGCAAGATTGCTGCACTAGCCAGGTTACGGTACTGCCAGGTTGCGGCACTAGCCAGGTTGCGACACTAGCCAGGTTGCGGCACTCGCCAGGTTGCGGCACTAGCCAGGTTGCACTAGAATTCAGGTTGTGCCAGAATTCAGGTTGTGCTAGAATTCAGGTTACGCCAGAATTCAGGTTGTGCCAGAATTCAGATTACGCCAGAATTCAAGTTGTGCTAGAATTCAGGTTGTGCCAGAATTCAGGTTGCGCCAGAATTCAGGTTGTGCCAGAATTCAGGTTGCGCCAGAATTCGCCAGAATTTAGGTTGCGCCAGAATTCAGGTTGTGCCAAAATTCAGGTTGCGCCAGAATTCAGGTTGTGCCAGAATGTGCGCAACCTAGACGACGCGGTGCTAAATAGCGCGCACACACACACTGTTCATCTTCTCCAACCAGCCTAAAAATGCTTGGTTGAATCCATGAACTTCAAATGACCATAACTTGGTCAAAATAACTCCAAATTAGGACTTTTAAAGGTCAAAATGGGGTAGAACAAAATTCTCTACAACATGGAACAACTAGTTTTTAAAAACAAAAAAGTTTGATAGATCAAAACCACCAAAAACCAAAAATATATCAAACTTAGATCTACAAGAATACACCCATGAAGATCAAAACCTCCAAGTTCTAAAGAGGCTTATAATCTTGTAAAGAAGAGAATGGAACAATAAAACTTGAGATCCATTATGAAGTAGGCTGCACTTGCCTAGGGCTCTTGGGTGTAGGTGGAGAGGAGTAAATGAAGAAGATGGAGAAGTTATGAGAAATAAATAGAGGAGAGAGAGAGAGAGAGGGGTTGACTTATATATTAAGTCCAAACCATCTCAAACCAACCAAGCCAACATGTTGAACCAACCCAAAATAAACCAAGTCAAGATTAAACCAAGACTAGGCTAAGCAAGACAAGTCTAACTACGATCCACCTGACAAATGTCAGAAATCCATACACGTATAATGAAAATACGTATAACGGAAAACGGGAGTGACAAATATACTTTGGTCTTTCATCTTTTTGAAAAATTATACTTTTTCGATAGGCTGTGTTTCAACTTTAATCTCTTATTTTTGTTAAACCCCTGTTTTTGATAGACAAACAGAGTATTTTTTTCTCACCTAATGGAAAATATGGAACATGCCAAACACAAACTTTTTGACACCCAATAATATTTTTTTTGATATATTTGACCAAATAAGAACCAACCATTGAGCTTATTTGCTAACAACTAAATTTTAATGTATTATGACCTCTATTGGTGATGAAGCAAAGACCTTCCTAGAAAATTATACCTAAATTTTGAGCACTACTGACTTGTCTGATGCTGCAGTCTTGTGTATGCTTATTAACTTTTGCTCCTGATTAGGTTAAAGAAAATTAGACTATATGAAATTGATATTTCCATTATTTTATTTTATTTTACAAGGTAAGACGTCCCAAACATTATATTATTTTATTTTATTTTATGTTTCCATTATTTTATTTTATTTTTATCAAACATACAAAGTAAGGCGTCCCAAATATTCCATATTCAGATGATCATGAAGCTAGTCATATAAAATATGAAGACTAGCAAGAATTTCAGTCATACATGATCAATCCTAAGGTTTGTCAATTATGTTACAGCCCGTAGGCAGACAGTAAGTAAAGTTGCAAACGAGCTAACACTTGCTCGGCGGCTAAATGCCTCAAAAGAATATTTTTACAAGAGAGTGGGAGAGCAAAATAAGAACCCACTTATTGCCAGGATTGCGCCTAGTGGTCACCATCTGGCTGGAAGGCTGGAGGATCCTCGAGTCCTACTCCGAAATCTGGCCATACAAAACCAGATGGGTCAGACCCCAGAAGAGCAAGTGCCACAAGGGAGGCTTCACTTAAGAACTAAACCAGCGTATTAACACATGGGAACATAAAAGGTAATAAAAGACATGAGTTAGAGAAAACAAGGTGATAAATGATAAAACAACTAAGGGACTATTCCGGTAGCCAAGTTACAACCTGTAAACCAAACAAGAATCGGGGTTGTAACCCTTCACTTGAACAGAGCTTAGTCTCAAACCAATTATCGACAAGATTAAAGCATAAGCAAATAAGTGCTAAAGTAATCATAGACTGGCATCGATTTAGACAAGACTAGACTGGACTACATCCATCATTCACGGCCAAGCAAAGAGTAGGGCTTGATACTTTAACTAACTAGAGTTATCACAAGCCTAGTTACTAGCAAGATGCAATGAGATGTTCTCGCAGCCACAAGCCCTGCAGCTATCCAGGTTATCCATGCGAGGAGATTTATTAGAGTTACAAGAGTTATCGAGCTTACTGGTGTACTTTCAGTACTTATGTTTTCAAGAAGTGTCCCACATGACAGTGAGCTGGAAATGTGCCCTACTCGTCGGCAGGCTATAAGTCCTCTGGTGTGGCCGAGATAACGGGATCGTCTGTAGCTGGGAAAAATATCTCTATATGAACTACTTGATCAATCTAGTCATTAACCTAGTCAGATTCATTATGAATCCCTGACCGTGGTAACCAAAAATTCATGTCCTAGACATGATGCAAGACGAGACAGGTAGCTTATACAGGCACAATCAAGAAAATCAACCACGGTGTCAAGACAAGAGTTACTTAGCAAGTCAGGGTAGCTGTCGCAACAGCGTTCAAAATTATCATGTCATGTCAGGTTACTTGTTACTTATCAAGATTACTTGTCAGGAGTGCGCCTCGACGGGCCACTATCAAGATTATACATGCCATATCAAGTGTACTTGTTACTTATCAAGAGTACGCCGAGCCAGGTTGTGCCAAGCCAGGTTGCGGTACTGCCAGGTTACGGTACTGCCATGTTGCGGCACTTTCTAGGTTGCGGCATTAGCCAGGTTGCGGTACTATCCATGTTGCGGCACATGCCAGGTTGCGGCACTAGCCAGGTTGTGGCACTAGCCAGGTTGCGGCACTGCCAGGTTGCGGCACTAGCCAGGTTGTGGCACTGCCAGGTTGCAGCACTCGCCAGGTTGTGGCACTCGCCATGTTGCGGTACTAGCCAGGTTGCACCACTGCCAGGTTGCGGCACTAGCCAGGTTGTGGCACTTGCCTGGTTACGGCACTGCCAGGTTGCGACACTAGCCAGGTTGCGGCACTAGCCAGGTTGCGGCACTCGCCAGGTTGCGGTACTAGCCAGGTTGTGCCAGAATTCAGGTTGTGCCAGAATTCAGGTTGCGCCAGAATTCAAGTTGTGCCAGAATGCACGCAACCTAGATGACGCGGTGCTAAAAAGTGCGCACGCACACTGTTCATCTTCTCCAACCAACATAAAAATACTTGGTTGAACCCATGAACTTCAAATGACCATAACTTGGTCAAAATAACTCCAAATTAGGACTTTTAAAGGTCAAAATAGGGTAGAACGAAATTCTCTACAACATGGAACAACTAGTGTTTAAAAACACGCAAGTTTTATAGATCAAAACCACCAAAAACTAAAAATCCATCAAACTTAGATCTATAAGAATCCACCCATGAAGATCAAAAACTCCAAGTTCTAAAGAGACTTATAATCATGTAAAGAAGAGAATGGAACAATAAAACTTGAGATCCATCATGAAACAAGTTGCACTTGCCTAGGGCTCTTGGGTGTAGGTGGAGAGGAGTAAATGAAGAAGATGGAGAAGTTATGAGAAATAAATGGAGGAGAGAGAGAGAGAGATAGGGGTTGACTTATATATTAAGTCCAAACCATCTCAAACCAACCAAGCCAACATGTTGAACCAACCCAAAATAAACCAAGTCAAGATTAAACCAAGACTAGGCTAAGCAAGACAAGTCTAACTACGATCCACCTGACAAATGTCAGAAATCTGTACACGTATAATGAAAATACATATAACGGAAAACGGGAGTGACAACTCTACCCATCTTAAAAGAATTCTGTCCTCGGAATTTAATCAAGAGGCTAGAGATGTCGGGGCAAGCTACACTAACCACAGGCAATCTATGACTAGTAATTAATCTAGCAATCTGTAACTCCCCAGTCCCAAAGTACGTAGGACTAGGAACGTAGACATGTCAGCTGTACACATAAGAAGTACACTCCAATATATGAAAACCTCGTATGAATACATAAACTGTAAAATGCAGTAATCCAAGACAAACTAAATCTCATCCACAATGAAAGGAATAAATATAAAAAAATCAACTTGAATATTTATGATACAATCGTTGGGCGGAGACAAAGTCCACTACCAACTATCTTAATAAAAGAAATGTACAAGAATCGATCCATAAAATGGCAAGACGAACCAAGCGCAATCGTCTTCGAATAAATGAAGAAGACCACGATCTCGGCTAGGATACCTACGGAAGACATGAACACACACCTGGAGAAAAACCAGGTCCTCAGACGGACGTAGCAAGATACATGAAGAACAAGCTAATATGAACTGTCAGAATAATAAAATAATATATAAAAGACTATCCTAGACACAAATATGCAAAGGAGATTCTAACCGCCTAATGTACAATTTAGAGGACAACTTTTATGTACATGGGTGGGATTTTAGGCTATGTGTACGTAACTGGCATCCAGTCATCTGTATCCGGCCGTAACATCCAAAACATTAGAGGATATCTACAAATATATCGCCACAGTTCCATCCGGAGACTGTGGTTTACCTGTTTGGCTTCCCATACGCACTAGCGACTGTCCTCCCCCAATATTTTCTACACTGTTCAAGTCATGTCCATGGCTCGTCCAGTTTTGTAACTGCTTGAGTCTCTAAGCCCTAGTCATAGCAGTTACGATTATCTATCCGTCACACGACTTTAGAGATAGCTAGTCAATAAGTCGTGTCCCTAGCAAACTGTCTCAAACCGTGTAGTGTGAGTGTCACAGCCAAAGGAGATATAAGAATATCCCCAATAAAAGGTAGTCTGCTAACACTAAGTTAACATTCATATAGTAAAATAAAATGACTAATAGAGTCGCTTGCACCCAAGTGTGGCTTGGACGCGCAGTTTATACCAAAGGTAACTAACAATATGAAAACAAAGTAAATAATACAGAAAGTAAATAATTGACAGTTAATTAGCAAGGTATACTTGCCTGATAGGCCGCCTGGCGTGCTGGATGATCAATGTGGCACAAAGTGCGACTTCGGTAACAACTACACAAAGAGACCTCGGGTGGTGACACGGACAGTTCCATTGGGTCCAGAAGGGTCAACTTAGTTAGGGTGGACATAAGGTAGTATAGAATTGGCGAGGAAACATGAGTAATGGGATTAATCACAGGCGAAAGGATAATTAAAGAAATTGATTGAATAATATATATACGATTTTAGAAAACTAAATACTTAAAGATATATTAACTAGTAAAACAATTTTGATAAATGTTTGAAAACAGAGGAATGAATAGATTTAGGCTAAAACCCAAAGTTTGTATAGCCATTCTTATAATAGAAACTAAACTTCATAAACAAGATATTTTAAATAATTATTCAAAAATATTAATAACTTATTTAGGCCAAAAATTATATCTTTGTCAAATAAAATATTTAAATTTAGAAAGCTATATTTTATTAGTAAGAATACGTTTTTAGGTAAATGCTTGAAAATCGTTTTAGGCTAAACTGTAAGTTGGTAAAATATGAAAACTATCTTTCCTAATTTAAAATATATTTTAGATAGTAATTAAAAATAGTACTAAATTATTTGGACCAAAACTTGTCAAATATATATATACACATAATCGAGAATAATATTTTAAATTTTGCTTGAAATTAGCTAGACAATATTTGTACTACTTATAAAATAATAATAATTCAATTTACAAAACAACAAATAATATTGGTAATAATATATAAATAATACAACAAATTTACACACTAAAATTACGTATAGAAAATCATAAGAATAAGAGTAATAAAGAAATAAAATATTAACTATGGTGTATACATCTACTCTGATGCTAAAATTATTACTAACAATATAGTAATAAGAATCACATAATAATAATAATAATAATAATAATAATAATAATAATAATAATAATAATAATAATGATAAATAATAATAATAATAATAATAATAATGATAGTAATAATAATAATAATAATAATAATAATAAATAAATAAAAAGAAATGAAATTAAAAAAAACACAACAAACAAAAATATCAAAACCAATCAAGAGGACAACTAAAGGGGCTGCTCTCCCTTCGAGAGGGAGAGAGAGAGTGGATGACGGAAGAGAAGCGGGGAGCGGAGTAGGCGATCGGAGGGGTTTCGCAGCGAGGGGGCTGCACTGGGAGTGAGGTACGGTGGCGCGGGAGGCGGGGAGGTCGCGCCGGAGGAGGTGGAGGACCGGAGTGAGGGACGATGGCACAGATCTGGGAGAGGGAGGAGCTATCCAAGTGGCGTTGCACGGTGGTGCTCATGGCACTGCGGGGGCGGTTCGCCGGAGCGGCGGAGAAAAGGGAGCTGGGCGGCTAGCGAAGAAAAAGAGGGAAGGAGGAGAGCGAAAAGGGAAGGCCGGCCGGCAGCGGTGGGGTCGCGCGGCTGCGGCGAGCTGGGGGTCGATCGGTCCGGCGGAGGGATGCTCGCTCGGCCGGAGCCGAGCGCAGGTGTGGCGGACGGCGGTTTGCCGTGGGCGGCTGGGCGCGACTATGGTGGAGGTAAGCGCCGGTGGTGGTGGTATTTAATTTTTTTCTTCTCTGTGGTGTTTATGGGAATTCGGCGGTGGCCGGTGATGGTGATTTGGGTGTCGGATCGCCAAGGTCGGTTGGGCGAGTGACGGATGGGTGGTGGTAGTTCTGGTGGCGGTGGTGGCTGTGATTTGTGGTCGTCATGGTGATGGTGCCAGTTTGGTCAGGATTTTGGGCGGGGATGATACTGATGGTGGTGGTATTAGCCGTGGGGGTGGTGACGATAATGAAGGCGATGGTGGTGCTACCCAGGGGCGGGTCGATGAATTGTCGGGATTGGGTATAGGTGGCGTCGGCGATGGTCTGGGATGTTGGGAGAGAAATTCGGCTGGATGTGGCAGTTTTGGTCGTGGGTGGTCCGGGTGGTGGTTGTGTCCGCAGCGGTGTGCTGGAGATGGTGGTGGTAGTAGGGTAGTTGACGGTGGTGGAGACGGGGAGAAGAAGGGAGACGACGTCGATGAGGCGAGGGCGACGATTGGGTTAGGTTAGGGTTTTAGGGTTGGGTCGTGTCGGGGATTGTCCGACACAACATGGATGGACGTCCGGGTTTGTCGGACGGGACAAAATAATGTATCTATAGAAGAAGAGAATTAGTGGATGGGATGGTGGACACAGACACGATTCACGTAGATTTGTGGAGAAAATTTGTGGGGAATAGAAATTTATGGAGGAGTACCTGCCTATTTATAGGATGTGGGAATTCTCAATTGGATAAGGACTAGGAATATTTAAAACCCAATTAGATAATTCATGTATTAATTTAAAACAATGAAATCAAATCTGAATTCAAATTCAATTTAAATCTAATTAAATTTTTAGTTTAAAATCAAATGGGATAAATCAAATTTTAAATATTTAACTATTTAAATAAATCTATAAATTCAAATCAAGATTTAAATCACCACAATAATTTTGAAATATATTTTCCAAAAATACTAATAATAATAATTTCAAAAATTACATTATTATTTAAAATAAACTAATAAATAATTATGAAATTTATATGTATGTACAATTAATATTTACATAATTATACTTTTCTAACATACCATTTTATAGGAAAAAAATTATTTATTATTATAACTGTCTAAATAAAAGGCTTTTCATAAAAAAAATCATAAATTTAGAAATTTTGATAGCTGAAAATAATTATTATATATATTATCTTGAAACTATAAAAATAGGAAAAATATTTTTCTAAAAATATGTACGCTCGCACATAATCGCACTCGTCGAGCAAATTCGAAAAATAAAATTTCGTGCGCGACGTACAATACGACTACGCGACGTACAGTACAAAATTTTAAATCAGTACCAAATTTAATAAAAAAATAGTAGAAATATAGGGGTTTTACACAATCATTCATGCAAGCAAGGAGTTAAGAGCATAAGGCATAAGAAAGACATTATACCTCATGAGTCAAACAGGTGTGGATATCGCGATCGGATATCATCCTCACGTTTCCAAGTTGACTCACTCAAAGAGTGATGACCCCAAGCAACACGGACTAACTTAATAGTCTTGTTCTTGAGTACCTTCTCTCTTCGGTCCAATATAGATACGGGCCTTTCCTCATACGAAAGGTTGGTACCAACAACCAATTTCGAATGATCAAGGATATGGCTCGAATCTAGGATATACCGTCATAATTGGGATACATGGAATATGTCATGTACCTCACGTAACGACGGTGGAAGAGCAAGACGATAGGACACATCACATACTTGCTCGAGAATGTCAAATGGCCCTATATACCTTGGACTAAGCTTTTTCCGTACGCCGAATCGAATGATGCCACGGGTAGGCGAGATCCTAAGGAATACGGGGTCGCCGACTGAAAACTCAAGGGGACGTCGATGAGAATTGGCCCAATGGCGCTGGCGATCTTGGGCAACTCGAAGATGATCTCTGACTCGTCTGACCACCTCGATTGTCTGCGTAATCATCTTTGGACCAAGCATCTGTCTTTTGCCGACATCATCCCATGCTAACAGGGATCTGCACTTTCTGCCGTACAAGGCCACAAAGGGTACCATCTGGATACTGGCCTAAAAACTGTTATTGTATGAGAACTCTACGAGATGAAGGTGATCTTCCCATGAACCACCAAAGTCGAGTGTACATGATCGTAACATATCTTCAATAGTCTGAATCGTGCGTTCTGACTGACCATCTGTCTGTGGATAATATGCTGAACTGAACATGAGACGAGTCCCCAAGCTCTCTTGAAGACTCTGCCAAAAGTGCGATATGAATCTTAAATCTCTGTCGGACACGATACTTACTGGCACTCTATGCAATCTGACTATCTATCTAAGATACATCTCTGCAAGCTGATCCGTTGACTGGCCAATTCTGAAAGTGATAAAATGAGCTACCTTCGTGAGTCGATCAACTATAACCCAAATAACATCTCTCCCAGCTGGAGATTTAGGTAATCCAGTTATAAAATCCATGGTAATGTGCTCCCATTTTCATTCTGGGATCGGTAAAGGTTGAAGAAGTCTGACTGGTCTCTGATGTCCAGCTTTAACTTGTTGGCAAACTAAACAATGAGAGACAAGCCAGGCTATCTTTCTCTTCATGCCATTCCACCAGAAATGCTGATGGATATCACGATACATCTTTGTACCGCTGGGATGAATTGAATACTGCGAACTGTGAGCCTCTGCCATGATCTCCTGTCTGATATTATCGCTGGGTACACAAAGATGCCTTCCATGTCGGAAAGTGCCATCTTCGTGAATACATAACTCTGTTCTCCTTCCTGCTTCACATTCCACCCTAAGCCGCTGAAGCTTAGAATCTGTTGATTGAGCTATCTCGATCCTCTCAACTATACTGGATTAAATTTTGCATACTGGACATCAATGCCACATTGGTAGGAAGAACTACTTCTATTCCCATCTTCTGAAGATCTGCTAATAACTTTGGCTGTGCTGTTAGAAAATAAGCTCCTGCTCTTCTACTCAACGCATCTACAACTACGTTGGCCTTTCCAGGATGATACTGTAGGTTGATGTCATAATCCACAAGGAGTTCTAGCCATCTCCTCTGACGCATGTTAAGATTCTTCTGAGTAAACACATAATTAAGACTCTTGTGGTCGGTGAAAATCTCCACCCGATCTCCATACAAGTAATGCTGTCACGCCCCCGAACCAGAATACTGGAGAGCGGGGGCACACATAGCCAGCTACGTATATGAAATGGAATCCATCTCGCTATACGGTCACGGCTGTCTAGATACATGAGGGTTTACTACAAGCCAACAGTCTCCTATGGTCATGAACAAGCCTAGTGTCTCAATCACAAACAAGTAGGTAAAAGTCACAAGATGTATGATCATTAAATATTATCACGCCCCAGAACCAGAATACTGGAGAGTGGGGGAATGACTCAGCCAGCTACGTATTACGGGTAGATGAATACCGTATAATACGATCAATGCTGTCTAACCAGACGAGGGGGTGTATACTACATGAAAGTCTTACTATGGTCACTTCACATCTATTGTCTCAATCATTCAAACAAGAAACAGAAATAGAGAACATGTAAGATAAAGCAGTAAGGCGTCCCAAACGCTTAGTCAAAATGTTCTTGAGATCTGGCTTTACAAAATATAGCCAGATGGTATAGTAACATATACACAATTGTTATCAGCTGCAGTCTGACTTTAGTTACAATTATGCAAAAGTAAGTGCAAGACAATCCGACTAACATGTCGGTGCCAAACGGCTAAGTATGAAGTAAAATAACAAAACGAGCGGTGAAGTAAGAAAACCCACTCGAGTCCTCCTGCGATCATTCCCCTAGTATTGACCACCTTGGAGGTAGAAGTAAGCTGGATCCTCGGGGACCGGCTCTAAATCTGGCCATGCAAAACCAGAGAGGTTAGACCTCTAATAGCAAGTACCACAAGGGAGCACGATATGAAGGACTAAACCAGTAAGTAAGGGAATATAATAATAGATCTCTGTTTTCCACTAGAATTTCCATAACATCACGACACTTCGAACCAACCTCCCAACCAAACAAGGACAGAAGTTAGCCCGTCATGTCCTGACATTCTGATCATCTCAGTTAGGCAACAGAGTAGGTACAGTACACAAACAAATCATCTTGAACGGCCAATCAACTACTACGGCTTGCTATTGTGAGTCCCAAGTTATCCTGGAATTATACAAATAGGGATTCCTCAGTTCTTACTATGTGCGAGCAAGGCTAGTCTATCCAATCAATCAATTGCGCCAATCATGTAATTAGACGAGTCCCAGCGGGACGCCCGCCGTTAATATAGCATGTACAATAATATAAGCAGATACCGTTCCCTGCCCGTGTGACAGATTTACAGTATCTGTGGGAACCAGCCGGCCTGTCGGGCACTTAATAGTCCCAAAGAGGGCTGCCATGTAAGAACTCGGGAATCCATTCTCTCCATGCCATCATTATTTTATTTAACTTAATAGTCCCTACGTTGAGTGAAGTTCCATGCCGTGGATCATGGTCATTCAAATGAGTACTTCCGTACGGGGTACGATATGCGCAACTCTACAACGATACCCGTACGGCTAGGTTGTAGGTTTTATATAGCGTGATGCAACAATCAAGTCTAACCATGGAGTAATCATGCCTTGACCATAAAGTACACATGCTGTTTTTGTAAGATAAATAGATAAATAATTAAATAAATAATTTAAAGCCTGCATGTGCCTGTATGCCAATATTTGGGATCAGCCAGTCGATTACAATAGTTCATTACATGAACGTGTCTCATTCATTCAATTCAATAAGACGACTAGCCAGTCTCTTAGTTCCAACTAGGAACGCATGATCAATTTTAGTCAAGATAACCATTATTATCAATGGTGACAAGGCATGAAAGTCAATTAGTATTACATGGGGTCGAGTCTATAATTCTCAAGGTTAAGTTCCAGTCATACTGGGTATCCATGGATCAATCAGGACTCAAGGCGCATTCCACATAACAATCCATTTTAACAATATTAACATGTCATGATTTTATCAAGTTCATGCCAAAAGGCGTAAGGATATAATAGAAGAATTATCATACCATCATTAAATGAATAAGTTATAGAGCAAATAGAAATACCCTGGTTAGAAAGTCACGCCAACAAGTCTAGGCTAAGGCCAACAAGTCACGTCAAGTCTAGCAGGTTGGAGTGAGCGTGTAAACAGCGTGAGCGTGAAAAAGTAATTCACGCTGGCACGCACAGTGTGAGCATGAAGGGAAATTCACGCACTCATAAGTGAGCGTGAAAAAGTGTGACAAGAAATTCACGCACGCACAGCGTGAAAAGTGATAAGAAATCCACGCACGCAAAGATGTACGTGACTAAAAATCCACGCTGGCACGTAAGAACGTATGCGTGACTAAAAATCCACGCACGCTCATGTAAGGACGTGAGCGTGACTCAAAATCCATGCTAACACGTAAAGACGTGTGCGTGACTAGAAATCCACGCACGCTCATGTAAGGACGTGAGCGTGACTCAAAATCCACGCTAACACGTAAAGACGTGTGCGTGACTAGAAATCCACGCACGCTCATGTAAGGACGTGAGCGTGACTCAAAATCCATGCTAACACGTAAAGACGTGTGCGTGACTAGAAATCCACGCACGCTCATGTAAGGACGTGAGCGTGACTCAAAATCCACGTTAACACGTAAAGACGTGTGCGTGACTAGAAATCCACGCACGCTCATGTAAGGACATGAGCGTGACTCAAAATCCACGCTAAGTTGGAAGATCAAAACCCATGAACAGCCAAGAATATAAACACTTAGATCTAGCAAAAACCAGCCAAAGAAATCAAAAATGCTAAGTAGTAAACTCTCTCAGAATCATGAGAGGAAGAGAAATGAACCATAAAAATGGTTCTCCAAGCAAGAAGCAAGATTGCACTTGCCTGCTGATGGGTTGGTGGAGAGAGTGATGAGGAAGAAGAAGAAGAAGAAGTAATGGTGAAGAATGAGAGTTATGAGGAGAGAGAAGGAGATGGAAGCTTAAATAGAAAGGGTGGTGGTAGGTGGGAGTTATTGGGTCGGGTGGAACCACCATGAACCCGAAAACCCTCCATGAACCCGAACCACAAGCAAGACTAAAAGCAGAGAATAACAGTAGGAAATAAAATACAGAAAATGAAATGCAGGAATAAAATTGCAGGAAATAAAATGCAGATAATTAATTAACATGAAATTAAAGGAATTTAAATACAGGATAATACATGATAAATACTAAATAAATATACATGAGTTGTACATGTATAAAATACGCATTCTGGGAACGGGGAGTGACATCTCTACCCACCTTAGAAAAATTTTGTCCTCGGAATTTCAAATCCAAGCAGGTAGAAATATCAGAGCTAAACTAATACAAGCAATTCTAGTGAGCAAGCAATCATTATTACCATATCAAAAGCAAGTACTATATATGTAAATCCATCCATCCACGATATCAAGTAGCTCTGCCCATAAAGTATGAAGAATCAGGACAATCAAGGTATACAGAAAGATATATACCTTGTGAGTCAAACAGGTGTGGATACCGTGATCGGATATCATCCTCACGTTCCCACGTTGACTCTCCCAATGAGTGATGACCCCAAGCAACACGGACAAGACTAATTGTTCGGTTCTTGAGTATCTTCTTTCTTCGGTCCAAAATGAACACAGGCTGTTCCTCGTAAGACAGGTTGGTACCAACAACCAGCTCCGAATGATCAAGGATATGGCTTGGGTCCGATACATACCTACGTAATTGAGATACATGAAACACGTCATGCACCTCTCGTAACGAAGGTGGGAGGGATAAACGATAAGCAACATCGCCTATCCGATCAAGGATAACAAATGGACCCACGTACTGCGGACTCAATTTCCCGCGAATGCCAAATCTAATGACCCCACGAGTAGGTGAGATCCACAAGAATACGTGGTCCCCAACAGAGAACTCTAACGGCCTACGATGCTGGTCCGCCCAATGACGATGCCGGTCCTGCGCAACTCAAAGTCGCTCTCTAATTCCCTTAATCACTTCAACCGTCTGAACAATCATTTCTGGGCCTAACATCTTCCTCTCCCCGATATCATTCCATGCAAGCGGTGACCTGCACTTCTTACCATATAGTGCTTCAAATGGCGCCATCTGGATACTGGCTTGATAACTATTGTTGTATGAGAACTTGACTAAGTGCATGTGACTCTCCCAAGACCCTCCAAAATCTAGAGTGCAAGCTCGTAATATGTCTTCTAAAGTCTGAATCGTTCTCTCTGATTGCCCATCCGTCAGCGGATGGTAAGCCATGCTAAACCTTAACTTGGTACCCAGACTATGATGTAAGCCCTTCCAAAAATGTGATGTAAAGCGGGTATCTCGATCCGACACAATACTGACAGGGACTCCATGCTGCCTGACTATCTGTTGCATATACAACTCTGCCAACTTTTCTGTAGATTGCCCTACTCTGAAAGTAAGAAAGTGTGCTACCTTCGTAAGTCGGTCCACTATTACCCAAATAGCGTCCTTACCACTTGGTGATCTCGGTAAATCGGTCACAAAGTCCATTGTAATATGCTTCCATTTCTATTCTGAGATAGGAAGCGGTTGCAATAACCCAGCTGGCCTCTGCTGTTCTGCCTTTACTTGCTGACATACCAAGCAACGGGAAACAAATCTAGCTATCTCCCTCTTCATCCCGTTCTACCAGAAATGCTGCTTGATATCTTGGTACATCTTGGTCCCTCCAGGGTGAATAGAATACTGAGAACTGTGAGCTTCTGCCATAACTTCATGTCTGATATCTCCACTAGGCACATATAGACGTGATCCAAACCTAAGTGTACCATCTTCATGAATTCTCATCTCCTTCCTGAGTCCTGACTCACATTCTGCCTTAAGCTTCTGAATCCTTGGGTCTTGTGCCTGAGCTGTCTTGATCCTGCCTACCAAGTCGGATTGAACTTGCAGACTTGTTAGAACTCCTACATCACTAGGAAGTATAACTTCGATGCCCATCTCCTGAAGGTCTTCTAAGATATACCTCTGTGTTGTTAACATAAATACGCCGCCTCTCCTGCTAAGAGCGTCTGCTACTACATTAGCCTTGCCTGGATGATACTGAAGCTCCACGTCATAATCCTTAATCAACTCCAACCATCTTCTCTGCCTCATGTTTAGTTCCTTCTGAGTAAAGATGTACTTCAGACTTTTATGATCTGTGTACATCTTCACTCGGTCACCATATAAGTAATGCCTCCATAGCTTCAGAGCAAACACTACTGCCGCTAACTCCAAATCATGAGTTAGGTAATTCTTCTCGTGGTCCCGAAGCTGTCTAGATGCATATGCTATCACCTTCCCATGCTGCATAAGGACACATCCAAGTCCTTTACCTGACGCATCACAATATACTGTAAAGCCTCCGGGTCCAACTGGCAATGTAAGAATAGGTGCTGATATCAACTTCTGCTTCAAAGTCTCGAATGATGCCTGACATTCTGCCGACCAAACGAATGGTACATCCTTCCGGGTCAAGCGGGTCATGGGTGCTGAAAGCCTCGCAAAGTCTGACATAAACCTTCTGTAATATCCTGCCAATCCCAAGAAACTCCGTACATCTGCTACGGTCTTGGGTACTGGCCAACTCTCTACTGCTTCTATCTTCTTGGGATCTACTGCTACCCCAGCTCCTGATATGATGTGACCCAAAAATGAAATATGATCCGACCAAAACTCATACTTGCTGAGCTTGGCATACAACTGGTTCTCTCTCAGAACCTGCAACACTTTCCTGAGGTGGTCTTCATGCTCCTCTTCACTAGCAGAGTATACGAGAATGTCGTCAAGAAATACAACGACAAACTGGTCTAAGTATGGTATAAAGATGCGATTCATCAAATCCATGAATATTGCTGGAGCATTGGTCAAACCAAACGGCATTATTAAGAATTCATAATGCCCATACTTCGACCTGAATGCTGTCTTGGGAATATCTTTCTCCCGAACCCTCACCTGATGGTACCCTGAACGAAGATCTATCTTGGAGAAAACTCTAGCTTTGCTCAACTGATCAAATAAGTCGTCGATCCTGGGTAATGGGTACTTGTTCTTCACTGTTGTCGCGTTAAGCTTCCTGTAGTTAATACACAATCTGGATGATCCATCCTTCTTTCCCACAAGTACCACTGGTGCTGCCCATGGTGACACGCTAGCTTGGATGAACTCCTTCTCCTTCAGTTCCTCTATATGCTGATATACCTTGGCCTGCTCTGAATCCGCCATTCTATAAACTCGATCTGATATCGATTTAGTTTCTGGTGCCAATTCTATACTGAACTCAATATCTCTAACCGATGGTAGACCTGGAAGTTCTTCAGGAAATACGTCTAGAAATTTTTCAACTACCTTCGGAATTTGAACTTCTTTTATTGCTGCTATTACTCCATGCTCTTGCTGAGTTGCCTCTAATCTGACTAAGGTGAACCGCTCCATGCCTGGAATATCAAAAGATACACTCCCCCTACGATAATCTATTGTCGCATGACTGTCTTTCAGCCAGTCCATACCTAAGATAATGTCGAAATTTCCAACAGAAAATTCTATCAACCGGGCGGGTAAGGAATGCCCGCAAACTACAATACTACATGCTAAAATAACTCTACTAACCCCTACGAGCCCATTACCAGTAAGTATATTCAACCTCCCTGGCAATGCCTCGAACTCCATTCCTAGTCGTGTCGCAAATTGTGCAGATATAAATGAATGGGATGCTCCCGAATCAAACAATGCTACTGCGGGATACGAGGCGACGAGAATGTTACCTGCCACAACATCTCCCGATGCCAATGCCTCCTCCAAGGACAGAGTGAATGCTTGCCCTCGACCTCCTTGCTGGTTTCCATGCTGCGGCCTAGCCTGATGCTGCTGCTGGCCCCTTCCTTGATGCTGCTGGGGTAGTCTATGCTGGTGTTGCTGCATCGGCGGTTCCTGCTGCCGAAACATCTGAGCCTGCGGACGCTGTGCCAACGGCCTTACTGCCACTGCTGGTCCTCGATACTGGCCTGCCCCTGGTGCTGGCAGAGCAGGAAACTGCTGCCCTGGTCCTCCTGACCTCGAATTTATGGGACATGTGGTAACCCGATGATCTGGATTTCCACATATCAGACACAGTCCATTCAATATCCGACACACATCTCTAGTGTGCCCCATCTTTCCACAATAAGTGCAGCCTACCGGGGGTTGCTGGTTCTTCCTCTATTGTTGTTGCTGCTACCTGGGTGGTGGTGGTCCTCGTATCGCCACATCGTGGATACGAATGCCAGTGGATGGTGCTGTTGTTCGGGGCACTGCTCCCCCTCCTCCTTCAATCTGACTGTGGGATCTCTTCTGACCCCCAGTCCTTACTGCAAGCCTCTGAATGGTGATCTCATGCCTTCGAGTTGTCGTCAATACTTCGTCAAAAGTTTGGTAATTGTGCCCCTCTATCAATTGCAAGAGTTGAAGATGAAACCCTTGTTGAAATCTCATGGCCCTCTGGCTCTCTGTTGCTACCATCTCTGGAGCGAATCTACTCAATCTGTAGAACTCCGCTGTATAAGCATCTACAGTCTTGCCAGCCTGTCTGAGGCTGATAAACTTCTGTTGTAGCTCAAACTGTGCCACAACCCCATAGTACTTTGTCTTGAATCTTGTAGTGAAATCGTCCCAAGCCACAGGACGTCTGATGCCCACTTCCTCTGATTCCCACCAATCACGAGCGAGATCCTGAAGTAACAACTTCACTAGATCCACACGTTCTTCTGTCGGTACCTTAGCTGCTGTCAGAATAGCCTCCATGTCCTTAAGCCATGCATCTGCTGAGATGGCATCCTCCGTGCCCTCGAAACGGCGGGAGTTGTACTTGCAAAACCTGGCTAATACTCCTGAATCAGTCCTCACTCCTCTTTCCAAAGCCGTCTGCAATCCTTGGTTAAGCAACACATTCTGCTCTTGTAGCTGAGTGTGCATGCGCTGCTGGGCCAACATTTGATGTTGCTGAGTAGCCGTCATTCCTCTCATGATCTCCAGAAGGGCTGGTGTGTCCACTTGGGTATGTGGAACTGTCGGTGGTGGTGGAACATCCGGATACTGCGATCCAGCTGCTGGTTCCACTATCACTTCTTCCTGGGTAGCCTCTTGAGTTAGTACTGGCCCTTGTTGCTGACCAACAGGGTCAGGTTGTCCATGTTGCTCCTGCTGTTGCTGTCCAGCTCTGACCGATGCGGACGAAGTACCCCTAAGAAAAGGGACAAGAGAACAATCAAACAACTGGACATGAGGGATCAATGAAGTCAAAGGATACCGAAATGTCAAGCAAGGTTTGAGAGTAATGAATCATGAGATCAAGGGGGAACACGTGTGATTGAGACATCCTATAAATCAAAACACCCCACAAGTCTGAAATCAGACCTGTATGGGCCACCACTAAAATCTTGTCACGCCCCAGAACCAGAATACTGGAGAGCGGGGGAATGACTCAGCCAGCTACGTATTACGGGTAGATGAATACCGTATAATATGATCAATGTTGTCTAACCTGACGAGGGGGTGTATACTACATGAAAGTCTTACTATGGTCACTTCACATCTATTGTCTCAATCATTCAAACAAGAAACAGAAATAGAGAACATGTAAGATAAAGCAGTAAGGCGTCCCAAACGCTTAGTCAAAATGTTCTTGAGATCTGGCTTTACAAAACATAACCAGATGGTATAGTAACATATACACAATTGTTATCAGCTGCAGTCTGACTTTAGTTACAATTATGCAAAAGTAAGTGCAAGACAATCCGACTAACATGTCGGTGCCAAACGGCTAAGTATGAAGTAAAATAACAAAACGAGCGGTAAAGTAAGGAAACCCACTCGAGTCCTCCTGCGATCATTCCCCTAGTATTAACCATCTTGGAGGTAGAAGTAAGCTGGATCCTCGGGGACCGGCTCAAAATCTGGCCATACAAAACCTGAGAGGTTAGACCTCTAATAGCAAGTACCACAAGGAAGCACGATATGAAGGACTAAACCAGTAAGTAAGGGAATATAATAATAGATCTCTGCTTTCCACTAGGATTCCCATAACATCACGACACTTCGAACCAACCTTCCAACCAAACAAGGACAGAAGTTAGCCCGTCATGTCCTGACATTCTGATCATCTCAGTTAGGCAACAGAGTAGGTATAATACACAAACAAATCATCTTGAACGGCCAATCAACTACTACGGCTTGCTATTGTGAGTCCCAAGTTATCCTGGTATGCAAATAGGGATTCCTCAGTTCTTACTATGTGCGAGGAAGGCTAGTCTATCCAATCAATCAATTGCGCCAATCATGTAATTAGACGAGTCCCAGCGGGACGCCCGCGTTAATATAGCATGTACAATAATATAAGCAGATACCGTTCCCTGCCCGTGTGACAGATTTACAGTATCTGTGGGAACCAACCGGTCTGTCGGGCACTTAATAGTCCCAAAGAGGGCTGCCATGTAAGAACTCAGGAATCCATTCTCTCCATGCCATCATTATTTTATTTAACTTAATAGTCCCTACGTTGAGTGAAGTTCCATGCCGTGGATCATGGTCATTCAAATGAGTACTTCCGTAGGGGTACGATATGCGCAACTCTACAACGATACCCGTGCGGCTAGGTTGTAGGTTTTACATAGCGTGATGCAACAATCAAGTCTAACCACGAAGTAATCATGCCTTGACCATAAAGTACACATGTTGTTTTTGTAAGATAAATAGATAAATAATTAAATAAATAATTTGAAGCCTGCATGTGCCTGTATGCCAATATTTGGGATCAGCCAGTCGATTACAATAGTTCATTACATGAACGTGTCTCATTCATTCAATTCAATAAGACGACTAGCCAGTCTCTTAGTTCCAACTAGGAACGCATGATCAATTTTAGTCAAGATAACCATTATTATCAATGGTGACAAGGCATGAAAGTCAATTAGTATTACATGGGGTCGAGTCTATAATTCTCAAGGTTAAGTTTCAGTCATACTGGGTATCCATGGATCAATCAGGACTCAAGGCGCATTCCACATAACAATCTATTTTAACAATATTAACATGTTATGATTTTATCAAGTTCATGCCAAAAGGCGTAAGGATATAATAGAAGAATTATCATGCCATCATTAAATAAATAAGTTATAGAGCAAATAGAAACACCCTGGTTAGAAAGTCACGCCAACAAGTCTAGGCTAAGGCCAACAAGTCACGCCAAGTCTAGCAGGTTGGAGTGAGCGTGTAAATAGCGTGAGCGTGAAAAAGTAATTCACGCTGGCACGCACAGTGTGAGCGTGAAGGGAAATTCACGCACTCATAAGTGAGCGTAAAAAAGCGTGACAAGAAATTCACGCACGTACAGCGTGAAAAGTGATAAGAAATCCACGCACGCAAAGATGTACGTGACTAAAAATCCACGCTGACACGTAAGAACGTGTGCGTGACTAAAAATCCACGCACGCTCATGTAAGGACGTGAGCGTGACTCAAAATCCACGCTAACACGTAAAGACGTGTGCGTAACTAGAAATCCACGCACGCTCATGTAAGGACGTGAGCGTGACTCAAAATCCACGCTAACACGTAAAGACGTGTGTGTGACTAGAAATCCACGCACGCTCATGTAAGGACGTGAGTGTGACTCAAAATCCACGCTAACACGTAAAGACGTGTGCGTGACTAGAAATCCACGCACGCTCATGTAAGGACATGAGCGTGACTCAAAATCCACGCTAACACGTAAAGACGTGTGCGTGACAAGAAATCCACGCACGCTTATGTAAGGACGTGAGCGTGACTCAAAATCTACGCTAAGTTGGGAGATCAAAACCCATGAACAGCCGAGAATGTAAACACTTAGATCTAGCAAAAACCAGCCAAAGAAATCAAAAATGCTAAGTAGTAAACTCTCTCAGAATCATGAGAGGAAGAGAAATGAACCATAAAAATGGTTCTCCAAGCAAGAAGCAAGATTGCACTTGCCTGCTGATGGATTGGTGGAGAGAGTGATGAGGAAGAAGAAGAAGAAGTAATGGTGAAGAATGAGAGTTATGAGGAGAGAGAAGGAGATGGAAGCTTAAATAGGAAGGGTGGTGGTAGGTGGGAGTTATTGGGTCGGGTGGAACCACCATGAACCCGAAAACCCTCCATGAACCCGGACCACAAGCAAGACTAAAAGCATAGAATAACAGTAGGAAATAAAATGCAGAAAATAAAATGCAGGAATAAAATTGCAGGAAATAAAATACAGATAATTAATTAACATGAAATTAAAGGAATTTAAATACAGGATAATACATGATAAATACTAAATAAATATACATGAGTTGTACATGTATAAAATACGCATTCTGGGAACGGGGAGTGACAAATATACAATAATAAGGCGTCCCAAATATTACATATTCAGCTGATCATGAAGCTAGTCGTTATAAAATGTTAGGATTAGCAAGAGTTTAGTCATACATGATCAACCCTAGGATCTGTCAATCATGTTACAGCCCGTAGGCAGACAGTAAGTAAATGCAATCGAGCTAAACAGGTGCTCGTCGGCTAAACGTCTCAAAAGAATATTTTTTACAATAAAGTGAGAGCTCAAAAATAAACCCACTCGTTGCCCTGGTTACGTCTAGTCGCCACCATCGGGCTGGAAAGTCGGTAGATCCTCTAGAGCTGCTCTAAAATCTTGCCATACAAAACCAGCTGGGTCAGACCCCAGAAAGTGCAAGTGCCACAAAGGAAGCTTCACTTAGGAACTAAAACCAGCAATTAGTACAGAAGATAATAATAATATAGTAAAACTGAAGAAATATAACATCACGAGGATATACGGTAAGATAACCATGGAACCATTCAGATAACCAGGTTACAACCCTTAAACCAAACAAAGACCGAGATTGTAACCCTTCCTCTGAACCGAACTTGGTTTCCCCCATTTATCAGCAGATAATATAAGAAAATCAGAACACGTAATAATCTTATACAGGATCAAAGCAAGACTAGACTGATTATTCTCCATTCAACAATCATGGCCAAGCAATAAGTACGGCTTGATACTTTAACTAGCTAGGGTTATCACAGGCCTAGTTACTAGCAAGATGCAGTGAGATTATTCCACATCCACAAGCCCTGCAGACCATCCAGGTTACCCAGGTCGAAAATTAGAGGTTGAATTCAGGTGGGTACATCGTCCAGGAAACGCATGTACCCTTAGGTAGCTTGAAGGGTGCAACATATGACAGTGTGCTGAAAATGTGCCCTACTCGACGGCAGGCTACAGATCCCAGGCGCGCCCAGGTAACGGAATTGCCTGTAGCTGGGAGATCTCTTTATGACTAATATATTAATCTAGTTATTAGCCTTAGTCCATTTTAGTAGGTACTCCTGACCGTGGTACTCAGGAGTCCCCTCCTAGACATGATGTAAGACAGGACTGAATTATTTGTACCAGCACAATCGCCCACGATGTTCAGGTTATTTATACAGGTCATGTCATGTCAGGTAGCCGTCGCAACAGCTTATCAAGATATATCATGTCAGGTTATCATGTCAAGTGTACTTGTCAGGAGTGCACCACGACGGGCCACTATCAGGTCATGTCATGTTTACTTGTCAGGAGTGCACCCATACGGGTCACTATCATGTTCAGGTACATGTGCAGGGCTTCATAGTGCAAGCATTTAATCAGAAGATCCAAGTACACTGGGATCACAAGACTTGATTTAACAATAATAGTAATAATAATTAAATGGCAGGACAAGGCACAGGAAGGAGCCCTACGGCTCAGGATCACTAGAACTCATGCGGTCAATAAGGAGAGCGCATACAACTTGGTAAGGACAGGGGCATGCGGCTAGAAAGGCACGGGCGCATGCGGCTAGGGAGGCAAGTCCATGCGGCTAACTCAAGACGGTTCATGCGGCTCAAGAGTTCGGGTTCAACATGAAGCAGGCGCGCGGCTCAGGACTAAAAGGAAGCTCAAGCGCATGCGGCTGGGTTGCTGGAATCCCTGCGGCGGGCGGAGGAGCTGTGCTTATGCGGCAAGCGGAGAAGCTGTGCATATACGGCAGACGGGGACATAGGTCCATGTGGCCGGCTAACAATCAGGTATATGCGGCCGGGGTCAAGTGGAGTCTCATGCGACTAACTGGGTCTGGCCCTTATGCGGCTTTAGAAAAATTCGGATTCATGCGGCCCAAGTGGCGGAGGAACATGCGGCTGCAGAAGCAAGGGGGGTGCATGCGGCTGAGTGGGGAGAAGTCCATGCGGCCAAGGAGTACGAGGGTCCCATACGGCTGTGGGCGACTTGCCGCATGAATGTTCATGCGGCCAAGTATTGCCATGCGGCCAGAGAACTGTTATTCTTCTCCAAAATTTTCGAGAAGAACACCATAACCCAGGCTTTCAAGCTCCATGAATCCTTCATCCAGAGTCCAAATCCGAACTTCCATAGGTCAAAATGGGGCAGAACAAGATTCTCTACAACATGGAACCATCAAAACTTAAAAATAGCAAGATTAAATAGATCAAAATCTAAGATTTCTGAAAATAGAATAAACTTAGATCTACAAGAATCTGGCCATAGAAAATAAAAATGCCAAGTACTAAAGTATGCTAAAATGCTGTAAAGAAGAGAATGGAATAATAAAATTAGAGTTCCTCCATGAAGCAAGTTGCACTTGCCTAGACCTCTCTCTCTCTCTCTCTGGTAGGTGAAGGAGTTATGATGGAGAAGAAGAAGAGTAATAAGGAGAGAGAAAGGAGAATGGGTAATAAATATTAATGGTGGTGGTAGGTAGGGGTTCACCCTTGGTTCATGATGAACCAAGGCAAAACCAAGCCAAGCCGAACCAACCCATGAAATAACCAAGCCAAGAAGGAAAAGCAAGGAATCATGCAATACAAGAAAAAATACGTACACGTATTCCAAAATACGTAATACGAACAACAGGCATTACAACTCTACCACCTTAAAAGAATTCCGTCCTCAAAATTTAATTAAGAGGCTAGAGAGACGAGAACAAGCTATATTAACCACATACAAGCTATAACTATGCAAGCAATCACTCATTCAAGCAAGGAATCGAAGGCATAAGGCATAAGGAAGACATTATATCTCACGAGTCAAACAAGTCGGGATATCGCGATCGGATATCATCCTCACGCACCCACGTTGACTAACCCAAAGAGTGATGACCCCAAGCAACTCGGACTAACTTGATAGTCTTTTTCTTGAGTATCTTCTCTTTCTGGTCCAATATAGACACGGGCCTCTCCTCATACGAAAGGTTGGTACCAACAACCAATTCCGAATGATCCAGGATGTGGCTCGGGTCTGGGATATACCGTCGTAATTGGAATACATGGAACACGTCATGCACTTCGCTTAGCGACGACGGAAGAGCGAGACGATAGGACACATCTCCTACTCGCTCCAGAATATCGAACGGCCCTATATACCTAGGACTAAGCTTTTCCCGTACGTCGAAACGAATGACGCCACGGTTAGACGAAATCCTCAGGAATACATGGTCGCCGACAGAAAACTCGAGAGGGCGCCGATGAGAATCGGCCCAATGACGCTGACGATCTTAGGCAACTCGAAGATGATCCCGAACTCTTCTGACCACTTCAACTGTCTGGGCGATCATTTCTGGACCGAGCATCTGCCTCTCTCCCCACATCATCCCAGGCTAACGAGGATCGGCACTTTCTTCCACACAGTGCCTCGAACGGTGCCATCTGGATACTGGCCTGGAAGCTGTTATTGTACGAAAATTCTACCAGGTGCAGGTGATCTTTCCACGAACCACCGAAGTCAAGTGTACAGGACCGCAACATGTCTTCAAGAGTCTGGATTGTACGCTCCGTCTGACCATCTGTCTGCGGATGATATGCTGAACTGAACTGGAGACGAGTTCCCAAACTCTCCTGCAGGCTACGCCAAAAGTGTGACATGAATCTTGAATCTCGGTCCAAAGTGATACTAACTGGCACTCCGTGCAATCTGACAATCTGCCTGAGGTACATCTCTGCTAACTGAGCTGTCGACTGACCGACTCTGAACGGGAGGAAGTGAGCTACCTTCGTGAGCCTGTCAACTATAACCCAAATAGCATCTCGACCAGCTGGGGACCTAGGTAATCCAGTCACAAAATCCATGGTCACATGTTCCCACTTCCATTCTGGAATCGACAAGGGCTGAAAAAGTCCAGCGGGCCTCTGATGTTCAGCCTTAACTTGTTGGCAGACTAAACAACGAGAGACAAACTGGGCTATCTTTCTCTTCATGCCATTCCACCAAAAATGCTGACGGATATCACGGTACATCTTCGTACCGTCCGGATGAATAGAATACTGAGAACTGTGAGCCTCTGCCATGATTTCCTGTCTGATATCACCACTGGGTACACAAAGACGCTTACCATGCCTAAGTGTACCATCTTCATAAATACACAACTCTGGCCTTCTTCCTGCTTCACACTCTGCTCTGAGTCACTGAAGCTTGGAATCTGCTGATTGCGCCATCCGGATCCTCTCGACTATGGTGGACTGAACTTGCATACTGGCCATCAATGCTACACTGGAAGGAAGAACAACTTCAATACCCATCTTCTGAAGATCTGCTAACAGCTCCGGTTGTGATGTTAGGAAATAAACTCCGGCTCTCCTGCTCAATGCATCTGCAATGACGTTGGCCTTCCCGGGATGATACTGCAAGTTGACATCATAATCCACCAGAAGCTCCAGCCACCTCCTCTGACACATGTTAAGATCCTTCTGGGTGAAAACATACTTCAGGCTCTTATGGTCGGTGAAAATCTCCACCCTATCTCCGTACAAGTAGTGCCTCCACAACTTAAGTGTAAACACTACTGCTGCCAGCTCCAAGTCATGGGTTGGGTAATTTCTCTTATGATCATGAAGTTGTCGTGACGCATAAGCTATTACCTTCCCATGCTGCATCAGAACACATCCTAAGCCTCTGCCTGAAGCATCACAATATACTGAGAATCCTCCGGTTCCATCTGGAAGTGTGAGAATAGGAGCCGTCATCAAGCCTCGTTTCAACTTCTCAAAAGAATCCTAACACTCTGCTGTCCAAGCAAACTGCACCTCCTTGCGGGTCAATTGGGTCAATGGTACCGAGATCCGGGCAAAGTCTGAAACAAATTGCCGGTAGTAGCCGGCCAATCCGAGAAAATTGCGAACCTCTGCAACTGTGCTGGGCACCGGCCATGACTCGATAGCCACAATCTTCTGAAGATCTACTTCTACTCCTCCTCTGGTGATGATGTGACCCAAGTACAAAATGCAATTGAGCCAGAACTCGCATTTACTGAACTTGGCATACAACTGGTGCTCTCTGAGAATCTGAAGAACTACACGGAGATGCTGCTCATGCTCCGCTTCACTCCGGCTATAGACCAGGATATCATCCAGAAACACAATCACGAACTGATCCAAATAAGGCATGAAAATATGATTCATGAGATCCATGAATACAGCCGGCACATTGGTCGCTCCAAATGGCATCACTAGGAACTTCCAATGCCCATACCTAGACCTGAAAGCTGTCTTCGGGATGTCCTGCTCTCTGACTCTGATCTGATGATATCCTGAGCGCAAGTCGATCTTCGAGAATACTGCTGCCTCTTTGAGCTGATCAAACAAGTCATCTATCCTCGGAAGAGGGTATCTGTTTTTTATTGTCACTGAGTTCAAGGTACGATAATCAACACATAACCTGGACGTACCATCCTTCTTTTTTACAAGAAGCATCGGGGCTCCCCAAGGCGATCCACTAGCACGAATGAATCCCTTGGTTCGAAGTTCTTCAATCATCTTGTACAAGATCTCCAATTCTGACGGCGCCATCCTGTAGACTCTTTCGGATACTGGGACTGTCCCGGGAATCAAGTCTATGGTGAACTCGATCTTCCGTTCCGGCGGCATACCTGGAAGCTCTTCTGGGAAAATATCTGAAAACTCTTCGACTATCCGAGGCAACTGCACTGCTGCTACTGCCATCCGCAACACTGGAAGAGAAGGCTCAACTGCGCCTCTGGAAAATGAAAACTCTGGCTCTCCTGGAATGCTAAAAATAACTCTGCCAATATGGCAGTCTATTCTAGCATACTGGTTCCTCAACCAATCCATCCCTAAGACCATATCATAATCGGCCATCGGAAACTCTATCAATCTAGCGGGAAATTTCTTACCGCTAACTACGATCCGACACGAGGAAAACACTCTATCGACTCCCACAAGTCTGTTACCAGTAAGTATATTGAGCCTTACTGATAATGACTCGGGCTCCAATCCTATCCGTGTCGCAAATCGTGCAGACATAAAAGAATGCGAAGCACCTGAATCAAATAAAGCTGAAGCTGGAAAGGAGTTGACGAGAATAGTACCTGCCACTACCTCTCCTGGTGCCAATCCTTCCTCTGCGGTCATCACCATGGCCTGACCATGCCCTCGGGGTGCTGGTCCCCTTTGCTGAAATCCTCGCTGCCTATTCTGACTCAAGACTTGGGCTTGAGCATACTGCTAGGGGTGTTGTTGCTGGAACACCTGGGACTGAGGAGGCAGGAGCCTCGGCAATGGATACTGCTGCTGCTGGACCGGAGCTGGTCCTCTCACCGAAGAGCTAGAAAGGTTGGACGATGATGAACCACCCCTATTCGGACAGGATCCAACCCTATGGTCTGCTGCTCCACAAGCCAGACACAATCCCTGTGCCCTGCGACACTCTGCCACTACATGGCCTGGCTTCCCACAATGAGAACATCCCACTGCGGAAGACTGCTTCTGCTTCTGCTTCTGCTGCTGAGGGTACGTCGGGGCTGAATGCTGAACCGACGTCACTGAGGCCACCCGCCTCGGAGCTCCAATAGTCAAAGCCCTGGCTGCCGGGACTGGTGTTGACGACTGATTCATCTGGCCGTGGGATCTCTTTCGACCTCCGGCCCTATCCACGATCCTCTGGGAGGTATACTCATGCCTCCTAGCTGCTCTCAAGACTGCATCAAAAGTCTGATGCTCAAACTGCTCAACTGCCAACAAAATCTCCAGGTGAAGCCCTTGCTGAAATCGCTGGGCTCTACCATACTCGGTTGCCACCAAGGTGGGAGCAAACCGACTGAGCCTCGAAAACTCGGCTGCATATCCGTCGACCGTTCTGTCCATCTGCTTCAGATTGGTGAACCTCGTCTGTAGATCGTACCGAGCTACAGTATCAAAATACTTGGTCTGGAATCTCTCTCTGAATACTGCCCAAGCAATGGGTGCTGCTAATCCAACGGCCTGAGCCGCCCACCAGTGCGGGCAAGATCTACTAACTGCAAGCGCACCACGGCTACCTTCTTATTCTCTGGGGTCCTGGCTGCTTCTAGAATCACCTCTGTGTCCTGAAGCCAAGCATCTGCAGCGATAGCATCTTCACTACCGTCGAAGAAGGGAGGGTTCAAGCGCTTGAAGCTGTTGGCCGCGCTATTACCCTGATGACCTCCTCTGGTCAAAGCATCCGTCACCGCCTGGTGCAAGGCGTCTCCACGACGATCTTGGGAAGCTATTAAGGTCCTGACGAGACCTACCAAAGTGCCATCATCAGGCTCTACAGGCTGAACTGGCTGGACTGGTGGCTCTCCGTCAGAAGGTACGACTCTGGAGGCTACTCCGGAATGCTGGGATTGATCCCTTGGTTGTTGCTGATCTACGGGAAGTGCTCCGTCTTGCTGACCGGCAGGTCCAGGAACAATGCCGCTGAAAAAGACGACATAGGGAACAATAAGGAAGGACCAGGACAGATCAACGATACAAGCATATGATCAGGACAAGAATCCAGGGATTCAGATGATACGAGCAGAGATCAAGGGCGAGTACTGATTAAGACATCTATTCGGTAAATCCTCACATATCTTGATTTACAAAACCTGCATGGGCCACCACTTAAACTATGTCACGTCCCAGAACCAGAATACTGGAGAGCGGGGGCAGACATAGCCAGCTACGTATATGAAATGCAATCCATCTCGCTATACGGTCACGGTTGTCTAGATACATGAGGGTTTACTACAAGCCAACAGTCTCCTATGGTCATGAACAAGCCTAGTATCTCAATCACAAACAAGTAGGTAAAAGTCACAAGATGTATGATTATTAAATATACAAAAATAAGGCGTCCCAAATATTACATATTCAGCCGATCATGAAGCTAGTCGTTACAAAATGTTAGGACTAGCAAGAGTTTAGTCATACATGATCAACCCTAGGATCTGTCAATCATGTTACAGCCCGTAGGCAGACAGTAAGTAAATGCAATCGAGCTAAACAGGTGCTCGTCGGCTAAACGCCTTAAAAGAATATTTTTTACAATAAAGTGGGAGATCAAAAATAAACCCACTCGTTGCCCTGGTTACGTCTAGTCGCCACCATCGGGCTGGAAAGTCGGTAGATCCTCTGGAGCTGCTCCGAAATCTGGCCATACAAAACCAGCTGGGTCAGACCCCAGAAAGAGCAAGTGCCACAAAGGAAGCTTCACTTAGGAACTAAAACCAGTAATTAGTACAGAAGATAATAATAATATAGTAAAACTGGAGAAATATAACATCACGAGGATATACGGTAAGATAACCATGGAACCATTCAGATAACCAGGTTACAACCCTTAAACCAAACAAAGACCGGGATTGTAACCCTTCGTCTGAACCGAACTTGGTTTTCCCCATTTATCAGCAGATAATATAAGAAAATCAGAACACGTAATAATCTTATACAGGATCAAGGCAAGACTAGACTGATTATTTCCCATTCAACAATCACGGCCAAGCAATAAGTATGGCTTGATACTTTAACTAGCTAGGGTTATCACAGGCCTAGTTACTAGTAAGATGTAGTGAGATTATTCCACGGCCACAAGCCCTGCAGACCATCCAGGTTACCCAGGTCAAAAATTAGGGATTGAATTCAGGTGGGTACATCATCCAGGAAACGCATGTACCCTTAGGTAGCTTGAAGGGTACAACACATGACAGTGTGCTGGAAATATGCCCTACTCGACGGCAGGTTACAGATCCCAGACCCGCCCAGGTAACGGGTTTGCCTGTAGCTGGGAGATCTCTTTATGACTAATGTATTAATCTAGTTATTAGCCTTAGTCCATTTTAGTAGGTACTCCTGACCGTGGTACTCAGGAGTCCCCTCCTAGACATGATGCAAGACATGACTGGATTATTTGTATAAGCACAATCGCCTACGGTGTTCAGGTTATTTATACAGGTCATGTCATGTCAGGTAGCCGTCGCAACAGCTTATCAAGATATATCATGTCAGGTTATCATGTCAAGTGTACTTGTCAAGGGTGCACCACGACGGGCCACTATCAGGTCATGTCATGTTTACTTGTCAGGAGTGCACCCATACGGGTCACTATCGTGTTCAGGTACATGTGCAGGGCTTCATAGTGTAAGCATTCAATCAGAAGATCCAAGTACACTAGGATCACAAGACTTGATTTAACAATAATAGTAATAATAATTAAATGGCAGGGCAAGGCACAGGAAGGAGCCCTACGGCTCAGGATCACTAGAACTCATGCGGTCAATAAGGAGAGCGCATACAACTTGGTAAGGACAGGGGCATGCGGCTAGAAAGGCACGGGCGCATGCGGCTAGGGAGGCAAGTCCATGCGGCTAACTCAAGACGGTTCATGCGGCTCAAGAGTTCGGGTTCAACATGAAGCAGGCGCACGGCTCAGGACTAAAAGGAAGCTCAAGCGTATGCGGCTGGGTTGCTGGAATCCCTGTGTAAAACCCCTATTTTTTAAAAAAATTTATTTTTATTATTTTAGTAGACTTAAAAATGAATTTATAAATTTTATGGTTTTAATTATTTTTTTATGACCCGGTTTGGCCAATTCAGCCCGAACATGGCCCGAACCAATTTTAGCCCATGTAAGCAGGTAGTGTGACCAAATGTGGCCATGTATACATATTTTATGTACTTAAAAATATTTTCTAAACTATTTTAGAATTTTATGTACAATTCTAATTATTTAATTATTTGTACAATTAATGGTATTTTATTATTAAATAATAATTTACAATATTGTACATGTTCCTGGACCCGGATGAGGGTGTGTGGTAAAGTTCACACGTTGGAACAATTTTTATTATTTTATTATTACTAAATTTATTTTGTGAAAATTTAATATACATTTTATTATTGTTAATATTATTTGATATTAATGTGGTATTATTATTGTTGCCTTTTATGGCAATTTAAATTTGTGTATATATGTAAAAAAAAATATATATTTTAGATGCATTATATATATAGTAGATAATAATAAACTTTTATTTAAAATTTGTGGAGGTTTAATAACCATGTTTTCCTATTTAAATACTATTTTTATTTTGAGTTGATCTATTAAGGATTGAATTTATATATATATATATATATATATATATATATATATATATATATATATATATATATATATATATATATATATATATATATATATGCTCAAATATATTATGGATATATATATTTATAAAGTTTGAAAAGATTTAGTAAAGAAAAAAAAAAGAAAAGGAAAAAGAAAAAGAAAAAAAAAAAAAAAAAAAAAAAAAGTCAACCCACTTAAAGGGGCGGGCCCCTCCCTATCCTATGCTTGCTGCACCAGCAGCAAGTTCACGTGGGGTCGGGTTATTGGGAACACATAAGGGGTTATTAGTAATAGTAGTAGTAGTATTAGGTTTTCCTCCAACTTGTAATATATATAACTCCCTCTACAAACCTCAAAACTTTAGACTTCCAAAACGAAAGTTGAGCCTGATCATACCCTCTTCGCCTACGAATTCGTTTCACCAGCGACGGAGCTTTGTGCGCGACGAACGGAGCATCGAAAGTCAGCCCTTCGTCATCCACGGAGCAGTTTTTCCACTCAAGGTACATTACTTCCCGATGACGTAACTTTCTGCTCGTAACTCCGATTTTCGATCCGTAAAATGTTCTGAAAAGTAGACTTGACCCTCTTCGAGATACCCAAGGTGAATTTTGACATGGCCATCCATCTTGCTCCAAAAATCGAGACGAAGTTGGAGAAAAACCCACTTTTCTGAATATTAAAAACTGTTTTGAAACACCAACTTGTCGGCCACTTTTCTCGCTGTCCATTAAACTTTCATAAAAACTAATTGAAGGCAGTCAAAGACAACCTAACCGAGATTGTAACGCATCTTTTGGATTCACTTTTCATCTAGTATGTAGAAATTTACACGTTGTTAAACTTTTCCGAAAAACTGTAAATTCTATTTTCAAAAAGTGGAAAAACACCCCGTACGAGGTACGTCCCGACAAACCGGGCGACCCCGTCGCAAACCGTGAGTACCGAAAGGTCCGTATCGAAATTGTGGACGTGCGAGAATTGACGGAAGTCAAATTGGTTGCGTGTGCGCGACGAATTTGGTCCGTATCCGTCGCATTTTTGCGTATCGGGCATTTTCGGTATTTTTTAATTACTTTGTGCACACTCATCAAATCGCGACGAAACTTGCGCCATTGGACTCAAAATATTTTTTTGGTCCTGTATGCCAAGTTTAGTCCGATTCTGAGACCGTTGGTCGGGACGCTATTTTGGCGGGCCCACAATCCCACTCAACGGGTGATTTTGTGCACAGCCCACCGGAATCCAAAATTGGACATACCGTTGGGTTCGTCTCGTCAAAAAAATCTGTAAACATGTAGTTTGACGACTTTAGAGACCGTAGGTTCTGGCACGCATTTCGGTACAAAGCGGGTCCAACGGCGGACATCGTTTTGACCCAAAATTACGATTTTGCTCCTGTTCCAGAAATTGACTTTTGGACAGGCGTTTCCTAGGTATATCTTCTTCACCGAGATCATTTTTTATGTTTGTTTCAGCGTCTGGAGTCATCTGTGATTTGTGAGTTTTTGTGCTGACACTTGCTACTCTTGGATTTGCCCTTCTCGCACCACAGGCAAGATACCTTGCCATTATACTGTTTATATTTAGTTTTCATTTTATTACATATCACTGTTCAGTTATTCCAGTTCTTACTGTTCTTGATTTACTGTCTGCTCAGTGATATTAGATATACTTTGTTATTATCCTTTGACTGCATATGGACTTAGAGTTAAGAGACTACCGTCTGTAGTGTATCGCATATACCTTGACACTGTTGTACCACGAGGATGTGTGAGATGAGTAGCATGTAGAGGTTCTTGTGTGTGGGCTGATCCCCCATGCGCATGCGTTAGGGCTAACTGCTAATAGAGGCATGTTAGGAGACTTAGCAGTTAGTAGAGGTATATGAGACATGGATGTGACTCAGTTAGACATTGGGTGGGAAAAACAGTTCCTTAACGTATGGGTCCGTATGCACTTTCCTATTACTGATACTGCTGGCCTCTGACATTCGATGAATGTTATGCTTTGAGGTCTCTGGTATCCTGATGGGACCATGCCTGATTTACTGCTACTGAGCCAGATACCCATGCGTTGGAGGTTTGTTCTTAACTGCATGTTCACTTTAGTTTGGTTAGATTACCTTATTAGTGTCTTGTCACTTTCTTTGATTGTGGCATATTTTATATTCAGTTTTATATGGCATATTGATGTATCTTGTTACGTCCCTCTGAGGACCTGGTTATCTCGCCAGGTGTGTGCTCTTGTCTTTCGCAGGTGTTCTAGTCGGGCCGTGATCTTCTCCATCCTTTCGAAGATGATTGCACTTGGCTCGTCATGTTATTTCGTATATTCCTTCTTATATATTTTATTTGAGATAGTTGGTAGTGGACTTTGTCTCCGCCCAACTTTTGTACAAATTACAATCCAGCATTGATATCTATTAATTCTTTTATTGTGGATGAGATTTAGTTATTATGGTTCTACTGCATTTTACAGCTTATGTATTCATACGAAGTTTCCATATATTGGAGTATACTTCGTATGTATACAGCTGGCATGTCGATGTGCCTAGTCCTACGTATTTTGGGACTGGGACGTTACATATTTTTGTGGTGGCCCATGCAGGTCCAGTTTGTCACTTCGGTTACGTAATTGTACCGATGTGATCCTGCAACATAGGATTAGAATCTAGGAATCTCATCCATACAGCTTGACATCTTCCCTTGGCTTCAAATTTCGAACTCTTGTTCGACCTCCTTGAACTACATCTTGCTTGATTCCTTTCTACCGTTGATTCTTATTTTCGTGCTTAGTATCAACTAGAAAGATGACTATACTAGTATATGCTCGTAGGTCAAACACATGGTTAGAATGGTTATATTGGCAATTGGAATACATTCAGGACTCTAAAAGGGCTTCTTTTAAAAAAAAAAGGGTGTGATTTAATGATTAGTAATTTGTAAAGTAGGATACTACCAAGGAAGGTTTTTACCTTGAGATTTCTAAATAGTAAACACTAGAGGATTTATAGAATTTTATACTTGATTTAAGAAATTGATTGGCTTTTTGAGATTTGATATTTATGGTTTATTGAGTTATAGTTGTACATCCTTGCACCAGTATAAAAGTGATTTGCTTTTCGAGTTGTGATATTATGAGTTTTTGGTGATAGATATGCATCTTTAAACAAATATAAAATTGATTTGATTTCGAGTTGTGATATTTATGATTTATTGGAATACAGTTATACACCTTTGCACGATTATAAATTTGGTTTGAGAATGATCTTATCTTTTAAAAATGGCCGTAGAAATTATTTAAATTGAGTTGTACGACTGCGATTTTTGTGTTTAGTAAATTTTGAATTTTAAGTGGAAGTAATGATGGTAAATTTTGGTTTACAATAATTGAAAACGATTTTGAGAATCTTTCTTTATTTTAAATTGTGTCCTATGATTGAGGATTTACAAATTAACCTATTTAGATTTTTGGTTTAAAAAAAAAAAAGAAGAGATTTTTACTGATAAGATTATTTGAAAATTTAGTTTAACGCTGGATTTCTAATATCGCAAATTTTGAAATAAAATAAAAATATAGTAATAATGTGATAAGGTTGCTTTGATTGATCAAATAATGATACCATTTAAAAGTTTTGATCATGTTGGTATGACTTAGTATGAATAGAAGTTAAAATTGATGAGAGCATTGAGCTAAAAAAAAAAAAAATTTGATTGCTTTTAATATGCTAAGAGTTTTATCATGAGTATTTGAAAAAAAAAAAATTTGAGTGTTGAATTTTTGATTGATTGCAAAATTTTTATGGATTTGTAAATTATGAACCCTTGAATTAAATAGTTGAATTTAAACGTTAGTTTTGGAAAAGGTTAGTAGTAACGTGATAAAATTTTGCTTGGAGATTTATGAAAGTGATTTTAAAAAAAAAATAATAATTTGATGAATTTGAACGGCTTGGAGTGAATACAAAATTTTGGTGGTTTATTTTTGAAAGTTTATTTTTGAAACCTTTTGGAGAAAACTCGAGTTAAAATTTTAAATGTTAGGCACCAAGATAACCCTACTGTGTATTCCACACAAATTGTCATGTCACTCATGACCATGATAGTAGTATATACACAAGTGTTGTTAGTCATCTACCCAGCTATGTGACCGTATTTCCACCTTGACTTACTCGACTTACCTTCAATTCTAGATCTTTTAATTGCGACCTTCTAACCAGTTGCAATTTGAATAATAATTTAATTGTTCCTTAACTGTATTCATTTATGATACTATCTTCTCTCTAGAACTGTGCCCCTAACTTAGTATTTTTACTGGATTCTTTCGTTAATTTTATCTCATGCTTTAACTTGATCTTCTTTATTTTGTGCATTAATTATCATCTCGTGAACTTCCACTTTCTATTTTTGATCTTTTGGCGTCCCCTACCGTGACTTGTATATTTGTAGTACAACACTAGACTTTTTCTTCCAACAAATTTCATATGTAAGACCTAGACGAGCCCACCTTCCTGTAGACATATCATGTCCCACCAAAACCCATCTCCTTGTACTCTATTTCTTGATATGACCTTATGGTCAAAATGGCTAAACTATAACCTTTACCATGATACCGATATATTTCTGACCACGGATAGGGATTCCATCTCGACTCAATTCTTTCGACCGATATGTGATTTTGTTCTACTTAATTCCCTAAATGCTAACCTTGTGCTTTATCTTGATTGCTTGATCCGTTGTCCCATCACACTACTAGTTTAGCTGTTGTAAGTTGGGTAGAATACCACACCACCTAGCAAACCTTTTTCCTCATGAACCACATTGGTAAGTTCACTTAGACTATAAATTCAGAGGACCCTACCTTATCCAGTCTACCAAGCCATAAATGAAGAAACACTAGGACCACTGTATAGGCCCAAACTTCGGGCAAGACTCGATTTTAAAAGATCTTGGACTATTTAAATTTTCCTGCATCAGTACCTCCCTTGCTCATACTTTGACTATCTCATGCTGCTAATGTAGCTTTAGTTTTGCAAGCTTATTTCGTTATCAAGCTTGATCATGACATATTTTATTGGGTGCACCCACTAACATATTGTCTAATCAGAACCAGTGCATGATGGTCTGATCAACCTATTGCACTTTGGTTCGCTTTTCATGTATAATTCTACGTGGATGGAGACATAGTTAAACTTGCCTTAGAGTCTCATCTGCGACAGCCTTGAAAATCCTCTTTTGAATTATTTTTGTCTCCTATGAACCCCGTAATTCGTACTCAATATATAACACCGTCTTTGAAACCTTTGTTGTTCTTGTCTTTTACTTATTTTGGAAAGACAAGGCACTGTACTTGCTAGATAGACTCAAGGTATCATCTTTGGTTGTCCAATCGGTTAATTATACACGAAATGTAGATAGCAATCGACCGACTAATGTGGATGTACCCTCGCCTTTAACTGCTCTTCATTTCCTCAACCCTAGAATTATTATCGTGTCCTTCCAATTATTCTTGAGCACTCGAGAATGATTCTAATCATTCACTTCACTCAAACTCTCAATCGAGGCGATTAGTCTCCAGTATTCTCTCTAGGAACCATATCTCCCAAATGTCTAACTTATTCTCTTTGATCTACTCAATTCTCTACTGTTCTCTAAAAATTGGATATTCAAAAGTTTGTTTCCATCACTAGCGATCCTTATTCAATCCCATAACCATGATAATTTTGTATATATCGACTCCACAGTTTTCTACGGCATGGTGGTATTGAACGCCGTTTTATCGCCTCCACCAAATTTAATTGCATTTTTGGTATTGACGAACTCTTCCCATTCCTCAACCCTAACTACCCTATTAATCCTAAATTTCGAGGACGGAATTCTTGTAAGTTTGGTAGGATATAAAACCCCTATTTTTTTAAAAAATTTATTTTTATTATTTTAGTAGACTTAAAAATGAATTTATAAATTTTATGGTTTTAATTATTTTTTTTATGACCCGGTTTGGCCAATTCAGCCCGAACATGGCCCGAACCAATTTTAGCCCATGTAAGCAGGTAGTGTGACCAAATGTGGCCATGTATACATATTTTATGTACTTAAAAATATTTTCTAAACTATTTTAGAATTTTATGTACAATTCTAATTATTTAAATATTTGTACAATTAATGGTATTTTATTATTAAATAATAATTTACAATATTGTACATGTTCCTGGACCCGGATGAGGGTGTGTGGTAAAGTTCACACGTTGGAACAATTTTTATTATTTTATTATTACTAAATTTATTTTGTGAAAATTTAATATACATTTTATTATTGTTAATATTATTTGATATTAATGTGGTATTATTATTGTTGCCTTTTATGGCAATTTAAATTTGTGTATATATGTAAAAAAAAAAAATATATATTAGATGCATTATATATATAGTAGATAATATTAAACTTTTATTTAAAATTTGTGGAGGTTTAATAACCATGTTTTCCTATTTAAATACTATTTTTATTTTGAGTTGATCTATTAAGGATTGAATATATATATATATATATATATATATATATATATATAGGGAGCGGATCGGGAGCCCCGTCCGCGGAGCCCCGCCGAAGCCCCCGCGATCCTTAGCCGTTGGATCGCGCGGGCCCCGCGCGATCCGATGGTGCAGGGGGGGCGGGGCTTCGACGGGGCTCCGCGGGCGGGGCCTTTGATCCGCTCCCATATATATATATATATATATATATATATATATATATATGCTCAAATATATTATGGATATATATATTTATAAAGTTTGAAAAGATTTAGTAAAGAAAAAGAAAAAGAAAAGAAAAAGAATAGGAAAAAGAAAAAGAAAAAGAAAAAAAAAAAGAAAAAAAAAAAAAAAAAAGTCAACCCACTTAAAGGGGCGGGCCCCTCCCTATCCTATGCTTGCTGCACCAGCAGCAAGTTCACGTGGGGTCGGGTTATTGGGAACACATAAGGGGTTATTAGTAATAGTAGTAGTAGTATTAGGTTTTCCTCCAACTTGTAATATATATAACTCCCTCTACAAACCTCAAAACTCTAGACTTCCAAAACGAAAGTTGAGCCTGATCATACCCTCTTCGCCTACGAATTCGTTTCACCAGCGACGGAGCTTTGTGCGCGACGAACGGAGCATCGAAAGTCAGCCTTTCGTCATCCACGGAGCAGTTTTTCCACTCAAGGTACCCTACTTCCCGATGACGTAACTTTCTGTTCGTAACTCCGATTTTCGATCCGTAAAATGTTCTGAAAAGTAGACTTGACCCTCTTCGAGATCCCCCAGGTGGATTTTGACATGGCCATCCATCTTGCTCGAACAATCGATACGAAGTTGGAGAAAAACCCACTTTTCTGAATATTAAAAACTGTTTTGAAATACTAACTTGTCGGCCACTTTTCTCGCTGTCCATTAAACTTTCATAAAAAATAATTGAAGTCAGTCAAAGACAACCTAACCGAGATTGTAACGCATCTTTTGGATTCATTTTTCATCTAGTATGTAGAAATTTACACGTTGTTAAACTTTTCCAAAAAACTGTAAATTCTATTTTCAAAAAGTGGAAAAACGTCCCGTACGAGGTACGTCCCGACAAACCGGGCGACCCCGTCGCAAACCGTGAGTACCGAAAGGTCCGTATCGAAATTGTGGACGTGCGAGAATTGACGGAAGTCAAATTGGTTGCGTGTGCGCGACGAATTTGGTCCGTATCCGTCGCATTTTTGCGTATCGGGCATTTTCGGTATTTTCCAATTACTTTGTGCACACTCATCAAATCGCGACGAAACTTGCGCCATTGGACTCAAAATATTTTTTTGGTCCTGTATGCCAAGTTTAGTCCGATTCTGAGACCGTTGGTCGGGACGCTATTTTGGCGGGCCCACAATCCCACTCAACGGGTGATTTTGTGCACAGCCCACCGGAATCCAAAATTGGACATACCGTTGGGTTCGTCTCGTCAAAAAAATCTGTAAACATGTAGTTTGACGACTTTAGAGACCGTAGGTTCTGGCACGCATTTCGGTGCAAAGCGGGTCCAACGGCGGACATCGTTTTGACCCGAAATTACGATTTTGCCCCTGTTCCAGAAATTGACTTTTGGACAGGCATTTCCTAGGTATATCTTCTTCACCGAGATCATTTTTGATATTTGTTTCAGCGTCTGGAGTCATCTGTGATTTGTGAGTTTTGGTGCTGACACTTGCTACTCTTGGATTTGCCCTTCTCGTACCACAGGCAAGATACCTTGCCATTATACTGTTTATATTTAGTTTTCATTTTATTACATATCACTGTTCAGTTATTCCAGTTCTTACTGTTCTTGATTTACTGTCTGCTCAGTGATATTAGATATACTTTGTTATTATCCTTTGACTGCATATGGACTTAGAGTTAAGAGACTACCGTCTGTAGTGTATCGCATATACCTTGACACTGTTGTACCACGAGGATGTGTGAGATGAGTAGCATGTAGAGGTTCTTGTGTGTGGGCTGATCCCCCATGCACATGCGTTAGGGCTAACTGCTAATAGAGGCATGTTAGGAGACTTAGCAGTTAGTAGAGGTATATGAGACATGGATGTGACTCAGTTAGACATTGGGTGGGAAGAACAGTTCCTTAACGTATGGGTCCGTATGCACTTTCCTATTACTGATACTGCTGGCCTCTGACATTCGATGAATGTTATGCTTTGAGGTCTCTGGTATCCTGATGGGACCATGCCTGATTTACTGCTACTGAGCCAGATACCCATGCGTTGGAGGTTTGTTCTTAACTGCATGTTCACTTTAGTTTGGTTAGATTACCTTATTAGTGTCTTGTCACTTTCTTTGATTGTGGCATATTTTATATTCAGTTTTATATGGCATGTTGATGTATCTTGTTACGTCCCTCTGAGGACCTGGTTATCTCGCCAGGTGTGTGCTCTTGTCTTTCGCAGGTGTTCTAGTCGGGCCGTGATCTTCTCCATCCTTTCGAAGATGATTGCACTTGGCTCGTCATGTTATTTCGTATATTCCTTCTTATATATTTTATTTGAGATAGTTGGTAGTGGACTTTGTCTCCGCCCAACTTTTGTACAAATTACAATCCAGCATTGATATCTATTAATTCTTTTATTGTGGATGAGATTTAGTTATTATGGTTCTACTGCATTTTACAGCTTATGTATTCATACGAAGTTTCCATATATTGGAGTATACTTCGTATGTATACAGCTGGCATGTCGATGTGCCTAGTCCTACGTATTTTGGGACTGGGGCGTTACACCCTGCGGCGGGCGGAGGAGCTGTGCATATGCGGCAAGCGGAGAAGCTGTGCATATGCGGCAGGCGGGGACATAGGTCCATGCGGCCGGCTAACAATCAGGTATATGCGGCCGGGGTCAAGTGGAGTCTCATGCGACTAGCTAGGTCCGGCCCTTATGCGGGTTTGGGAAAATTCAGATTCATGCGGCCCAAGAGGCGGAGGCACATGCGGCTGCAGAAGCAAGGGGTGCATGCGGCTGAGTGGGGAGAAGTCCATGCGACCAAGGAGTGCGAGGGTCCCATGCGGCTGTGGGCGACTTGCCGCATGAATGTTCATGCGGCCAGAGAACTGTTCTTCTTCTCCAAAATTTTCGAGAAGAAGAACACCATAACCCAGGCTTCCAAGCTCCATGAATCCTTCATCCAGAGTCCAAATTCGAACTTCCATAGGTCAAAATGGGACAGAACAAGATTCTCTACAACATGGAACCATCAAAACTTAGAAATAGCAAGATTAAATAGATCAAAACCTAAGATTTCCAAAAATAGAATAAACTTAGATCTACAAGAATCTGGCCATGGAAAGTAAAAATGCCAAGTACTAAAGTATGCTAAAATGCTGTAAAGAAGATAATGAAATAATAAAATTAGAGTTCCTCCATGAAGCAAGTTGCACTTACCTAGACCTCTCTCTCTCTCTCTCTCTCTCTCTCTCTGGTAGGTGAAGAAGTTATGATTGAGAAGAAGAAGAGTAATAAGGAGAGAGAAAAGAGAATGGGTAATAAATATTAATGGTGGTGGTAGGTAGGGGTTCACCCTTGGTTCATGATGAACCAAGGCAAAACCAAGCCAAGCCGAACCAACCCATGAAATAACCAAGCCAAGAAGGAAAAGCTAAGCAAGGAATCATGCAATACAAGATAAAATAGGTACACGTATTCCAAAATACGTAATACGAACCACAGGCATTACAAATGCCTCCACAACTTAAGTGCGAAGACCACCGCTGCTAACTCCAAGTCGTAGGTTGGATAATTTCTCTCATGATCACGAAGCTGACGTGACGCATAAGCTACTATCTTACCATGCTGCAATAAGACACATCCCAATCCTCTGCCAGAAGTATCACAATAAACTGAAAATCCTCCAGTCCCATCTGGAAGTGTGAGAATGGGTGCCGTCATCAATCTTCGCTTCAACTTCTCGAATGAACTCTGTCACTCTATTGTCCAAGAAAACTGCACATCCTTGCGGGTCAACTGCGTCAATGGTGCCGAAATTCGAGCAAAGTCTGACACAAATCGTCGGTAATAGTCGGCCAATCCTAGAAAACTGCAAACTTCTGCGACAGTATTAGAAACTGGCCATGTCTCTATGGCAACTATCTTCTGGGGTTCCACTTCCACTCCACCTCTGGTGATGATGTAATCTAAGTACGAAATACGATCCAGCCAAAATTCGTACTTACTGAACTTCGCGTACAACTGGTGTTCTCTGAGAATCTGAAGAACTACACAAAGATGCTGCTCATGCTCTGCCTCATTCTTGCTATAGACTAATATGCCGTCTATAAACACTATCCCGAACTGGTCCAAATAGGGCATGAAGATACGATTCATGAGGTCCATGAATACGGCTGGTGCATTAGTCGCTCCAAATGGCATAACAAGGAACTCCCAATGCCCATATCTGGATCTGAATGCTGTCTTCGGAATGTCTTGCTCTCTGACTCTGATCTGATGGTACCTCGATCGCAAGTCAATCTTCGAGATTACTGTTGCCTCACTGAGTTGATCAAATAAATCATCTATTCTTGGTAAGGGATATCTGTTCTTGATTGTTACAGAATTCAAGGTACGATAATCAACACATAATCTTGACGTACCATCCTTTTTCTTCACAAGAAGCATCGGGGCTCCCCAAGGTGATCCACTAGCACGAATGAATCCCTTGGTTCTGAGTTCTTTAATCATGTTGTACAGGATCTCCAACTCTGATGGTGTTATTCTGTAGACTCTCTCTGACACTGGTGCAGTCCCTGGAATCAAGTCGATAGTGAACTCTATCTCTCTCTCCGGGGGCATACCTAGAAGCTCTCCGGGGAACACGTCTGGAAACTCTTCTACTACTCTGGAAAATTAAACTGCTTCTGCTACTGCCATCCGCAATACTGGTGGAGAAGGTTCTACTTCGCCTCTGAAAAACGAAAACTCTTCTTCGCCTGGAATACCAAAAATAATCCTGCCAACATGGCAGTTTATTCTTGCGTATTGATCCATCAACCAATCCATTCCTAGGACCACATCATAGTCGGCCATCGAAAATTCTATCAATCTAGCAAAAAACTCTCTACCGCTAACTACGATTCGACACGAGAAAAAGACTCTATCTACTCCCACAAGGCTATTACCAGTAAGTATATTGAGCCTTACTGACAATGACTCGAGCTCCAGTCCTATCCGTGTAGCGAATCGTGCAGAGATAAATGAATGTGATGCACCCGAATCAAATAATATTGATGCTGGAAAAGAGTTGACGAGAATGGTACCTGCCACCACCTCACCTGATGCTAATTCTTCTGCTACGGTCAGAGCCATAGCTTGACCTTGTCCTCTCGGTGCTGGTCCCCTCTGCTGGTGACCTCTCTACCTGTTCTGAATCTGAGCTTGGGCCTGAGCATACTGTTACGGCCTCTGCTGCTGGAAAGCTTGAGCTTGAGGTGGCAATAGCCTCGGAGGCTGGTACTGCTGCTGTACTGGTGCTGGTCCCCTAATCGAGGGACTGGTTAGCGTTGAGGAAGAGGAACTGGATCTATGCGGGCAGGACCCTATCATGTGATCCGGTGCCCCACAAGCCAAGCAAAACCCATGTGCTCTGCGACACTCGGAGACTACGTGTCCTGGCTTCAAACTATGAGTGCAGCCCATCGCGGAAGACTGCTTCTGTTTCTGCTTCTGAGGGTATGTCGGTGTCGAGTGTTGAACCGACGAAACTGTGGTTGCCCTCCTAGGAGCTCAAATGGTCAAAGCCCTAGCTGCCGGGGCTGGTGTTGATGATTGGGACAACTGTCCATAAGACCTCTTACGTCCTCTAGTTCGATCTATTATCCTCTGGGAGGTATACTCATGCCTCTTTGCTGCTCGTAAGACGGCATCAAACGTCTGGTGCTCGAACTGCTCCACTGATATGATAATCTCTAGGTGGAACCCCTGCCTGAATCGTTGGGCTCGATCCAATTCGGTTGCCACCAAGGTAGGAGCAAACCGACTGAGCCTAGAAAACTCGGCCGTATACCCATCGACCGTCCTTCCCATCTGCTTGAGATTGCTGAATCTGGTCTGCAGATCATACCGAGCTACTGCATCAAAGTACTTGGTCTGGAACTTGTCGCTAAATACTGCCCATAAGACAGGCGTCGCCAATCCAACTATTTGTATCGTCCACCAGCTACGGGCTAAGTCCAATAACTGCAGGTGCACGACGGCCACCTTCTCACCCTCAGGAATCCTAGCTGCTTTCAGGATAACCTCTGTGTCCTGAAGCCATGCATCAGCAGTAATAGCATCTTCAGTGCCGTCAAAGAAAGGAGGGTTCAGACGCTTGAAGCTGTTAGCCGTATTATTTTCTTGATAACCAACGCTGCCTATGGCATCTTGTACTGTCTGGTGCAGGGCATCGCCCCGACGATCCTGTGATGCAAGCAAATCTCGGATAAGTCCTATCAGGACTCCATTGTCAGGCTCTGCAGGCTGAGCTGGCTGAACTGGTGGCTCTGGATCCCCAGAAGGCATAACTCGGGAGGCTGCTCCTGAGAGTTGGGCTTGGTCTTCTTATTGAGGCCGGTTCACTGGTGGTTCTCCTTCCGGCTGATCGGCAGGACCAGGAGCAATGCCACTGAAGAAAATGACATGGAGAACATTAAGAAAGGACCAAGGTAGATCGAGGATATAAGCATGTGATCAGGTCAAAATTTCAGAAAGATTAGGAGATACGAGTAGAGATCAAGGGCGAGTGCTGATTGAGACATCTATTCGGTAAAACCCTCACACATCTTGATTTTCAAGACCTGCATGGGCCACCACTTAAACCGTGTCACGCCCCAGAACCAGAATAGTGGAGAGCAGGGACAGACATAGCCAGCTACGTACATTGAAGTATAATCTACCTCGATATACGGTCACGGCTGTCTAGATGCATGAGGGTTTATCTATAAGCCAACAGTCTCTTATGGTCATGAACAAGCCTAGTATTTCAATCTCAAGCAAGCAAGTAAATGTTACAAGATGTTAGATCATCAGACATACAAAGTAAGGCATCCCAAACATTACATATTCAGATGATCATGAAGCTAGTCATACAAAATGTGAAGACTAGCAAGAGTTTCAGTCATACATGATCAACCCTAGGATTTGTCAATCATGTTACAGCCCGTAGGCAGACAGTAAGTAAAGTTGTAAACGAGCTAACACTTGCTCGACGGCTAAATGCCTCAAAAGAATATTTTTACAAGAGAGTGGGAGAGCAAAATAAGAACCCACTCATTGCCAGGATTGTGCCTAGTGGTCACCATCTGGCTAGTAGGCTGGATGATCCTCGAGTCCTACTCCGAAATCTGGCCATACAAAACCAGCTGGGTCAGACCCCAGAAGAGCAAGTGTCACAAGGGAGGCTTCACTTAAGAACTAAACCAGCATATTAGCACATGGGAACATAAATGGTAATAAAGACATGAGTTAGAGAAAACAAGGTGATAAACGATAAAACAACTGAGGGACTATTCTGGTAGCCAAGTTACAACCTATAAACCAAATAAGGACCGGGGTTGTAACCCTTCACTTGAACAGAGCTTAGTCACAAACCAATTATCGACAAGAGTAAAGCATAAGCAAACATGTGCTAAAGTAATCATAGACTGGCATCAATTTAGACAAGACTGGACTGGACTACATCCATCATTCACAGCCAAGCAAAGAGTACGGCTTGATACTTTAACTAACTAGGGTTATCACAAGCCTAGTTACTAGCAAGATGCAATGAGATGTTTCCGCAGCCACAAGCCCTGCAGCTATCCAGGTTATCCAGGCGAGGAGATTTATTAGAGTTATAAGAGTTATCGAGCTTACTGGTGTACTTTCAGTACTTATGTTTTCAAGAAGTGCCCCACATGACAGTGAGCTGGAAATGTGCCCTACTCGTCGGCAGGCTACAAGTCCTCTGGTGTGGCCGGGATAACGGGATCGCCTGTAGCTGGGAATAATCTATCTATATGAACTACTTGATCAATCTAGTCATTAACCTAGTCAGGTTCATTATGAATCCCTGACCGTGGTAACCAGGAATTCATGTACTAGACATGATGCAAGACGAGACAGGTAGCTTATACAGGCACAATCAAGAAAATCAACCACGGTGTCAAGACAAGAGTTACTTAGCAAGTCAGGGAAGCTGTCGCAACAGCGTTCAAGATTATCATGTCATGTCAGGTTACTTGTTACTTGTCAAGATTACTTGTCAGGAGTGCGCCTCGACGGACCACTATCAAGATTATATATGCCATATCAAGTGTACTTGTTACTTATCAAGAGTGCGCCAAGCCAGGTTGTGCCAAGCTAGGTTGCGGCACTGCCAGGTTGTGGCACTGCCAGGTTGTGGCACTGCCATGTTGTGGCACTTGCCAGGTTGCGGCACTAGCCAGGTTGCGGCACTAGCCAGGTTACGGTACTGCCAGGTTGCGGTACTAGCCAGGTTACGGCACTAGCCAGGTTGCGGCACTAGCCAGGTTGCGACACTGCCAGATTGTGGTACTTGCCAGGTTACGGCACTAGCAAGTTTGTGGTACTAGCCAGGTTACGGCACTAGCCAGGTTGCGACACTGGCCTGGTTGCGGCACTCGCCAGGTTGCGGCACTAGCCAGGTTGCACCAGAATTCATGTTGCGCCAGAATTCAGGTTGTGCCAGAATTCAGATTGTGCCATAATTCAGGTTGCACCAGAATTCAGGTTGTGCCAGAATTCAGGTTGCGCCAGAATTTGCCAGAATTCAGGTTGCGCCAGAATTCAGGTTGTGCCAGAATTCAGGTTGTGCCAGAATTCAGGTTTTGCCAGAATGCGCACAACCTAGATGACGCGGTGCTAAATAGCGCGCGCACACACTGTTCATCTTCTCCAACCAGCCTAAAAATGCTTGGTTGAATCCATGAACTTCAAATGACCATAACTTGGTCAAAATAACTCCAAATTAGGACTTTCAAATGTCAAAATGGGATAGAACGAAATTCTCTACAACATGGAACAACTAGTTTTTAAAAACAAGCAAGTTTGATAGATCAAAACCACCAAAACCGAAAATGTATCAAACTTAGATCTACAAGAATCTACCATGAAGATCAAAAACTCTAAGTTCTAAAGAGGCTTATAATCTTGTAAAGAAGAGAATGGAACAATAAAACTTGAGATCCATCATGAAGCAGGTTGCACTTGCCTAGGGCTCTTGGGTGTAGGTGGAGAGGAGTAAATGAAGAAGATGGAGAAGTTATGAGAAATAAATGGAGGAGAGAGAGAGGGGTTGACTTATATATTAAGTCCAAACCATCTCAAACCAACCAAGCCAACATGTTGAACCAACCCAAAATAAACCAAGTCAAGATTAAACCAAGACTAGGCTAAGCAAGACAAGAATAACTACGATCCACCTGACAAATGTCAGAAATCTGTACACGTATAACGAAAATACGTATAACGGAAAACGGGAGTGACAAATATACTTTGGTCTTTCATCTTTTTGAAAAATTATACTTTTTCGATAGACTGTGTTTCAACTTTAATCTCTTATTTTTGTTAAACCCCTGTTTTTGATAGACAAACAGAGTATTTTTTTTCTCACCTAATGGAAAATATGGAACATGCCAAACACAAACTTTATGACACCCAATAATATTTTCTTTGATATATTTGACCAAATAAGAACCAACTATTGAGCTTATTTGCTAACAACTAAATTTTAATGTGATCTATTATGACCTCTATTGGTGATGAAGCAAGGACCTTCCTAGAAAATTATACCTAAATTTTGAGCACTACTAACTTGTCTGATGCTGCAGTCTTGAAAATTAGACTATATAAAATTGATATTTCTATTATTTTATTTTATTTTACAAGGTACCAATTCACATTGTTGTATATGTGAACCGTATTATGAAAAAGTACCCAAAATACAAACCATGATGACCTAAAGATTATTATATAATGATCACATTGTTGTATATGTGATAAATATATGACATAATATTTTTGATAGTGATTCATCACATTGTGGCATATGTGAAATTTTGTAATATTGAAAGCACTTGTCAATTTTACTATTTATATTAATTTATCTCTAATATAATTATTTCTGCTATATAGATGTCGAGTCTTGCAAAGATTGAATTTAAAGCTCTTGATGTGAGCGGAGACAATTACTTATCATGGCAATTGGATGCGAAGTTGCACTTGCAGTCCAACAAGCTTGATGGTACTATTAAGAAGAAAAATAAAGAATCTTCTGAAGCCAAGGCTAAGGCTTTGATTTTCCTACGACATCATATCCATGATGATCTAAAGGCAGAATATTTATGTGAGGATGATCCATTGAATTTGTGGACATCTCTAAAGGATAGATTTGACCATCAAAAGATAGTAATCATTCCGATTGCTCAAAGTGAATGGTTGAACCTGAGATATCAAGGCTATAAAACTATTAAAGCATATAATTCTGCTCTGTTTAATATTGTTTCTCACCTTAGGTTGTACAAAAAAAAGTAACAGAGGCTCAAATGCTTGAGAAAACCCTCTCCACTTTTCATGCAAGTAATGTACTTTTGCAGGAACAATATCGTGAAAGACATTTCATAAAATACTCTGAACTGGTGACTTGTCTCCTTGTAGCAGAGGCAAATAGCAACGTTCTAATGAAAAACCACAACTCTAGACCAACTGGGTCAATGGCAATTCCTGAAGCAAATGCAAATTTTAGGGTTACCAGAGGTCGTGGTAGAGGACGTAGAAGAGGACGTGAAAGAGGAAAAAGTTATGGCTGGAGGTATGGTCATGGTTATCAGCCTTATAACAAAGGCAAAAATTTTGGTTCACAAAAGAATAAATGGAACAAGTGGACAGCACCCTCTAACAAAGAAAATTCAAATCCTTAATATAAACCAAATAAGGGTAGTACTGTTTGTCATAAATGTGGCAAAAATGGACATTGGTTTAAGCAATGTCGAACTAATCAACAAGAGGTTGACAAATTCAAAGAATCAAAAAAAATGGAAGCAAATATGACAGCATATTGGGACAATGACCAGCCACTTGACATCACTCAGTTGAATTGTTTCGATTTTTTTGAGGATCAAAATGGGAATCAGATTACCAATGAACAGTTTGAAGAAATGCTGGCGAATCCACCTTCCATTGAATAAGCACTCGGTCGACATATGTTTTATTTCAAGTATTATAAACTTTTTATATTTGAAGTCATGTTTTTTTGTTTTTAGTTACCATCATGGATTATCTAGGCCATGAGAGTTTGTTGAAGAATATGTCATTACTTTGTTATGTATTTGAAAGTTGCATCTCTATAATATGATGTTATTATTTGGTATGCTTAATTACTTTTATTATATTTGTGTTAGTTGAGTATATGTTCATAAATTTTCTTTTGTTTCATATTGAAGGTATGGATATACGAAGGGAGAAAAATGACTTGGATATGTGTTTGGTAGATAGTGCTACAACACATACGATTTTGAAGAATCAAAAGTTTTTCTCAAATTTAGTATTTGACATGCATAAAGTATCAACAATAGCTAGATCGGCCCATATAATTGAGGGTTTTGGAAGAGCACACATTATGTTACCTAATGGCACTCAAATTTATTTGCAAAATACGTTATATTCAAGCAATTCCAAAAGAAATTTGCTAAGTTTCAAGGATATACGCAAAAATGGATACCATATTAAACTCGAAATAATAACAATAAAGAGAGACTATGTATCACATCTAATGTTGGGAGCAAAAAGCTCACATTTTTTCTTGTCTCTCGGTGGGTTTGTATTACACCACCATTGGTATAATTGAATCACATATGAATGTGGCAAAACATAAAGTCAATGATCCTATCTTATGTACCATTTGGCATGACCGTTTAGGTCATCCGGGACAAACTATGTTCAAGAGGATCATTAATAATTCTTGCGGACACTTATTGAAAAATCACGATCTTGGTTTACCAAAGAATCACCTATGTGTTCCATGTTCACAAGAAAAGTTTATAACCAGACCATCTTTCCTAAAAGTTAAGAATGAGTCTCTGACTTTCTTGCAAAGAATACAAGGAGACATTTGTGGTCCTATTCATCCTGCTAGTGGTCCTTTTAGATATTTTATGGTACTCATAGATGCATCTACTAGGTGGTCACATGTTTGTTTATTGTCTACTAGAAATCTTGCATTTTCTCGTCTTTTGGCCCAAATTATTAAACTTAGATCTCAGTTTCCTGATAATTCGATTAAGTCAATTAGACTTGATAATGCCACAGAATTTACCTCACAAGTTTTTGATGATTATTGTACATCATTAGGGATTGAGGTAGAGCATCATGTTCCCCATGTGCACACACAAAATGGGTTAGCTAAGTCATTTATTAAACATCTCCAACTTATAGCTAGACCTCTACTAATACAATCTAATCTGCCAATTGAGGCTTGGGGACATGCTATTTTACATGCTGTATCTCTAGTTAGATTTAGACCGACTGCCTACCATACTTTTTCACCCATACAACTTGTTAGTGGTAGACAACCCAACATTTCACATTTGAGAAAGTTTGGATGTGCAGTATATGTCCCAATTCTACCTCCCAAAAGAACTAAGATGGGTCCCCAACGACGTTTGGGAATATACATTGGTTTTGAATCTCCTTCCATAATAAGATATTTGGAACCAATGACTGGTGACGTCTTTACTGCAAGATTTGAAGAATGCAAATTTGATGAAAGAGTCTTCCCGTCTTTAGGTGGAGGTAAACAACACATTGTTCATATAGAACAATCCATTGCTAATGAACGGCGTGAATTGACATGGAATACGCCTACTCTATCTCATCAAGATCCAAGAACTCCACAATGTGATTATGAGACAAGGAGAATGATACATTTGCAAGAAATTGCAAATCAATTACCTGATGCATTTAATGATGCCGCAAAGGTAACTAGATCTCATGTGCCAGCTAAAAATGTGCCAGCCAGAATTAATGTTCATGTTGAACAAAATCTAAACAAGGCGACAAATGAATCTACTACTACACGTCAAAAGCGTGGTAGACCTATAGGTTCCAAGGATAGTGCTCCTAGAAAGAGGAGAGTAAATGAAACATCTTGTCCTGATAAAAGCCCAATAGTGGCTGGAGCTCCGAAAATAGATAATGATGATGTGCATGTTTCCAAATTCACTGAAATGCCTATGGATGCCTCTAAAGAGGCACATGTACCTGAAAATGAAGAGATCTCGATATTCCATGCATGTTCAGGTAAATTATGGAATAGAAAAGTACTTGTCATCGATGACAAATTTAGCTATGCAGTAGCAACTGAAATATCAAAGGACAACGATGATTGTGAAAATGAACCACGTAGTATAAATGAATGTCAACAAAGAAAAGATTGGCCAATGTGGAAAGATGCTATTCAAGCAGAATTAAAATCTTTAGAAAAATGTGGTGTATTTGGACCTATAGTAGAAACACCAAAGGGAGTAAATCATGTTGGTTTTAAATGGGTGTTCGTAAGAAAACGAAATAAGAGAAACGAAGTTGAAAGATACAAAGCCCTACTTGTGGCACAAGGTTTCTCTTAAAAACCTGGAATTGACTATGTCGAGACTTACTCTCCAGTTATGGATGTCATTACTTTTATATATCTAATTAGTCTCGCAGTTTCTGAAAATCTTGATATAAGACTTATGGATGTTGTAACTGCATATTTGTATGGAGACTTAGATACTGACATCTATATGAAAATTCCAGAAGGATTTACAATGCCAGAGACTAAGTCAAAGGGCATGTGTTCAATTAGACTTAGTCGAGCATTATATGGATTGAAACAATCCGAAAGAATGTGGTATAATCGTCTTAGTATATATTTGACTAAGGAAGGATATAAAAATAGTCAAATTTGTCCATGTGTCTTCATTAAGAAAGCAGAGAATGGATTTTCTATAGTAGCAGTATATGTGGATGATATAAACTTGATCGGATCTCCTGCTGAATTGGAGAAAACTGCAAACTATTTGAAAAAAGGAATTTGAAATGAAAGACTTGGAAAAGACAAAGCTTTGTCTCGGCTTACAAATAGAACAAAGTTCTAGTGGAATATTAGTACATCAATCCCGATATACCGAAAGAATTTTGAAACGATTTAGAATGGACAAAGTACATCCACTTAGTACACCCATGGTTGTATGAAGTTTGGATTTGGATAAAGATCCATATCGACCAAAGGGAGAAGATGAAAAAGTTCTTGGTCCTGAAGTGCCGTATTTAAGTGCTATTGGAGCACTACTATATCTAGCACAATGCACAAGACCAGACATTGCTTTCTCTGTTAATTTATTATCTAGATATAGTTCTGCACCTACACTTAGACATTGGAATGGAGTTAAACACATAATAAGATATCTTCGTGGAACAACTGATATGGGATTATTTTATTCCTGTAATTCTACTAATAACTCCCATCTAGTTGGTTATGCAGATTCTGGTTATCTTTCTGACCCTCATAAGGGTTGTTCCCAAACAGGTTATGTGTTTATTAATAATCATGCAGCTATATCTTGGCGATCAACAAAGCAAGGTTCAGTAGCAACTTCCTCCAACCATGCAGAATTAATTGCATTACACGAAGCAACAAGAGAAAGTGTGTGGTTGCGATCGATTATTCATCATATAAGAGTAAATTGTCAACTACCCACAGTTGCAGATGAGCCTATAATAATATTCGAAGACAATGCAGCTTGCATTGCGCAAGTCCGAGAGGGATTTATCAAAGGAGATCGAACAAAGCACGTTCCACCTAAATTATTTTATGCACATGAGCTCCAAAGGACGAAAGTGATCGAAGTTAAGCAAGTAAGATCAAGTGAAAACTTAGCCGATTTGTTCACCAAGGCACTTCCAAAATCCACATTTCAGAAGTTGGTACACGGAATAGGCATGCGACGACTTAATCATCAGACAAATTAGTTGTTTCAGATCCATTGTATCGAGGGGGAGTATAACTTGTACATAATACTTTTGTTTTGCATGTTGTACTCTTTTTCCTTAACTAAGATTTTTTTCACTGGGTTTTTTTTCTTAGTAAGGTTTTAATGAGGCAACAAATGCGCATATACCACCAACTAATTAATGGTGTATATCCAAGGGGGAGTGTTGTAAATATGGATAAATTACAATTATTATTTGGTGTCTATAACTTATGCCTTTTGGTTATCTATAAACCTATGGCTTTTAGCATTATTCTTTTTAATTGTCATCATGATAGTAAGCTCATTTGTAAGCCTATATAAGAGGCTCTTGTCAAGTTGATCAACACAAGTGAATGAAGAAATTATTTCCTCCATCTCCTTCTCTTTGTTTTACAATATGATTTTATTACTGGCCAAAGGAAATTACAATCTGCATCAATAAAAGCAAAAATAAAAATAAAAATAAAAATAAAAATAAATGTAGAATACCTTATGGCCAAATCATAACAACTTAAGTCTGATAAGACTTTGAATTTGGACATATCTAAAGTGTGAATGTGTAATTTTTCAAAATATGTTTGGATACATAGGTTTTTTGTTTCCCGCAAGTGAGGAGTTTCAAATCACTTTGTTTGAGTAACAATTGTATAGGTGATAATTAAAAAAGTAAATAGCATAGTCACCTTCAATGGAGTTATAATCAATTTCTTCTGCAACTGAGAAATGAAAATAATGGCACTTACAGTTGCAATGAAATGTCATATCACAACAACTTGCAATAGAGTTGCAAGAAATATCAAAACACTAAAACTATATTTACCAACGGTCAGTTACAATAAAAATGATAGTTTTAAGCCACTTTCAATGCAATCTCACATATATCCAACGGGCCAAAAGAGAATAATTCATTTTATAATAATAAAAAATGGGCAATATTTTACATTAATAAAATAAGTTTGGACAAGCACAGTTAAATGAAGGGCTAATTAATGTCTAGATCCTGAATTTTATATCAGTTTAGAGTTTAAGTCATGATATCTCCAATTGAAAAGTTTGAATCTTGAATATTTTTTATTTTCATTTCATTTTTTCATTAAACTCTCATTTCTAGCATGTGTTAGTTGTTGCCCTTGTACTCAGTGTTCAAATAAAATAATAAAATAAAAATTCAGAATCCAAATTTCTCAATTAGATATGTCAAAACTTAAATTCTAATATAATATGAAATACAGAATCTAAACAGTAATTAGACCTTAAATGAATTATACTTGGCTACAGAAAAGAGTATAACACAATCCCATAGTAATAATCGTAACTTGGTCTGCCACTACGTTTAAGTCACTTCGATGAGCTTTGCAATAGAAAATCTTTAGCTCTTATTATATCCACACAATTGTATTTTTCAACTTTATGAAGGCTCATAGTTCATACTCAGCCTCAACCTCATGGAGGTCGACAACATCATGAACGTTATTGAGCTATCATACATCAATAAACATTAAAACAAGGTTTGAATATGCAGTACTGGTCCATGGTTGGCTCGATTACTTCAGCTTCTCTAACAAGCTGCATTACTTGTTTTATTCTCCTGGATGAAATGGCCAAGTAAACAATATCTCAATGTTAAATTATACATACACAGCACTATAAACACCCAACCTCACAATTGTTTGAATCAAGAACAGTGGTCTCAATGTTATCCCCCACGTATTTTAGTACACATTCCACATCACTCTTGCCTCATGAACAAGGGCGAGGAACTCAGTTCTGTGGTACTGTAGAAAGAGTCCTCCACTGGGTAGTGGTCATCCTTCTCCTCATCCCATTTGAGCACCTCCCTTATGTACTTGAAAGCGTCATCTACCGTCGGCCTGTCACGAGCTCGTGCTTGCGCCACAAAGAGCTTGCGGTTGGTCAGAGAGAAGTAGAGGTCCTTGAACTTCATCGCGACGTAATAGTAGGCCTGCTGCGCCAGGGTTTGATTGTTGTGATGGGTCCTCACAGGAGAGAAGTCATTGAACCACTCGCATGAAGAGAGGGGCGACCGGTTTATCTTCTCCTCGAAGAGATCGTACTTGTTGAGCACAAGCACAAACCGGGTGTCTCGAAAGCATGTTTGCCTGAAATAATTTTAAAATAATTAGGGGTGTTGGAAAATCATTGATTCATCCATTCTCCTCTACTCCTGTTTGGATTAGCTGGTGATTTTCATCATTTCAGTCTATTTCACCAGCTAAAGAGATGCAAAAAAAGAAAATCAATTCTTCAATCTCAGTGCATCCAATGTGCATCTCATTTAAGGCACTTGTAGAACCTATCTAGCTAGTAATCTTAGTTTCAACTGAAAATTAGGCCACCAAAAATTTGGGACAGGCTTTGTTGTTCTTCTTGTTGTATAACATTGGAAAGGATTAAAAAAACAACCATATTTGGGGAAATGTGAGTAGAGCATTGACATAGATACAAAAATCAATAACATGCGATCTTACGTTAATTGGAATAACAATGTATATCTCACCTGACTGTGGTCTCGAAGAGCTCCTTGCTTTGTATCATCTTGTTCAGAAGCGGTTGATTGTTGCCATTCACAGGAGTTCCATACAAGTCGTAGTCACTAAGAGCTACACAGAATATTACTACCCGGACATCCTCGAACATTTCAACCCACTTGCAGCCTTCATTCATTCCCTTTGCACTTACCCTAATCAGTTGGTATCTGGCTTAAAAGATGTCAGTAAGAATTACCAAAGAGAGCAAAAGTTTGTATACCAATAGAAATGTAATGAATGAAAGTTTAGAGATAAGCTAATGGAATCCCATTTGTTTGATTTATGAAAGGCTCCAGTATATCATTTTATAACCATATCTGAACATACCAACTTCTCACCTGAAGCTTGATCATAAATAGCTAGCTGAAGCCATAAAATATCAATTTCAGATTATTACCATGCATTCCAATATAGTTCCCAATTCAAGACTCTCATTCAGTTCATGTTATTATTATCATATATTTTCGCCTAGAACTTTGGATACTGATGCTAAGGTCCAGCAGATTATTTTGGAGGCAAAAGTAGGCAGAGGTGTAGAAAATCAAAGTTGGCTTACCCATGCAAAAATGACTTGCCCCCTGGATAAACCACAACCTATAACCCTGAAACTTGATTATAAGTAGCTAGTCCAAGCCATAAAAATTCAATTTTACGTTTGCTACCATACACTCAATATAGTTCCCACTTCTAGACTTTGGATATTAATGCTGAGGTCGACCATGTTGAAGCCAAATGAAGGCATAAATGTTGACTTTCCGATGCAAAAATGAGTTGTACCCTGGATAAAGAAGAGAATAACCTGGTAAGAGGTTGCGAGTGTATGTCAGGATTGTCGTTATAGGGCTCAGACATCGGGCTGCGGTCATCAAGAGAAAACTCAATGAAGGCCAACCCATTCCCCTGTGTTACTCCTTCTGCAAACAATATATCTTTTTCAGAAGGCTCGTACTCGTTGCTTGATATCTCAGTTGCCTGCAAGTATCCCAAGATAAGCAACTTTTTAGCTAAGAATTTGTTGGAAAGAATGACCTCAGAAGTTTTGAATTTAACAAGTCCACTGTAGCACCCAATTTCTAAAATGAGGGTAATTTTGAAATTTTGTAATTATAATCATTTAATAATGATATTTAAACCATGTTATGATTTTTGGTGATTTTTAGTTAATTTAAAACTATTTAAAACCACGACTTGTGATTTTGATGATTGACTAGTGTAACCCTAGAGTTTGGCAAAGCCTAGAGACTAACCATGACCAAGGGAGCCTAGTCATGTGATTAGGATGACTAATTACAACTTTTTAGCCTAAGGATATTTTGGTCATTTTGACAATTTTGTGAAATTGTAATTATGTTAATTAAATATTGTGCTAATCTATTAGTTAAGCCTTAACCTAGAAGTTTAACCTAATCTAGATTAGTCATGAGGTTAGGATCATGGTTAGAACATTCCTACTAAGTGCCAAGGTTAGTAATATCTAGATATTTATAAGTAGGATATTTTCTTCTTAGGATATTTGTGAAAAGAAAGCCTAGAACCAATAGGAATGCTTGGAATTGGGTGGAATGATCTTAGCCACTCATCTATACCTAAACAAACCCTAATTCCCTTAGATGACCATCCATCAAGTGCCCTCCCCCCTTCCTATAAGTGTCACACTTAGAAACCTTTGCCTCTTTTTACAATTTCTTAGAACCCTAATTGTTCCTCCCCAAAATCCTTCCCCAAATATCCAAATTAAGTCCAATTTGATCCTAATCAATTGCATCATCATCCCCAACATTAGAGGAGACTTGTGGGTGCTTGCTAGCGAGGTTTGAGGACGTTTGAACCGTAGCAAATCAAGGAAGACGTCGAGTCGAGGCTCTTTTCATTGAGGTTTCACCCTCAATAGGTAAAACCCTACAAACACCCATAAATTCCCAATTTCTTTCCATAGATGCATCCATTTAGGGTTCCCCTAGGTGTAGCCCAAGTTTGATAGGAGTTCGTGTCCATTTCGTGTCCGTATCGGACACGTATCGGTGTTTTTGAACTTGTGTTCGACGAAATGCCACATAGGAAATTATTTTAGTAATTTTCAAAAGTAATTACATGTTTGTGTAGACCTTAGCATGCTGATCACGAATCACTAACACTGAGCTGGATTCTGTGTCGTGTCCGTGTCCAAATAGGACACACACGCACTGCACGAGATCTCGTGCACTGTCCTGCTACTGGACACGCGCTGCACACGACACGTTTGGACACGAAATTTTAGGGGAAGGTCGGGGACGTGACTGACATCACACCCATAAAATTTCATACGACCTCGATGTGTGCACGAAGAAAACGCGCGCGCACTGATTTTACACGCACTGTACACGCGCGGAAATCCCCCACTGATACGCGCTTCGCGCGTGGACACGCGACTTCGCGGACACGACTCAGACACCTAGACACATACCCTGACACCCCACCTAGCTACTGACATGTGCACGAGACCCAAGGTTGCGTGTGTCGTGTCCTAGACCGACTCGCACACGTGCACGAGACTGCACTGCAACTGTGTGTGTCTGTGCGTGTACGTGAGTGTCTGGACACGTTGTGTCCTGTTGTAGGGACACCCCATGACCCGTGGGACACACTGACACATGTACGACACTTTACCTACCACGAATTGGATGTAAATTGTATTTTCGAATTCGAATTTGGGATTTTCCTAATGTTCACTGATACACAGTTCATACAAAGTCGATCCCGAGTTTAAATTGTATATTTTTAACTGTCTGTAATGATTTAAATTTCCAGATTAATCCATTTACTTGTGTAATAGTTTACTACAATGTTTGTGTATTGATTGGTGTTAGGAATTATATTTTCGAAGTGGTTTGGGGCTGAAAATGAGTTAACAGTCAGTTGAGAAAACCTGAGAAATTAAAATGTTTAAACTGGGTTGATATTGAGTTTAAGTTTCTAATGTTCAAAAGAAAACTGAGTTTGGGTTGATGTGAGATAAAATGAACTGGGTTCAAATTCGAAACAGGGAAATCTGAGATTAGGTTAATATAAAAAACTGAGAAATTCCCATTGGTAGGAACCTGAGGATTCCTTCCTATATGTTAAACTGAAATTTCAAACCTGAGAATAGGTTAGCTGTGTATTGGCTTGGGACTAATTAGATAATTGTTAATTGGGAATTGGTTGAATGGGAAAAACTGAGATTAATGCACTAATATTCCTGTACACACACACTGAGGACACTTGACACCTATATCTAGGTTACACACACACACATGGAGATATAGACACCCACATGTACACAGGAACATTAAACTGTATGCACATTACACTCTTCACCTCTCTTGAACACACACACAACCTTTCTTAATTTCCTTTTTCCTTCTCTCTATATATATGGCTACCTATCTATATATTTGTGTATTGCATGTTAGAGTTTAGGGGAGGGAACTTGAGAGTTTAGATTACATGTAGTATATGAATAAATGCATATATGGTAATGTAGGTATGTAATAATGTGAGGTATGCATCTATGGTATGTATGTTAACTAAGTATACATGAATGTATGTATTTATATATATTTGTATTTATAGGTTGTATTTTGTGATATGGTTTATAGGCCTAATGTAAGGATTAACCCTATAGTTGACAATAGGCTTTTTGAACCCTTGGACCCTTAGACTTGTATTGACTAACCCTAGATAGCCTTGACTCGATGTTGACCAAGTTTGACCAGTTGACCAAGATAGCCTTGTGGTTGACCTAGTTAGACTAAAGTTGACCTAGATTGGACTTGTTGACCTAGTTGACTAAGGAGTTGACCAGTTGACCAAAAGTCAACTGAGTCAACATTTACCCAGTTTGACATAGTTGACTTGGTTTGACTTCCTTTGACCTAGTTTGATTTAATTTAACTTTCTTAGACCAAGTGTGACCTAGTTAACCTAGACAGTTGACCAAAGTTGACCAAAGTTGACCAAGAGTTGACTTTGACCTAGTTGACTTAGAATCATGTAGTTTGCATTGCAGATTTTCATTCTTTCAAATTGAGTACTTAAATAACCTGTTTTACTCTAAATAGGACTCTGTGACACCAGTTCGGACATCTATTCATATCAGTCATACAGGGTGACAGGCGAGTACATTCTCTGATCGTTTCATATTTGTCAGGACTTATATTCTTGCTCTAGATTACTTGATACTGGCACGATTGTTATCACAGATTGGTACTATATGGATCTTCTCTTGCGATGTTATCTCTATTGTGTTCAACAGATACATATTGTGATGTGCGTTTCACGAACATATTGTATTTATTGTACACCCCTATTCATGTATACTCATTGTGCATCTTGTACTCTCATGATCACATGAGCTTCATGGAGAAACTATTGTACAAGGTAGCGTAACTGGATTGGATCCTTGTGTATTGATTGGGGAGGGTGAGTAGGAAATGGTTATTTGATCAAAATCTCATATTGTACAAATATTGTATGCATCCATTGTACACTCACGTATGACGGAGCTACCTATTGTTATTGTATAACCTAACCCGTTTACATAACCATATTGTGCTCTAAATCACTAGTATTGCAGTTTTACTTATCATATATATATTTTCAGTTATAAATTCTCTCTCGTTTTCATATACATCTTCTTACAGTTCATGTATCTTACTCTTTTGCATGCTTTATATTTCCTAACATGTTATGAACTGCGTGAGATGTATTGTGCTCGCTCCTGTCCTGACTGGACCTGTTGAAAATATTACAGATGATGATGGTGACTGCCCTACCTTCTATGGGGCACATGAGGGTGACCTTCAGGAGCCCGAGGAGCATCTAGCTCAGTAGAGGGTGCCTAGTCTAGTCTCGTATTTTTAGTTTTCAGTTTGTATCGGATTATTCCGATTGTTAGTTGAGACTTGGTTATATTTCAGGACTTGTATTTATTTGTGTTGAACATCTACTTTGTGTGATGCGATAACTCTATTTATATTTCAGTTTCTTCCTTTTATCTAATTCCATATCGTGCTCTATCTTCCCTAGACTTGTGATTGAGATATAGAGTTGAGATGTTTTATTATACCTCCGTACGGAGATATGTTTATATCATATTGATGTTAGATGTTATAGACGAACTATACAGCGTTCTACCGCCGACACTGCGGCGTAGGCTGAACGTACCCACGTTCTCGTGCCCTTCCTCAGGGTGCGGGTCATGACACGTTTTTGTGGTGGCCCATGCAGGTCGATGTCGCAATTAGTGCGATCTCGTAATGGCGCTCGACTTGGAGTACTAATTACGAGCCTGCAACTAGGACATAGGATCTAGGATATGATAGGAGTTACTCAATCACATTTTAGAAAAATTCTGATCTTTTGATTACCATGACAACTCTTCTTGTAATTGAATTTAATTGTCCTTCCTTGATTTTCCTTATCATGTGGCATATTGATCTCCTTGTTTCAATCTGTCCTCAGGGTACCGCTTACTCGCGCTCAGGCAGCAGGATCTAGTGTTGTTCCAGAGAGGTCCGATCCAGTAGGACCTCCACCTCCGGCTACGAGAGTAGCAGTCGAGGGAGCTGCCACCTCAGTTCCTGCCCTTCAGGCAGGAGCAACAGCGACTGTTCCAGGAGGTCTTCCACCTCCAGCTGCGGGACCGTCCATAGTCATTCATGAGACTCTTCTACCGCCACCTCCGCTACCGACGGATGCACAGCAGATGATGGCCCTTATACTGATGCAGACCCAGAGGGCCCAGGCAGAGGCACAGCAGCATCAGGCTGACGCATCCAACAGCCAGAAAGAGGTGCTACGACAGAGTATGGAGAACTCCCACCAGCTGACGATGACAGCAGTTGAGAGAGTAGTCTCGGGTACAGTTCGGGGTGCCCCAGTTCAGCAGCAGCAGAGTCAGAGGAGGCCGCACATGTCTAGATTTCAGGAAGATGAACCCGAGGGACTTCAAGGGTACCGAGGGTATCCTGTATGCAGATGACTGGTTGGAGGATGTCCAGCGGAACCTGGAGTTAGCAGAGGTCCCGAAAGGACTATGGGTGACGTCTGCGGCTAGCCAGTTCTTTGACATCGCTTTGACGTGGTTCCGGACAGACCCTCAGGTGTCAGTGAAGGGTATATCATGGGAGAACTTCAGGCAGCTCTTCAAGGAGAAGTTCTACCCCGACGTAGCTCTTACAGCTCTGGAGGCCCAGTTCGTCGGATTAGTGCAGGGGAACTCGTCGGTGGACGAGTATGCAGCGGAGTTCTTCCGTTTGAGTAGATTTGCTCCAGAGCTGATCCAGAATGAGGGGTATAAGGCCCGCAAGTTTAGGAGAGGCCTTATCCATGCGGTTCGCACTCGTACTTTCGGACGACGCGATGCGACCTTCGAGCAGATACTGATGGAGGCACAGATAGCTGAGGAGGACTTCGGCCTCAAGCCGAAGAGGGGCAGTGATGCCTTAGGGGCTAGTTCTAGTGCAGGGCCAGCCAAGCGCCCTCACATCCAGCAGAGGCCAGATCAGCAGCCGTTTCAGGGCCAGGGACATGTACTTCACCAGCAGGCAGCAACAGCACACTACATGTGACTTCTGCAAGAGGCAAGGTCACGGATGGGGCGACTGCAGGAACAGGCAGGACCTGTGTTTACTTTGTGGTTCAGCAGAGCATCAGTGTAGGGATTGTCCCAGGAACAAGGCACCAGTGACTCAGGCGGCAGCAGGAGCTAGGGCTCCGACAGGGCAACAAAATGGACCATCGTTGCAGACTCAGCAGCAGAGGTTTGTCCAGCATCAGCAGCAGGCCAGGGGAGGCCAGCAGGGGAGAGCTTTCGCCATGGCAGTCGAGGATGCACAGGCAGAGGGAGAGCTGATTGCAGGTTCCAATCTTTTCGATTCCATTTCCGCATTTGCCTCCTTATAACTGTCTTGAAATTTGATTCTATCCGTACCTGGTAGTTGATAAATTTTGTTCAGATGTTTCATTGTGATTTATTTTCTTCTGAGAAGTCGTATGGGCTAGGTCGCCTCGATTATGGGATCTAGAGTCTTCTATAGTTATGTTAGCTGGCATAGTGAGGACATATAGTCAGATTTTGGACGTATTTCTCGGGTGTGGGAATTTAAGGTTTTCACGGCCAAGCATGCGGCAATGCGAAAATTTTAAATACCATGATTCTAGAGGTATGTATCATAGTCAAGGACTGTGAATATCGTAGCCTTGCTCACTAGCATGACGAAGATTCCGAGTATCATGATTTTGGACAGACGCATATGATTATCGGACTGTATGTTGAGACAGATTGTTGGGGTGTTTGACCTAGGAGTACGACCATTTTAATTTCGAGGACGAAATTTTTCTAAGGAGGGTAGACTTGTAGCACCCAGTTTCTAAAATGAGGATAATTTTAAAATTTTGTAATTATAATCATTTAATAATGATATTTAAACCATGTTATAATTTTTAGTGATTTTTAGTTAATTTAAAATTATTTAAAACCACGACTTGTGATTTTGATGATTGACTAGTGTAACCCTAGAGTTTGACTAAGCCTAGAAACTAACCATGACCAAGGGAGCCTAGTCATGTGATTAGGATGACTAATTACAACTTTTTAGCCTAAGAATATTTTGGTCATTTTGACAATTTTGTGAAATTGTAATTATGTTAATTAAATATTGTGCTAAACTATTAGTTAAGCCTTAAGCTAGAAGTTTAACCTAATCTAGATTAGTCATGAGGTTAGGATCATGGTTAGAACATTCCTACTAAGTGCCAAGGTTAGTAATATCTAGATATTTATAAGTAGGATATTTTCTTCTTAGGATATTTGTGAAAAGAAAGCCTAGAACCAATAGGAATGCTTGGAATTGGGTGGAATGATCTTAGCCACTCATCTATACCTAAACAAATCCTAATTCCCTTAGATGACCAGCCATCAAGTGCCCCCCCTTCCTATAAGTGTCACACTTAGAAACCTTTGCCTCTTTTTACAATTTCTTAGAACCCTAATTGTTCCTCCCCAAAATCCTTCCCCAAATATCCAAATTAAGTCCAATTTAATCCTAATCAATTGCATCATCATCCCCAACATTAGAGGAGACTTGTGGGTGCTTGCTAGCGAGGTTTGAGGACGTTTGAACCGTAGCAAATCAAGGAAGACGTCGAGTCGAGGCTCTTTTCATTGAGGTTTCACCCTCAATAGGTAAAACCCTACAAACACCCATAAATTCCCAATTTCTTTCCATAGATGCATCCATTTAGGGTTCCCCTAGGTGTAGCCCAAGTTTGATAGGAGTTCGTGTCCATTTCGTATCCGTATCGGACACGTATCGGTGTTTTTGAACTTGTGTTCGACGAAATGCCACATAGGAAATTATTTTAGTAATTTTTAAAAGTAATTACATGTTTGTGTAGACCTTAGCATGCTGATCACGAATCACTAACAGTGAGCTGGATTCTGTGTCGTGTCCGTGTCCAAATAGGACACGCACGCACTGCACGAGATCTCGTGCACTGTCCTGCTACTGGACACGTCGTGTGCGCTGCACACGACACGTTTGGACACGAAATTTTAGGGGAAGGTCGGGGACGTGACTGACATCACACCCATAAAATTTCATACGACCTCGATGTGTGCACGAAGAAAACGCGCGCGCACTGATTTTACACGCACTGTACACGCGCGGAAATCCCCCACTGATACGCGCTTCGCGCGTGGACACGCGATTCAGGCACCTAGACACATACCCTGACACCCCACCTAGCTACTGACATGTGCACGAGACCCAAGGTTGCGTGTGTCGTGTCCTAGACCGACTCGCACACGTGCACGAGACTGCACTGCAACTGTGTGTGTCTGTGCGTGTACGTGAGTGTCTGGACACGTTGTGTCCTGTTGTAGGGACACCCCATGACCCGTGGGACACACTGACACATGTACGACACTTTACCTACCACGAATTGGATGTAAATTGTATTTTCGAATTCGAATTTGGGATTTTCCTAATGTTCACTGATACACAGTTCATACAAAGTCGATCCTGAGTTTAAATTGTATATTTTTAACTGTCTGTAATGATTTAAATTTCCAGATTAATCCATTTACTTGTGTAATAGTTTACTACAATGTTTGTGTATTGATTGGTGTTAGGAATTATATTTTCGAAGTGGTTTGGGGCTGAAAATGAGTTAACAGTCAGTTGAGAAAACCTGAGAAATTAAAATGTTTAAACTGGGTTGATATTGAGTTTAAGTTTCTAATGTTCAAAAGAAAACTGAGTTTGGGTTGATGTGAGATAAAATGAACTGGGTTCAAATTCGAAACAGGGAAATCTGAGATTAGGTTAATATAAAAAACTGAGAAATTCCCATTGGTAGGAACCTGAGGATTCCTTCCTATATGTTAAACTGAAATTTCAAACCTGAGAATAAGTTAGCTGTGTATTGGCTTGGGACTAATTAGATAATTGTTAATTGGGAATTGGTTGAATGGGAAAAACTGAGATTAATGCACTAATATTCCTGTACACACACACTGAGGACACTTGACACCTATATCTAGGTTACACACACACACACATGGAGATATAGACACCCACATGTACACAGGAACATTAAACTGTATGCACATTACACTCTTCACCTCTCTTGAACACACACACAACCTTTCTTAATTTCCTTTTTCCTTCTCTCTATATATATGGCTACCTATCTATATATTTGTGTATTGCAAGTTAGAGTTTAGGGGAGGGAACTTGAGAGTTTAGATTACATGTAGTATATGAATAAACGCATATATGGTAATGTAGGTATGTAATAATGTGAGGTATGCATCTATGGTATGTATGTTAACTAAGTATACATGAATGTATGTATTTATATATATTTGTATTTATAGGTTGTATTTTGTGATATGGTTTATAGGCCTAATGTAAGGATTAACCCTATAGTTGACAATAGGCTTTTTGAACCCTTGGTCCCTTAGACTTGTATTGACTAACCCTAGATAGCCTTGACTCGATGTTGACCAAGTTTGACCAGTTGACCGAGATAGCCTTGTGGTTGACCTAGTTAGACTAGAGTTGACCTAGATTGGACTTGTTAACCTAGTTGACTAAGGAGTTGACCAGTTGACCAAAAGTCAACTGTGAGTCAACATTTACCCAGTTTGACATAGTTGACTTGGTTTGACTTCCTTTGACCTAGTTTGATTTAATTTAACTTTCTTAAACCAAGTGTGACCTAGTTGACCTAGACAGTTGACCAAAGTTGACCAAGAGTTGACTTTGACCTAGTTGACTTAGAATCATGTAGTTTGCATTACAGATTTTCATTCTTTCAAATTGAGTACTTAAATAACCTGTTTTACTCTAAATAGGACTTTGTGACACCAGTTCGGACATCTATTCATATCAGTCATACAGGGTGACAGACGAGTACATTATCTGATCGTTTCATATTTGTCAGGACTTATATTCTTGCTCTAGATTACTTTACTTGATACTGGCACGATTGTTACCACGGATTGGTACTATATGGATCTTCTCTTGCGATGTTATCTCTATTGTGTTCAACAGATACATATTGTGATGTACGTTTCACGAACATATTGTATTTATTGTACACCCTTATTCATGTATACCCATTGTGCATCTTGTACTCTCATGATCACATGAGCTTCATGGAGAAACTATTGTACAAGGTAGCGTAACTGGATTGGATCCTTGTGTATTGATTGGGGAGGGTGAGTAGGAAATGGTTATGTGATCAAAATTCCATATTGTACAAATATTGTATGCATCCATTGTACACTCATGTATGACGGAGCTACCTATTGTTATTGTATAACCTAACCCGTTTACATAACCATATTGCGCTCTAAATCACTAGTATTGCAGTTTTACTTATCCTATATATATTTTCAGTTATAAATTCTCTCACGTTTTCATATACATCTTCTTACCGTTCATGTATCTTACTCTTTTGCATGCTTTATATTTGCTAACATGTTATGAACTGCGTGAGATGTATTGTGCTCGCTCCTGTCCTGACTGGACCTGTTGAAAATATTACAGATGATGATGGTGACTGCCCTACCTTCTATGGGGCACATGAGGGTGACCTTCAGGAGCCCGAGGAGCATCTAGCTCAGTAGAGGGTGCCTAGTCTAGTCTAGTATTTTTAGTTTTCAGTTTGTATCGGATTGTTCTGATTGTTAGTTGAGACTTAGTTATATTTCAGGACTTGTATTTATTTGTGTTGAACATCTACTTTGTGTGGTGCGATAACTCTATTTATATTTCAGTTTCTTCCTTTTATCTGATTCCATATCGTGCTCTATCTTCCCTAGACTTGTGATTGAGATATAGAGTTGAGATGTTATATTATACCTCCGTACGGAGATGATATGTTTATATCATATTGATGTTAGATGTTATAGACGAACTATACAGCGTTCTACCGCCGACACTGCGGCGTAGGCCGGACGTATCCACGTTCTCGTGCCCTTCCTCAGGGTGCGGGTCGTGACATCCACCTCCATATTGTTTCCTTTAATATTATCTTTATCAAAAAGAACAAAAATATAGCATGAAAACTGAAAAGGCGGCCAACCCAAAAATCTGGTATAAAGATTTTGCTCTTGAGGTTGAAACCTCCCCAAGGTATGCACATTCAGTAACAACATTAGGATGTGAGCTTATATAAGCAATTAGGAGGCCGGAAAAGAGTATGAAACCATGTTAGGAGAAAGATACACAACACAAAAGAAATGAATACTGAAAACAACATACTTTATAAGGAAGAAATGAATACTGAAAACAACATACTTTATAAGGATGTTAACGTATCATGATTTACGAGTGATTGGAATATCCAAGAGCCTGGATATCAGGAATTGAAGTATCCTGAAAGTGTTGCATGCTTTGAACATAACTTACGTTAGGGGCTGTTTGGATTGCAGTAGCTGCTCTGCAAGTGATGAAAAATGCTGCAAGGGTGCGTTGAAACTCCCAGTTTCAGCGTTTAGTTGTCGCTTGCAACTGAGTGAAGAATCTCTGACACATACAGTCCTAATTACATGTTTGTGTAGACCTTAGCATGCTGATCACGAATCACTAACACTGAGCTGGATTCTGTGTCGTGTCCGTGTCCAAATAGGACACGCACGCACTGCACGAGATCTCGTGCACTGTCCTGCTACTGGACACGTCGTGTGCGCTGCACACGACACGTTTGGACACGAAATTTTAGGAAAAGGTCGGGGACGTGACTGACATCATACCCATAAAATTTCATACGACCTCGATGTGTGCACGAAGAAAACGCGCGCGCACTGATTTTACACGCACTGTACACGCGCGGAAATCCCCCACTGATACGCGCTTCGCGCGTGAACACGCGACTTCGCGGACACGACTCAGGCACCTAGACACATACCCTGACACCCCACCTAGCTACTGACATGTGCACGAGACCCAAGGTTGCGTGTGTCGTGTCCTAGACCGACTCGCACACGTGCACGAGACTGCACTGCAACTGTGTGTGTGTCTGTGCGTGTACGTGAGTGTCTGGACACGTTGTGTCCTGTTGTAGGGACACCCCATGACCCGTGGGACACACTGACACATGTACGACACTTTACCTACCACGAATTGGATGTAAATTGTATTTTCGAATTCGAATTTGGGATTTTTCTAATGTTCACTGATACACAGTTCATACAAAGTCGATCCTGAGTTTAAATTGTATATTTTTAACTGTCTGTAATGATTTAAATTTCCAGATTAATCCATTTACTTGTGTAATAGTTTACTACAATGTTTGTGTATTGATTGGTGTTAGGAATTATATTTTCGAAGTGGTTTGGGGCTGAAAATGAGTTAACAGTCAGTTGAGAAAACCTGAGAAATTAAAATGTTTAAACTGGGTTGATATTGAGTCTAAGTTTCTAATGTTCAAAAGAAAACTGAGTTTGGGTTGATGTGAGATAAAATGAACTGGGTTCAAATTCGAAACAGGGAAATCTGAGATTAGGTTAATATAAAAAACTGAGAAATTCCCATTGGTAGGAACCTCAGGATTCCTTCCTATATGTTAAACTGAAATTTCAAACATGAGAATAGGTTAGCTGTGTATTGGCTTGGGACTAATTAGATAATTGTTAATTGGGAATTGGTTGAATGGGAAAAACTGAGATTAATGCACTAATATTCCTGTACACACACTGAGGACACTTGACACCTATATCTAGGCTACACACACACATGGAGATATAGACACCCACATGTACACAGGAACATTAAACTGTATGCACATTACACTCTTCACCTCTCTTGAACACACACACAACCTTTCTTAATTTTCTTTTTCCTTCTCTCTATATATATGGCTACCTATCTATATATTTGTGTATTGCATGTTAGAGTTTAGGGGAGGGAACTCGAGAGTTTAGATTACATGTAGTATATGAATAAATGCATATATGGTAATGTAGGTATGTAATAATGTGAGGTATGCATCTATGGTATGTATGTTAACTAAGTATACATGAATGTATGTATTTATATATATTTGTATTTATAGGTTGTATTTTGTGATATGGTTTATAGGCCTAATGTAAGGATTAACCCTATAGTTGACAATAGGCTTTTTGAACCCTTGGACCCTTAGACTTGTATTGACTAACCCTAGATAGCCTTGACTCGATGTTGACCAAGTTTGACCAGTTGACCAAGATAGCCTTGTGGTTGACCTAGTTAGACTAGAGTTGGCCTAGATTGGACTTGTTGACCTAGTTGACTAAGGAGTTGACCAGTTGACCAAAAGTCAACTGTGAGTCAACATTTACCCAGTTTGACATAGTTGACTTGGTTTGACTTCCTTTGACCTAGTTTGATTTAATTTAACTTTCTTAGACCAAGTGTGACCTAGTTGACCTAGACAGTTAACCAAAGTTGACCAAGAGTTGACTTTGACCTAGTTGACTTATGACCTAGTTGACTTAGAATCATGTAGTTTGCATTACAGATTTTCATTCTTTCAAATTGAGTACTTAAATAACCTGTTTTACTCTAAATAGGACTTTGTGACACCAGTTCGGACATCTATTCATATCAGTCATACAGGGTGACAGACGAGTACATTCTCTGATCGTTTCATATTTGTCATGACTTATATTCTTGCTCTAGATTACTTTACTTGATACTGGCACGATTGTTACCACGGATTAGTACTATATGGATCTTCTCTTGCGATGTTATCTCTATTGTGTTCAACAGATACATATTGTGATGTGCGTTTCACGAACATATTGTATTTATTGTACACCCTTATTCATGTATACTCATTGTGCTTCTTGTACTCTAATGATCACATGAGCTTCATGGAGAAACTATTGTACAAGGTAGCGTAACTGGATTGGATCCTTGTGTATTGATTGGGGAGGGTGAGTAGGAAATGGTTATGTGATCAAAATCCCATATTGTACAAATATTGTATGCATCCATTGTACACTCACGTATGACGGAGCTACCTATTGTTATTGTATAACCTCACCGTTTACATAACCATATTGTGCTCTAAATCACTAGTATTGCAGTTTTACTTATCCTATATATATTTTCAGTTATAAATTCTCTCTCGTTTTCATATACATCTTCTTACAGTTCATGTATCTTACTCTTTTGCATGCTTTATATTTGCTAACATGTTATGAACTGCGTGAGATGTATTGTGCTCGCTCCTATCCTGACTGGACCTGTTGAAAATATTACAGATGATGATGGTGACTGCCCTACCTTCTATGGGGCACATGAGGGTGACCTTCAGGAGCCCGAGGAGCATCTAGCTCAGTAGAGGGTGCCTAGTCTAGTCTAGTATTTTTAGTTTTCAGTTTGTATCGGATTGTTCCGATTGTTAGTTGAGACTTAGTTATATTTCAGGACTTGTATTTATTTGTGTTGAACATCTACTTTGTGTGGTACGATAACTCTATTTATATTTCAGTTTCTTCCTTTTATCTGATTCCATATCGTGCTCTATCTTCCCTAGACTTGTGATTGAGATATAGAGTTGAGATGTTATATTATACCTCCGTACGGAGATGATATGTTTATATCATATTGATGTTAGATGTTATAGACGAACTATACAGCGTTCTACCGCCGACACTGCGGCGTAGGCCGGACGTACCCACGTTCTCGTGCCCTTCCTCAGGGTGCGGGTCGTGACATCCACCTCCATATTGTTTCCTTTAATATTATCTTTAACAAAAAGAACAAAAATATAGCATGAAAACTGAAAAGGCGGCCAACCCAAAAATCTGGTATAAAGATTTTGCTCTTGAGGTTGAACCTCCCCAAGGTATGCACATTCAGTAACAACATTAGGATGTGAGCTTATATAAGCAATTAGGGGGCCGGAAAAGAGTATGAAACCATGTTAGGAGAAAGATACACAACACAAAAGAAATGAATACTGAAAACAACATACTTTATAAGGAAGAAATGAATACTGAAAACAACATACTTTATAAGGATGTTAACGTATCATGATTTATGAGTGATTGGAATATCCAAGAGCCTGGACATCAGGAATTGAAGTATCCTGAAAGTGTTGCATGCTTTGAACATAACTTACGTTAGGGGCTGTTTGGATTGCAGTAGCTGCTCTGCAAGTGATGAAAAATGCTGCAAGTGTGCGCTGAAACTCCCAGTTTCAGCGTTTAGTTGTCGCTTGCAACTGAGTGGAGAATCTCTGACACATACAGTCCTAATTACATGTTTGTGTAGACCTTAGCATGCTGATCACGAATCACTAACACTGAGCTGGATTCTGTGTCGTGTCCGTGTCCAAATAGGACACGCACGCACTGCACGAGATCTCGTGCACTGTCCTGCTACTGGACACGTCGTGTGCGCTGCACACGACACGTTTGGACACGAAATTTTAGGGGAAGGTCGGGGACGTGACTGACATCATACCCATAAAATTTCATACGACCTCGATGTGTGCACGAAGAAAACGCGCGCGCACTGATTTTACACGCACTGTACACGCGCGAAAATCCCCCACTAATACGCGCTTCGCGCGTGGACACGCGACTTCGCGGACACGACTCAGGCACCTAGACACATACCCTGACACCCCACCTAGCTACTGACATGTGCACGAGACCCAAGGTTGCGTGTGTCGTGTCCTAGACCGACTCGCACACGTGCACGAGACTGCACTGCAACTGTGTGTGTCTGTGCGTGTACGTGAGTGTCTGGACACGTTGTGTCCTGTTGTAGGGACACCCCATGACCCGTGGGACACACTGACACATGTACGACACTTTACCTACCACGAATTGGATGTAAATTGTATTTTCGAATTCGAATTTGGGATTTTCCTAATGTTCACTGATACACAGTTCATACAAAGTCGATCCTGAGTTTAAATTGTATATTTTTAACTGTCTGTAATGATTTAAATTTCCAGATTAATCCATTTACTTGTGCAATAGTTTACTACAATGTTTGTGTATTGATTGGTGTTAGGAATTATATTTTCGAAGTGGTTTGGGGCTGAAAATGAGTTAACAGTCAGTTGAGAAAACCTGAGAAATTAAAATGTTTAAACTGGGTTGATATTGAGTTTAAGTTTCTAATGTTCAAAAGAAAACTGAGTTTGGGTTGATGTGAGATAAAATGAACTGGGTTCAAATTCGAAACAGGGAAATCTGAGATTAGGTTAATATAAAAAACTGAGAAATTCCCATTGGTAGGAACCTGAGGATTCCTTCCTATATGTTAAACTGAAATTTCAAACCTGAGAATAGGTTAGCTGTGTATTGGCTTGGGACTAATTAGATAATTGTTAATTGGGAATTGGTTGAATGGGAAAAACTGAGATTAATGCACTAATATTCCTGTACACACACACTGAGGACACTTGACACCTATATCTAGGCTACACACACACATGGAGATATAGACACCCACATGTACACAGGAACATTAAACTGTATGCACATTACACTCTTCACCTCTCTTGAACACACACACAACCTTTCTTAATTTCCTTTTTCCTTCTCTCTATATATATGGCTACCTATCTATATATTTGTGTATTGCATGTTAGAGTTTAGGGGAGGGAACTTGAGAGTTTAGATTACATGTAGTATATGAATAAATGCATATATGGTAATGTAGGTATGTAATAATGTGAGGTATGCATCTATGGTATGTATGTTAACTAAGTATACATGAATGTATGTATTTATATATATTTGTATTTATAGGTTGTATTTTGTGATATGGTTTATAGGACTAATGTAAGGATTAACCCTATAGTTGACAATAGGCTTTTTGAACCCTTGGACCCTTAGACTTGTATTGACTAACCCTAGATAGCCTTGACTCGATGTTGACCAAGTTTGACCAGTTGACCAAGATAGCCTTGTGGTTGACCTAGTTAAACTAGAGTTGACCTAGATTGGACTTGTTGACCTAGTTGACTAAGGAGTTGACCAGTTGACCAAAAGTCAACTGTGAGTCAACATTAACCCAGTTTGACATAGTTGACTTGGTTTGACTTCCTTTGACCTAGTTTGATTTAATTTAACTTTCTTAGACCAAGTGTGATCTAGTTGACCTAGACAGTTGACCAAAGTTGACCAAGAGTTGACTTTGACCTAGTTGACTTAGAATCATGTAGTTTGCATTACAGATTTCCATTCTTTCAAATTGAGTACTTAAATAACCTGTTTTACTCTAAATAGGACTTTGTGACACCAGTTCGGACATCTATTCATATCAGTCATACAGGGTGACAGACGAGTACATTCTCTGATCGTTTCATATTTGTCAGGACTTATATTCTTGCTCTAGATTACTTTACTTGATACTGGCACGATTGTTACCACGGATTAGTACTATATGGATCTTCTCTTGCGATGTTATCTCTATTGTGTTCAACAGATACATATTGTGATGTGCGTTTCACGAACATATTGTATTTATTGTACACCCTTATTCATGTATACTCATTGTGCATCTTGTACTCTCATGATCACATGAGCTTCATGGAGAAACTATTGTACAAGGTAGCGTAACTGGATTGGATCCTTGTGTATTGATTGGGGAGGGTGAGTAGGAAATGGTTATGTGATCAAAATCCCATATTGTACAAATATTGTATGCATCCATTGTACACTCACGTATGACGGAGCTACATATTGTTATTGTATAACCTAACCCGTTTACATAACCATATTGTGCTCTAAATCACTAGTATTGCAGTTTTACTTATCCTATATATATTTTCAGTTATAAATTCTCTCTCGTTTTCATATACATCTTCTTACAGTTCATGTATCTTACTCTTTTGCATGCTTTATATTTGCTAACATGTTATGAACTGCGTGAGATGTATTGTGCTCGCTCCTGTCCTGACTGGACCTGTTGAAAATATTACAGATGATGATGGTGACTGCCCTACCTTCTATTGGGCACATGAGGGTGACCTTCAGGAGCCCGAGGAGCATCTAGCTCAGTAGAGGGTGCCTAGTCTAGTCTAGTATTTTTAGTTTTCAGTTTGTATCGGAATGTTCCGATTGTTAGTTGAGACTTAGTTATATTTCAAGACATGTATTTATTTGTGTTGAACATCTACTTTGTGTGGTGCGATAACTCTATTTATATTTCAGTTTCTTCCTTTTATCTGATTCCATATCGTGCTCTATCTTCCCTAGACTTGTGATTGAGATATAGAGTTGAGATGTTATATTATACCTCCGTACGGAGATGATATGTTTATATCATATTGATGTTAGATGTCATAGACGAACTATACAGCGTTCTACCGCCGACACTGCGGCGTAGGCCGGACGTACCCACGTTCTCGTGCCCTTCCTCATGGTGCGGGTCGTGACATCCACCTCCATATTGTTTCCTTTAATATTATCTTTATCAAAAAGAACAAAAATATAGCATGAAAACTGAAAAGGCGGCCAACCCAAAAATCTGGTATAAAGATTTTGCTCTTGAGGTTGAACCTCCCCAAGGTATGCACATTCAGTAACAACATTAGGATGTGAGCTTATATAAGCAATTAGGAGGCCGGAAAAGAGTATGAAACCATGTTAGGAGAAAGATACACAACACAAAAGAAATGAATACTGAAAACAACATACTTTATAAGGAAGAAATGAATACTGAAAACAACATACTTTATAAGGATGTTAACGTATCATGATTTATGAGTGATTGGAATATCCAAGAGCCTGGATATCAGGAATTGAAGTATCCTGAAAGTGTTGCATGCTTTGAACATAACTTACGTTAGGGGCTGTTTGGATTGCAGTAGCTGCTCTGCAAGTGATGAAAAATGCTGCAAGTGTGCGTTGAAACTCCCAGTTTCAGCGTTTAGTTGTCGCTTGCAACTGAGTGGAGAATCTCTGACACATAAAGTCCCCTTGCTCCCTCTTTTTCTTCACTCTCACTAGAAACCAAAAGGTGGAGGAGGTGCAGTGAAAGTGGTGGGGAGTGAGCGGTCAGTCCTTCGGCCACCGTAGCCATCGCATGGAGCCGCCCTTCCCCGCGTCGATCTATGTTGTATTAAGTGTGATGCGAGGCAAGGCGACGAGTAGTGGCGCTTAAGCGGCGCTTAGTTAGCACCTCACTTTTTTTTTTGCTCCTACATGTAAAATACTCTATATAGTATATATATACATAAATTTCAATATTTTTTCATACAATCCTATTAGTATATGCATGAATAACAATACCAATTATCAATCAAGCAAAGTAACAATATAAATACTAGAATCAAAATGTAAACTACAAGCCACACAATGCATACATACTACATAGTCATCAAAATATCATTAAACATAAAAGTTCTCTAAAGTTTTCCAACTATCCAACTATGTAAATAACAAAGATTCGTTTAGTTTACTAAAAGAAATCAAAAAAAAAAAAATTAAAAAAAATCCAAAATCGTTAAGCGAGGCGCCTAAGGCGAGGCGCTACTAAGAGACGCCTAAGCGCGCTTAAGCGTTGATCCCTTTTCTGGGACGAAAATTCATTAAGTGAGGCGCCCTAATTCTAAATCTCGCTTAAGCGACGCTTAGGCGTCAGTTCCGATCGAACTCGACCCATCGACCGTCAGATCCGGTCGCGGCCGATATTCCAGCACTCGAGTCGACGATGCCAGCGACCGAGCTCCCCGGCTCCTCGTCAGCGACGAGTTTCCGAATCCACCTGGTTGTCTCCAACATTCCTCCGTCGGAGTCGATCTTCTTCCACCGACCGTGCATGTCCCCGCCGACCGTTCGAAGCCGCGACCAGCAGATCCGATCGGATCTTGACGCTACCACTGCTTGCAGAGGGGGAGGGGGGACATGGGGGGAGGGAGGGGGGTGAAGGGGACGTGTGAAATGGGATGTGAAGAAGTCTTGACGTGTGTGAATGGGATATTTTATTAAGATAATTAATTATCATAATTAATATAATTATAATCTAATTAATTATAGTAATGTTTTTATTATACTCTCTGTGGGATGTTTAATTATAATATGTTTAATTATAATCTGGAGTAGTTAAATTAGGGTAATTAATAATAATAATAATAATAACAACAACGTTGATGATAATAATAATAATGATAATGCTAATGCTAATAACAATAATAATTAATAATAGTAATAATAAACTATGATTAATAATAATTTATATTGCAATATATAGGTTTAAAATGTTAGATATTGGTAGTTAATATAATTTTACATTCATTAATATAATTTTATGTTTAATTAATATGTTTAATTGTGTGGGATAATTATATGTTTAATTAATATAATTTTACATTCATTAATTATATTTACTTCCATCAACAATCCAAACAAATTTAGTTAAAATTTTGGTTAAAATTGGTTTTAAATGAATGATGCAAAATCTAATTACAATTTGATATATTGAATTATGATAATTAGTTTAATTATATTAGATGTAATTTAATGTCTTTAATATTTTTTTTCATTCATGAGAATTTTTTTAATAAATTTTACATTCATTAATTATAACACCAACATCCACTTTCAACAACCATTCAAACAACCGTACTCCTTTTTCTTCCACTTGTAGGGGACAAAAAGTACTATATCCAAACACATTTTGGAAAGTGGCACTTGCTGCAAGTGCACTGTAACTCAACATGTTGCAAGTGCCACTTTTACACTTTCAAAGAGTTACTCCTATCCAAACAGCCCCTTAGTGTTCTTAGTAAGATGCTATAGTGTAACTGTGCAACAATGTTGCATACTTCATACATGACTTATCTCACATCCTGAGTCTACAAAAGCATTGCCAGCAAAATAAGCTAATGAATGGGATATTACTTTCTGTAAGAGCTTAGCAATAACAGGTAGTTATGTCGGACATAAGTAATAAGAGCCTGTAGTGAGAATGCATAGTCGAGAATTATGGGATCCAATTGTAGATTTGAGAACAAAAGAACACAGGTGTTGAGTCTGTTTGAGATTAAGAAAAGAGGAGAGCAAGAAAAGGAGGAAATTCATATAAAGCTTGAAATGGAGCATCTAAAGAACTCCATACGATACCAAAAGTTGGACAAGGATTGAGAGCTCTGGTAAGGGGGAAAAGCAACAGGGCCCTTATTCTAAATAAAACTATATCAAAAAAAATAATAATAATAATAATAAAGAGAGGAAAGGATTTATTAATAGAGTACTTTGGGGACACAATCACCATATTTTCCCTCAGCAATTTCCTGTACCCTTTAGCATTTTGCACAATTACATAATCAAATGATGATAAGCCATAACAAATAAGTATATAACTTTCTGTCTACTCTTAGAATCAGGATGAAGAATCGACAGAAAATGTGCAAGCCAGGTATTTCCCTTTTGCATGCCAAGTATAACAGTATTATTGAAGGAAAGAGAACAGGTGAGAATTGTAGAAATACCCGACTCAAGAAGTATTCAGCAACATCTGGTAGAAAATAAAGCTCACTTCTCCTCTTATATGTCTCCTGTATCCCGGGATCTTTCCACATCTCATCAACCAAGGGAGCATACTCGCGTGTTGCAGCAGGGAAAAAGGCATCAAAAGCTCCCATCGCTATAATGTCTAAAAGTGAGTCCGAGAACTGCTTTAACCTTCCATTGATGGAATAAACACATTGGTTTGGCACAGAGGAGTCAGCAACATCTTCACCTGAAGCTAACATAGAATCAATACTTACACCAAGTTTAATGCAATAAAAGTAATAAGACCAGCTGACGGATTCAGTATATCTATACATTGATAAAACGGGAAAGAATATAAACATACTTGTGCCAAGATTCTTCTACAGAAAGCAGTCTATCATTACCATTTTCCAAAATGAGGAATATATTAAAGAATAGAATCCTACGTCTTCTTTGTAGCAATCCTACGTCTTCTTTGTAGCATACTTGGCACTTGCCACAATTTAGTCAGTATAACATTTACTAGCTATGCCTCTAAGAAAGAAGAAGCTACCCAACCCCAAAAATAAAAAGGGAAAGAGGGGGGGGGGGGGGGGGGGGGGGGGGGGGGGGGGCACACTAAGAGCATATCCAATAAATGGGGCTGAAAAATGCACTTTGGAGCACAAAGCCATCATGGGGCTCCAATTGAGCCTTATTATTCTACAAAATGAGCTCCTACCATTCTGAATGTACAAATTCTCAGGCCCAGGCAACAACCATCTTGTGGCAGGGACGGGACCATCACGGGCTCCAATTGAGCCTTACTATTCTACAAAATGAGCTCCTACATTCTGAATCTAGAATCTAGAAATTGGGATGAGCCTTATTATTGATGCTCTAAGGACTGCAAATTAATTTGGGGAACTAAGTGAACAATCTCAAGGGAAGAGACAAAGTCTTCGGCCACATCAATAAAAAATAATAAAGTAACTTCATAGCATTTCAGTTTAAGCTTGGTTCATTGTAATTTTATTAAACTCACTCAAACAGAGCCAGTTTTTGAGACTAACTTGCATAACTGAAACGATGTCAAAAATAATATATATTGAACAGTTGGAGGATCATATGGAGCATGATTTCTAGTCCAGCTTAAAGTTACACTAAACAAACCTTAACCCTAATCCACAAGCCTACTTTCACTCCTGCAGAAAACATGGGATACTCATCGGTGGCATTTGAGTACATAGAGGAGAATCTTCATCGTACAACTCTACCCAGATGTAGGATTAGGATTAAAGTAGACTATAAAGTCTCGCTAACTCTAACACTCACCCTCAAGCAGGAGAATATGCTTGTTACATAAAAATAGAAATAAGAAGGGAACAAAACTAGTAAAGATAAACATAGTTAGTAGCAGAACTGGAAGCTTCAACAGGAGAACAATAGCAAAGGTCGACATACGATCCAAGATAGTACCAACAATAGGCAGAGTAGACAGTGGCAGGGTCGATATGCACCATAAGCAGTAGTAGGGGTCAACACACGAGGACGCACGACCATAGGCCGTAATTGAGGTAGATGCATGAATGGAAAAAGTAATGGAGCTCAAACGAGGACGCATGACCAGAAGCAGTAGTAATAAACAACCAAATCAAGAATCAAGACTACAAGCAGATAGGAAGATAGTGGTGCTACAATGCCTGGTCAACATATAGAAAAATATATTGCAATAGTTCGTTGATGTTGTAACTCAATCTCCATGTGGGACTACAGTTGACTACATAGACTCGGTATCTCTTCTTCTTTTTGTGTGAAACAAGACTCGACAACTCTTAACAGATCCCATAGCAAGAAAATTGCTAGCTCTCATTCTATGGCAATCTCTTATAGATACACTCTTGCATCTTAGCATGGAAACTTAGCACAAGAGAGGTTCCTGCCATAGAACATGTCAGGCCAGCTGTCAGGTTGTGAGACCTAACTCGATGTCTGGAGATTGAATATACTTTTAGAATGCTATCCACCAAGGTTATCCTAGAGTTCCGAAGAATCTAGAGAAGAGGCAAATTGCATTCCAAGGGTGAAGTTTTAGAACCTAATATATTTATATACATCATGTGCATATAAACTTTCAAGGAAAACAAAAGCATCTGATGCTCCATCTCCTTCTACGGGTGCATAATATGTAAAATGTAGATCTACGCTCCAATATAATAAACCCCAATAACATTTTTTTTGCTTGGTTGTTTCTGGATCTCCCTAACTTTCTTCTTTTGATATAAGGGCATAATGGAAGAGAAAAAATGTTGACAACTGTATGAATACCTGTGCTCAATATCTTACCTTGCAAATTAGATCGCAGAAGGAAAATGAATCAACTAAATCAATGTAAAATAGTAATCATAAAATTTCTGAACCACAAAGATACGACATTGAACAAGAAGTCGAAATGAATACATAAACAAGTTACCTTCAGTTGGATGTAAATCAGGTGAGCCAACTTCTCTCAACCTAGACAAAGCCTCATCCTCGAAGTGTTCCCGTCCTTCGAGTAAGATGCTGAGATATTTGTACATGTTGCTTTGAATCATTAATTTTATATTCTCTAGTTCTTCTGGAGTAAATTTATTCCCATACAAAAATTTTGCCTGTTCAGAGAACGAAAGCCATCATATGAAGGTAATAATTATACTTATCAAAATGTAATCAGGATGCAAGAGAAATTTTCTAGAATGACACAAAATGCTTTCCTGTGTTTTAAAGCTATACCGTGCACAGGGCAGATTCATCACATAGTAAGTCACTCAAGGCACTAGTTTTTGTCTAAAATCGTCATATGCAATCAAAGATCCTCAAAGCATACAAGTATTCAAGAAGGTAGGCCTATTCAACCTGAGATCAATCATAGGACATCAACCTTTTACAAGGATGCAACAGAACAGCAGCATCTTTGCATTACAACAACATGCATGCATGTGTAACTACAGGACCTAATAGGTGGCAGAAGATTCAAACATGTGTACTTAATGTTAAAAAGTAAAAAAAACTAGCACTATAGACTTTGTTTAGTTCATCGAACGCAACAAACTGAGCAGGTGTCCTAGGGACATGTTGCCCTATAAGATGTCCACAACTGCAGATGCTTTGGGGACACTGATAGTAACTTGTGTGTTGTACTATTTATTACTCTTCCTTGTAGTATACTCGGCATACAATTAGATATACTAGGAACATCATGTACTTTCATCACTTAAAGATCCTTAAAATCCTTTTAGAGAGAGGGTGTATTTTTTCAACAGCAGGTAAAATATGTTTCTTTAATTCTCCTATACAACAGGAACTTGAAGAGTGACCCTTGATTGCAGGCATAAGCTGAATAACAAGAAAGATTGTACATGCCAACTAGCCTTCTACTTTTCATGGAAAGGCCCTCTTTTTCATGTCTACCATGGCTATCATAGATAGGAATTTGGCACCAGCATAGAGGACTGGTGTCAAAATCTTCATTAATTCATTCTTCTTGTGCTCCATAGCCAACCCCATTTTCATGGGAGGGTGCTTGAATGATGATGATGATGACTTGTCCTTGACTCTTAACTAAAGAAGACAAGTAAAGTACCCTGTGGTATCCAATAAACTGTAAAACTAACAGAAGCTCCACATATAGAACCAAACAAATTCAATCAGTCTTGAACAGAGTACAAGTAGAATCAGCTTGATAGATAGATGGTGTGAATATATTCGATGTCATTGTGCTAAATAGTCGGGTTGAATATTCGAAGTACAAAAAAACATCTCGACTTACATAAAGAACTCCTTTTACAAGAGCAGAATCATGGTAGTGTGCTTCTGTAGACCACACATACCCTAAAATATAAAGAACTTCTTTTGACAGGAAGAGATGGTCTATGTGTCCGCCTCATAAGTTGAAATAACATCTTACAAAGTCAATAGGTTCAAAACATCAAGAACTTTGATATCTCAAAAGAAAGAACAGTTCTGAAGGACTAGGTCCATGTACTTACAAGTCCTTTAACTACACGTTTAGTTTCTCATTGTGCAAAAATTACACGATCTCACCTGCTTAAAGATGGTGCTCGTTCCTGATCCTTGGGGACCAATCAGCAAGAGCTTTTGAATTCTTTTTGGCTCCAAGTAGTTAGGGAGGGTCCTGGCTGTATAAGGAGCCTCATCCCTTGGTCCATGTGAGGTTGCATGGGGGACTGGCAGTGAAAACAATGTACATGCCAATCGTGTTAACGTCTACCTAGCAAACAACATATGCACAATGCTCTAAGAAACCTTATTTCCAAAATTACTGCCAGAAAAATGCTAGTCACACTACTCAGATGTATGAAATATAATGTTGAATATCTATCCATACCGACTCCCATATTTTTCCTTTGATATTATTCTGCCCTTCTTCCTCGTAGCGACCATCATCATAGACCCAGAAGTGTGTATCACGAGGGCACTGCACGTTTGCAAGCTGCACGGAAACATGCATTCTCAAATTAAATGGCATAGGATATAATGACAAGATCAAAAGCTTTCCAAATTAGGGTGCTGGTATACACAACTACGATAAATACAACAATAAACTAGTGAAGGTAATATCAAAAAATGTTTATCAATTCAAATGAAAACTTTCACCATAACTGTCATGCTTTCTATAGTCACCAACTTTTTCCTCCTCCCACGTGTGTGTGTGTGTGTGTGTGTGTGTGTGTGTGGGTGGGTGTAGAGAGAGAGAGAGAGAGCAAAACTGGAAGAAGTAAACAAAAGAGGGGAATGCATGCAGGATACTGTGAAGAAGACCAAACAGAGGAAAATAGCATTCATCATTGTGTACAGTTGGTCAAGTTAAGAATAGAGAAAAGTTCATAGGAGAGTCATATAGGGCTCTGAAGAAGTGATGAAGCCAAGGAGAAGCTATTGAAATCAGAGAAGCCATATTCAAAATAAAGTACTACATATGCAAAGTATGAATGCGCAGAAACGAGAATAGGTGGATACTGCCTGGCGCCGCACCTTCCTCGGGTGGTGGAGGCGTCATCACGTACGCACGTCGCAGGAGACGCGGAGGAGCCGTTTAGGCATTTTATTTATTTTATTTAATTTTAGTCATGGAGGGTTATTTTGGTCTTTCACCACAAATAACCCTCCTCTTTGCTTTTTCTATATATATTAGGTCTAGCCGTCTTTTATTGCTTATGCTTGTATTGAGAAGAAACTCTCAAGCGTCATTCAGAGGGGTTTAGACTTTGTCCGTCCATCAAAGTTGGGAGTTTGTTCTTTTCTCTAATAAAGATCGTTCTTTTCCTTCTATTTTTATTTTTCTATAAATTATTTGTGAATCGATCGGGTCGATTCACATCAGATACATGACCACAAACTAGAAACATAACATGTAACATTTTAAAAAGAAATTTGGAAAAAAGATCATTTGTGAAAAGGACAAAGATGGGATAAGCCTAAGATCGCTACAGTTGACTAGAAGAATTTAATGAGCTTAACCTAAAAAGTAGTTTTCATCTTGAGAAAATAAAGTTAAGAACAGTCCTTACCTCTATAAATCAAGCACCTACTTAAAATACATGAAGGCAATTAGTTCAGAGATACAATATACACCGTCAATCTACTACGACCGCAGTCAGTATATCATTGAGAATAGCTCACAGTGCATTGAGAACAGCTCACTGTGCTCTTGTTTGCGACTACTCCACTTATTTTATTTTGAATTTCTTTGTTATATGTATATCTAACATCTCAAAGTACTAGCACGCATAGCTCTCTCCATCAGAACATATATACTCCAACTTTGTCTAAAGCCAGAGCACTGTGCCACGGACATAGCTACTCGCTCATATAGTGATCCATGTTCATTATCATGCAAGAATATAGAACAGGCTCAAAACAACAGCTGCAGAGTATCTGTAAATAGCATCTATGACTATAGACGATTACATAACAACCAATTCACCAGTGTGGATCAATCTCCTTCAACGTCACTTACAACAACAACAAAAAAGACGATATTGATATAAGTCAAATCAAAGAACATAAAATTCAAACATCTTATACAAAAGCTTATATGGCTACTACCAGCATGTCAAATTGCCTACCTTTAGCACCCTTAGTTCAGTTTTTGTGATCTCCCTTCCATTTATATAAACTTGTGTATTACCATTGCTTGCATCAGAAGTAAGTTTCCCAGTAAAGTTCAAGTTTGAACTGACAATCCTATCTGGTTTCTCTCCCTCCTGCCAAAAGCAATAAGAAAAGTGGACGAAATGTCAGTAAACATACACCAGCAAAAGGCAAACTCCAAAGTTGGCTAGATATCAGATGGCAGAATGACTCGCCTTCCCCCACAAGCCCGATTCCTTGTCATACCAGTACCTCCCTGGTTTCAACTTCTGCGGAGGTAAAGGACAACTGAGTAGCTCTGCCATCTCCTCCGGCCTCAAAGGATACCCATTCACCACAAGCTGCTCAGGACGAAGCTGATTAGCTGGACATTCCTTCTCGGCTTTCAAGATTTGCCTGACCTCCAAGGGGCTGAGCAACCGTGCCAAGATCCTCGAACCCTTCCCTAACTTTGAGCGCTTCGACTCGTCGATCGGCTGGCCAATACATTGCACGCACTTGCGCCCTTCCGGCATAGACCCCATCGCCCGCAGAACACAGGAGCAGCAATACCTCGAATCGCAAACCAAGCAGGCCTCTTTACTCTCCCACTTCCTCTTCCCGCATCGGTAGCACACTTTCTTCCGTTTCTCCTTTCTCGATACCCCAACATACTGAGGGGAAGAAGGTGTCCCCTCCGCGTACAGCTCCGAACTCTTGGATTTCTCTACAGTCTCGAAAGTGACCACAGCAACCCTCCTTGGCTCATGCATAGATTGTGTCGGCTGCCTGGCCGGGGAACTATGGGCCGAGCCCGGTGGAGACTCCGAGCGGGAATTATCGTCGGAAAACTCTTGGTTTTGCAGAACCGACACTACAGACTGCGAGCTCCCTGAACCTCTTGCACTCTCCGAAGGGGAACTATCAGCACAGACTGCGATCTGAGAGACTGGAAGGGGTATCGGGTCAACCACCGGCAGCGTGTCATCAACCGGCTCTGCCGTGGGTATAGTAGAGTAATCCAGCTCGACCGGATCGACCAGCGGGGGATCGTAGGCCACCGGAGGACCGTCGTACTCGATTGCGACCGAGTAGTCCAAGTTGGCCGGGGCTTCGGGAATGGGAGTCCCTGGAGGTAGAATTCTTCTTAACATGTCTTCCCAGCTACTCTTCTCCATGGTATCCGCCATTCCTCGACCAACTATAATTGGAAAAAAAAAACAAACTTTTCTTGTTCCCAATACCTATTAGGCCTTTATTGGGAAAATTCTCACTAAATTGCCGAAGTTGGCAGAGATTTAGCCACAACTACTTTATTACCAAAACTACTCAGCAAAATCCAAACTTCTTTTTGTTCGCAGAAACTATTAGGCCTTATCTCGGAAAGAAAATCCACCAAATTACCAAATTTGGTACAGAACTAGGGCTGCCAACATATCAAATCAAACAAAATGTCTCGAAATAAAGAAGGAAAGATCGGACCTTGAAGCTGGAAACCGAATCAAAATCGCTTCTTTTTTCAAGAGCCGGCCGCATGGGAAGGGCTATGGTGAGGGTTTCGATGGAGAAATCGTCATTTGTTTTGGTTTCGTTGGAGAGAGAGGAAAATTTCCCAATTTGGGGGCGGTCAAAACCCTAGAAGAAGGAAGAATCTTTGGAGCGGAGAGAAAAAGGAAAAGTTGAATAAAACTAGGAATTAAAGACAATGAAAAGAGTGGACAGTGACTCTAGGCGTCTGGCTTGGATTGAGAGCGAAAAAATACAGTAGAGACACAGACCGATGGGTAGCATGCGTGTAAACTGAGGACACGTGGCAGTTCTTTATTGGTTCGGATCCGAACCACAATGTTAGAGCATCTCCAACCCTATTATCTTGTTAAGTGTTGTGAGTCTTAGGTGGCTCCTATGTGGCATGAACCACAAGACAATGTCTTATTTATGTGGCAAAACTATATCTCAAAAGACAATAAGATAGAAAAACTCTCTCCAATGCAAAAGTATTGAGAAAACAATAAAAAAATATTTTTTTCAACTTCCAAGGCAACTCCTCCACTTCTTCAACTTTTTTATAAATATTTCTATTCATAATTGATGATGTGGAGACAAAGTCATTGTGAAGTGCATTGTCTAGATCTAGACAACCAACTTCACATTGTCCTTGTCATGTCAACTTCATGTTTTATTCTACATTTGCATTGGAGAAGAATTTTTGGAATGAAAGTTTATCATTCCTATGTGGCAACCATTTTTTCTAAACTTACAATAGGGTTGGAGATGCTCTTAGTAAGGGGTTCAGGTTTTGTGGATCCCGGATCCGAATTGATGGGAGGCCGTCGTGTGCCATCGGTTCACGTGCACGGTCGTCGTTCGGTCCGTTAGGTATTATTGGCAAAAATAAGCAGAGTTAAGTGGGAGGTAAGTGAGAGAAAGTTAAGTAAAGAAGAGTAGAGTCAATACATATAACATTGTTTTGATTGGAGAGAGAGTTAAGTGTGATGTGTTTAATAACTCTTGTTTGGATTAGAGATTTTAAGTGAGAGGAGGAGAATCAATAAAAATATAATAGTTACCAAAATATCCTTATTGCATATGTCATAAAATTAAATTTGATTGAAATTTTAATTAGAACTTGTCAAAATATCTTCACAAATGAGGAAGCTACGGAGCAGCATGTTGAAAGCAAGAAGAAGAAAATTTACGATATTTTATTGGACAAATAAGGAATATTTGTGACTTTTTAAACAAAATTCCCAATTTTCCTCGTTAACCCTCTGATTTTGGGGTTAAAAATAAACATAAGAGGGTTAAACAAACCCTCACTTAATCCTCTATAACCCTCCCTCCTAAATTCACACCCTCAAACCAATCAAACCCTCAATCCAAGCAGACCCTAATTGCTCAAAAAATACTTTAATATGCAGTAAACAAACAGTGGAGCAATTTTTTTTGTTACTAGAATGTTGTAAATACTCTAATTTGCAATCTTTTGTCTGTTTTTCTCACTAAGTAATTTAGTGAGAAAACATAACTTGTAATAATGATATTTCTACTTTTACCTATGTTCATTTCATGCCATAGACAATTCAAGAGTTCTGATTCATTTTGAATAACGAAAACAATATTTCTTTCATTCATTCATTCGACAATTCATGTACGATATTCATTTCTTTCTATCATAACAAACGCAACATATATCGAGACTCATAATCATTCTTTAAGGAACACATTAGCATCACTTACTGTCTACGATTCATTTCCTATGAGTAAGGCAATGCTATTTCATTAGAAACAAATTCTATTTTGTGAGTAGTTAGTGATAAGTAATGTGATCTATCTACATGATGTTTCGTGGGTGATTTTTCATGGTTAGCAGTAGTGACTTACGGTTTAGCTCTTCACTAATACATACATATACTAGCAGCTGTGACGCACGGTTCATCTTTTCACTAGTGTACGCTCACACTAGCAGCTATGACACGTGGTTCATCTCTTCAGTGACGTGCGGTTCAGCTCTTCACTAATACACATGACTATTAGCAGTTGGGATGTACAAGTCCATCTCACCAATAGATATAACCCTTCCCCCCCCCCCCAAATCGCGAGGACGTACAAGCCTCGGGACAGCCATGCTCGTCCAGACCAATGCATGATATGTAACTTCTATAAAATAAAACTCTACGATGCAACTGGTATGCGACCATTACACATTTTCATCTTTTCTTTTTTACTATCTGTAACGCCCCAGAACCAGAATACTTGAGAGCGGGGGCATACATAGCCAGCTACGTATAATGAAATGAAATCCATTCCACTATACGGTCACGACTGTCTAGATACATGAGGGTTTAACTACAATCCATCAGTCTCTTATGGTCAATAACAAGCCTAATTGTCTCAATCTCAAGCAAGCAAGTAAAGTTACAAGATGTAAGATCACCAAGTATACAATAGTAAGGCGTCCCAAACATTACACATCCAGCTGATCATGAAGTTAGTCGTTACAAAATATGAGGACTAGCAAGAGTTTAGTCATACATGATCAACCCTAGGATCTGTCAATCATGTTACAGCCCGTAGGCAGACAATAATAAGGTATGCAATACGAGCTAACAGGTGCTCGCCGGCTAAACGCCTCAAAATAAAAATTTTACAATAGAGTGGGAGAGCAAAAATAAATCCACTCGTTGCCCTGGTCACGCCTGATGGTCACCATCGGGCTGGAAGGTCGGTAGATCCTCTGAGGTAGCTCCGAAATCTGGCCACACAAAAACAGCTGGGTCAGATCCCAGAAAGAGCAAGTGCCACAAAGGAGGCTTCACTTAAGAAATAAAACCAGCACATTAGAAATATATAATAAGCAGTTAAAAGAACTGAAAGTAAAAGAATAACAACAGTCATGATGGAGTACGAGGGAACCATTCAAGTAGCCAGGTCATAACCCTTAAACCAAACAAGGACCGGGGTTGCAACCCTTCACCTGAACAGAACTCCGTCTCCAATCTCTGTTGGTAAGGTAAAACATTACAAGCATGACGTGGGATGCAATAAGACAATAAACGAAAAGAGGAGTTAGAACTGTTCCGGAAGCCAGGTTACAACCCTTAAACCAAACAAGGACCGGAGTTGCAACCCTTCGCCTGAACCGAACTTAGCCTCTGATCTATATTGTTGCGAGTGACAATCATGCGATCAAGCCTGCAATAATCGAGCACTGAAACTACACCATACAATCGCTCCCAGTCAATCAGTGACTACGGCTTTCTACATTAGCTAACTAGATTTGTCACAACATGCAGTGAGATGTTCCTCCAGCCACAAGCCCTGTAGCTAATCCAGGTTATCCAGGCGACTTGGGTTCATTAAGCAGTACATTGTTCTTTCCATATATCAATGAGTTTGGACTTGTGCCCTACTCGTCGGTAGGCTGCAAGTCCCACAATGGTGGCCGGGATAACGGGAACGCTTGTAGCTGGGGAAATCTCTCATGACTACTGAATTATTCTAGTTATTAGTCTTAGCCATTTACAGTGGGTACCCCTGACCGTGGTACTCAGGGATCCCTGTCCTAGACATGATGCAAACATTATCAGTTCCATTGTACAAACACACTCAACCACGGTGTCCAGGCCGTTCAATTTTGTCATGTCATGTTCACTGTCAGGAGTGCGCCACGTCGGACCACTATCACATCATGTCAAAAGTGCACCACAACGGGTCACCATCGTGTCAGGGAACAATTAATTTAGCACAAGTACACATTTAATAATTAAATATTAGAAGGGACAAGGCAGTGGGGGACTCATGCGGCTCGGAAAGGTTTCCATGCGGCCAGCAGTTACGTGGCCATATGCGGCTGGACAAAATAGATTAATATACATTATATTAACATACACTATACAATATATTAATATATAATAATTATATGCTTGGTATGCATTAGCATAATGTATCAATATACATGCAGCTGATTGTCCCCATGTTCCATATGCGGCTCATATATGCTAGCATATTAAAATATGATAATAGCAAAGCATATAAAATATGCTTTCATGGCAAGTATATGCGGCTCACGTATGCCTTGTGTGCAAAAGCGAAATAGCAAGATATATAAAATAAGCTTGCACGCGAAGCCACGTGGGTTACAATATAATGCAAGCAGAGCCATATGCGGCTGGCTTTAGGAGTTACATTAAGAAAATATATTAAAATACAATAAAAAATGCATTGAAGAATGCATAAAATGCAATTCTCAACTGCTTATGCGGCTCATTCGAGTGCCATATGCGGCTGGTACATATAAAGTACGTAAAATTTAATAATAATAATAATAATAATAATAAATGCAGCGATGCATGGCCATGCCATATGCGGTTCACTATTTGCTTTCCCTTATGCGGCAAATAGAATAACCATGCGGCCAAGCCTGTTATTCGATATGCATTAATGCATTAAACCATGCATTAGAATAATGCATGCACTAAGAAAACTAAAAGAGCTACTTTATGGATGATCTTGTATTAAATGCATTAAGTCATGCATGGTATAATACATGCCTTAAGAAAATCAATACATGCATGGTTCTTTCAACGTAAGCTAATATTTTAATATTGCATTGAATACCACATGAACGCCTTCATGCGGCTCACTGTTGGAGTGGCCTATGCGGCTCACATGGAATTATCCATGCGGCTCGCATGCATTTGAAAGATGCATTTAAATGCATGCTCTACTGAATGCATTTTTTTGGGAATGCATTACTACATGCATTAAATGCATGCCACAGAATGCGTTTTAGAGAATGCATTCTTAATGCAGGCACTTGAATGTGTATTAAAATATTCATTAAAATATTTCATGCATTAGTATAATGCAATATGATGTTAAGGTAATATTAAGGAAAGCCATGCGGCTCAGCAAAATTTCCATAGGTCAAATTTGGACCAAACAAAATTTTCTGCAATCATGGGATCCTCAACTAGCAAATATGCAAGTTTGATAGATCCAAAATTCAGGAAACCGAAAATACCACAAAGCTAGATCTACAAAAATTTAACCATGGAAATGAAAAATGCCAAGTACTAAAGTGGGTTAGAAACACATGAGAAAAACAATGGAACAATAAAAATGGACTTTCTCCATGAAGCAAGGTGCACTTGCCTAAGCTCTCCCACTCTCTCTATCTCTCTCTGGTGGTTAAAGAAGTAATGGTGAAGAAGAAGAAGTAATGAAGAGAGAGAAATATTAGTGGAATATTTAATAAAAGTGGTGGTAGGTGGGAGTGGTTCACATAAAACCGAACCATGCAAACCAAGCCGAACCAAGTCAAATTGGGCCGAACCAAACAAGGAGACAAACCACACGGGTCTAAATACGTACACGTATACCGAGATACGTAATACGAACAATGGTCATTACAACTCTACCCACCTTAAAAGAATTCCGTCCTCAAAATTTAATCAAGTGGCTAGAGATGCAAGGACAAGCTATACTACTCATAGGCAAGCTATACTAGTTAAGCAATCAAACAATCATTCATGCAAGCAAGGAATCGAAAACATGAGGCATAAAAAGGATATTATATCTCACGAGTCAAACAGGTCGGGATATCGCGATCGGATATCATCCTCACGCTCCCACGTTGACTCTCTCAAAGAGTGATGACCCCAAGCAACACGGACTAACTTGATAGTCTTGTTCTTGAGTATCTTCTCTCTTTGGTCCAATATAGATACGGGTCTCTCCTCATACGAAAGGTTGGTACCAACAACCAATTCCGAATGATCCAGGATATGACTCGGGTCCGGGATATATCGTCATAGTTGGGATACGTGGAACACGTCATGTACCTCACTCAGAGACGGCGGAAGAGCGAGACGATAGGATACGTCTCCTACTCGCTCCAAAATATCGAACGGCCCTATATATCTAGGACTAAGCTTTCCCTGTACGCCAAAACGAATGATGCTGCGATTAGGCAAAATCTTCAGGAATACATGGTCGCCGACAGAAAACTCAAGGGGACGCCGATGAGAATCGGCCCAATGGCGATGACGATCTTGTGCAACGCGAAGATGATCTCTAACTCTCCTGACCACTTCAACTGTCTGAGCGATCATCTCTGGACCAAGCATCTGCCTCTCTCCTACATCATTCCATGCTAGTAGAGATCTGCACTTCCTTCCATACAGTGTCTCGAACGGAGCCATCTGGATACTGGCTTGGAAACTGTTGTTGTACGAAAACTCTACCAGGTGCAGGTGATCTTCCCACGAACCACCGAAGTCGAGTGTACAAGATCTCAACATATCCTCAAGAGTCTGGATCGTGCGCTCCGACTGACCATCTGTCTGCGGGTGATAAGCTGAGCTGAACTTGAGGTGAGTTCCCAAACTCTCTTGCAAGCTACGCCAAAAGTGTGACGTGAATCTCGAATCCCGGTCCGAGGTGATACTGAATGGTACTCCGTAGAATCTGACAATCTGCCGAAGATACATCTCTGCTAGCTGAGCTGTTGATTGACCCACTCTGAACGGAAGAAAGTGAGCCACCTTCGTGAGCCTGTCAACTATAATCCAAATAGCATCTCTACCTGCTAGGGATCTAGGTAATCCAGTCACAAAATCCATGGTTATATGTTTCCACTTCCATTCGGAAATCGGCAAGGGCTGAAGAAGTCCAGCTGGCCTCTGGTGTTCAGCCTTGACTTGTTGGCAAACCAAACACCGAGAGACAAACCGAGCTATCTCCCTCTTCATGCCATTCTACCAAAAGTGCTGACAGATATCACGGTACATTTTCGTGCCACCGGGATGAATCGAATACTGAAAACTGTGAGCTTCCACCATGACCTCCTGTCTTATATCTCCACTGGGTACACAAAGACGCTTACCATATCGAAGTGTACCATCTTCATGAATGCATAATTCTGGTCGTCGTCCTGCTTCACATTCTGCTCTGAGCCGCTGAAGCTTAGAATCGGAGGACTGAGCTATCTTGATCCTTCAACTATACTGGACTGAACTTGCATGCTGGCCATTAATGCCACATTGGTAGGAAGGACAACTTCTATACCCATCTTCTGAAGATCTGCCAACAACTCTGGTTGCGCTGTCAGAAAATAAACTCCGGCCCTCCTGCTCAATGCATCTGCAACAACGTTGGCCTTCCCAGGATGATACTGCAGGTTGACATCATAATCTACAAGTAGCTCTAGCCGCCTTCTCTGACACATGTTAAGGTCCTTCTGGGTGAAAACATATTTCAGGCTCTTGTGGTCGGTGAAAATCTCTACCCTATCTCCATACAAGTAGTGTCTCCAAAGCTTGAGTGCAAACACTACTGCTGCCAGTTCCAAGTCGTGGGTCGGGTAATTTCTCTCATGATCACGAAGTTGACGTGACGCATAAGCTATTACCTTCCCATGCTGCATCAAAACACATCCTAAACCCTTGCCTGAAGTGTCACAGTACACTGAAAATCCTCCGGTTCCATCTGGAAGTGTGAGAACGGGTGCCGTCATCAAGCCTCGCTTTAGCTTCTCAAAAGATTCCTGACATTCTGCTGTCCAAGCAAACTGCACATCCTTGCGGGTCAACTGCGTCAATGGTGCTGAAATCCGAGCAAAGTCCGAAACAAATCTCCGGTAATAGCCGGCCAATCCAAGAAAACTGCGAACTTCTGCAACTGTACGGGGCACTGGCCAGGTTTCGATAGCCACTATCTTCTGGAGATCCACTTCCACTCCACCCTTGGTAATGATATGACCCAAGTATGAAATACGATCGAGTCAGAACTCGCATTTACTAAACTTGGCATACAACTGGTGCTCTCGGAGAATCTGGAGGACAACTCTGAGATGCTGCTCATGCTCCGCTTTACTCTTGCTGTAGACCAGGATATCGTCTATGAACACGATCACGAACTGATCCAAATAAGGCATGAAGATACGATTCATGAGGTCCATGAATACTGCCGGCACATTGGTTGCTCCAAAGGGCATAACAAGGAACTCTCAATGCCCATATCTGGATCTGAAAGCTGTCTTCGGGATGTCATGCTCTCTGACTCTGATCTGGTGGTACCCTGACCGCAAATCAATCTTCGAGAATACTGCCGCTCCTCTGAGTTGATCAAACAAGTCATCTATCCTGTGGAGAGGATATCTGTTCTTGATTGTCACTGAGTTCAAGGTACGATAGTCAACACATAATCTGGACGTACCATCCTTCTTTTTCACAAGAAGCATCGGGGCTCCCCAAGGCGATCCACTAGCACGAATGAATCCCTTGGTTCTGAGTTCTTCAATCATCTTATACAATACCTCCAATTCTGACGGCGCCATCCTGTAGACTCTCTCAGACAGTAGTGCTGTCCCGGGAATCAAGTCGATAGTAAACTCGATCTCTCGCTCTGGCGGCATTCCTAGAAGCTCTTCTGGGAAAATATCTGGAAATTCCTCGACTATCCGGGGTAACTGCACTGCTGCTACGGCCATCCGCAATACTGGAGGAGAAGGTTCAACTTCGCCTCGAGAAAAAGAAAACTCCGGCTCGCCTCGAATGCTAAAAACAACTCTGCCAATATGGCAGTCTATTCTAGCATACTGGTCTCTCAACCAATCCATCCCTAAGACCACATCATAATCGGCCATCGGGAATTCTATCAGCCTAACGGGAAACTCTCTACCGCTAACCACGATTCGACACGAGAAAAATACTCCATCTACTCCCACAAGCTGTTACCAGTAAGTATATTGAGCCTTACTGATAACGACTCGGGCTCCAGTCCTATCCGTGTCGTAAATCGTGCAGACATAAATGAATGCGATGCACCAGAATCAAATAACACTGAAGCGGGAAATACGTTGACGAGAATAGTACCTGCCACTACCTCACCTGGTGCCACTTCTTCTTCTCCCATGGTCAAAGCCAACACTTGACCATGCCCTCTGGGTGCCGGCCCTCTCTGCTGGAATCCTCGCTGCCTATTCTGGACTTGCGCCTAGGCAAACTGCTGAGGCCTTTGCTGATGAAAAGCCTGGGTCTGAGTTGGCAACGGCCTCGAGAAAGGAAACTGCTGTTGGACTGGTACTGGGGCTGGTCCCCTCACTGATGAACTGGTCCTGGCTGGTGATGAGTCGGTCCTGAACGGGCAGGACCCTACCTTGTTGTAACACCCTGTTTTCTGAAATTGGGGATTTTTGAAAATTTATTATTTTTATTATTTATTAGTGGTATTTTAGTCATGGTATGATTTTCTGGTGATTTTAGTTAAGATAAACCATTTTCTAAAGTCATGCTAAGTCATGACTTATGACTTTGTGACTTTGTTAGTAAACCTTAGTGTAAACCCTAGTTTTCTCTAACCTAGAAGTTGCCATGACCATGAGAGCTTAGCCATAGGCTTAGAACATCAAATTAGGGCTTTTTAGCCTAAAGGGTATTTTGGTAATTTTCTAGGATTTATTTGGATTTATGTGTCTTTATTATTATTTTAATTATTGATTAGTGTCATGTTAGTCCCTAACCTAGTTTAGCATTAATCTAGAGGTTAGCCACTAACCTAGAAGACTAAGTAGAGGATGTTAGCTTATGTGTAAATATCTAGGTTTCATAAATATCTAGATATCCTACTTTTTAGATATTTTAGCACCTAAATATCTAACCCCTTAGTCAAAGACTTAGGGGCTAAGTTTGCCAAGTGGTAAGACACCCTCCCCTACCCCCATGGCAGCCAAAGACACCCCCTTGCCACCCCTTCCTATATAACCAACACATAGATCTCAAAACCAAGTTCATGTGGAAATTAAACCTAGAAGAAAACCTAGAAAACTACCCCACTCATTTAGCCATAACTTTCTCATTTCAAGAGCTTTGAACCTCTAGTTTTCTCCATTAGGTCACCTACAATCTAAGGGAGCCTAGGAAAGTGAGCTACTCAAGTTTCACCAAGGAAGGACAAGTTGAGGCTATTGGATGTACACCCTCATTTAGTAGAAATTCAAGACATTTCACACATAGAGGTAAATATATCTAAACCTAGTTATTATACTATTTTTTCTTCATTATTGCATGCATATAGTTATAATATAGTTGTGGGTAGGGTTTGGTGAAATCTAGGAATTGTTTGGTGTCGTATCGGACACGTATCCTGATTGAAATTTCATTGTATTTTACTGTTTTTAGCTCACTGTCACATTAATATTTACTCACTGTTTTGTAAATCTTTTTAACCAAAAACCTAGCCTAGCTAACCCTAAACCTAACCCTAAAACACTGAGCACAAATTGGGTTGTGTCGTGTCCAAAATCTGGACACGAAGCTCTCAGTTTCAACACTGTCTGGACACTGCACAGTACACAAAATGTGCCCTGCTACCACAGTGTCCAAACACACTCTTCACGCCACTTGGACACGTCAAAATTGACACACGACACGGGGCATTGACTGACAGGTCATCCCCAAAGTTTGGGATGACCTCGTGTCGTGTCGGACACGGAATCGTCCCCGCAAGGGACGTGCACTGCACTGTACAGCCGTGAAAACGGCTCTGACACGGGTCTCGTGTCCCATGTACACGAGTCGTGTACACGTGTCAGGGTGACACATGTGTAGAAGAACCTAGGGCGAACCCCAGGACACGAGCACGAGATGTGTCGTGTCCTGTGTTGCGTACACGAGACGCGTGCATCACTGCACGACGCGGTCTGAAACCACGTATTTCCCTCTCTGATACGCGTGTCGTGTCCCCTCTATACGACACGTGGACACAGTGCAGGGTGTTGGACACGTACCCTACCCCTAGGTGAACATTCGTGCACGTGCACGAGACACGAGAGTGTCTGTGTCGTGTCCTAGGGTGAGTTGCACGCGTGCACGATACTGTGTGTGTGCGTGTGTATCAGTTTTACCCGATTGGGTTTTGTGAGTCGTGGACACGTCGAAATGTGTCGTGGTGTCGTGTCAGGTATGTAGGACACTAGGGTATGTTGTGGGACACAGTTACCAACCGTTTGATTCGAGTCTTAGTTCGTTTTAGAGTATGTATTTCGAGTTATCCCTGTTTCGAGATACTGTGCACAGTTTCCTGTTTTAGGATTTTTTCCAGTTTTTCAAATATGGATTTTAAACCTAATTTTGATCTGTTTAATACATTGTACTAGTGTATTTTAGTATGTATATACGTAGTATATGTTTATGTGAGTGTGGGTCGAATTTGGGGAGTTTTGGTAGTGTGTGTGTGTATATACATATGTATGTACATATGTATGTATATGTGTGGTGTGTGTATTCTGTGGGGTTCCTGTCTCAGGAAACCTGAGACACACCCCCCCCCCCCCCCCACTGTGCAGTCTCTCTCCCCCTCTCACTGTTAGCTCTCTCTCTCACTCTATGTCTCTCTCTTCCCTCTCTATATGTATATATATGGAGTATATTAGATATGTATATATAGTTTATGTATATATTTGAGGGTTATATATATATAGATATGGTATAGTATATATAACTGGCTATATATATAGTTAGGCTAGATAGATAGGCTATATATATATATATAGTTAGGCTATATATATATTTAGCCTATACATTGATAATATATATAGATATGTTAAGTTGCATGTATATATATGTATCATATATATTTGGGTATATATATGGTATTATATATAGATATATTTGCCAGTGCCCTAGATATGTTAGCCTATGGCCTATGGCTAGTAAGTCTTGATTTGACCAATAAGCCTAGTAGACCTAGGTTGACTAGAGTGTTTGACCATATGTTGACCATTGGTCAAGTTTAACCTAATTGCTTGTTGATTAGTCTATGATTGACCAAAACCCTAGTTAGACTAAAGCTTGACCCTATATGGACCCAAGTAACTAGAGTTGACTAGTTTGACCATATTAACTAGTATTTAACTACTAGACCTAGATTGACCAAATGTTGACCATTGTTGACCAAAGTCAACTATAGGTCAAACATTAACCAAATTGACCTAGAAATAGTTGGATGGACTCTAAATGACTTGGTGACCTAAGTTTGACTAAACCCTAGACTATTGACTAGTTGGTTTAGACTTTGACCTATATAAGGGTATTATTTATGACTTGGTTATATAGATAGCCCTATATAGAGTGAAGATATGCATGGGGTGAAGTAGGATACTTAGAGTTGAGTCTTGATTGAGTTAGACTATGGTTTAGCTTGATTATAAGATTAAATTTGGTGTTGTACTATATATATTTATATGTGATGTACTTGTATAGGAAGTTGGTTATACTTTAGCCTTGTAGAATGGTATCCTAGGTATCCTAAGACAGGTTAGCCTATGGTTAGTTAAGTAACCTTATAGAGTTGACTTGGATAGTTGACCCTTGACCCAATTACCTTGTTGACTAATCTAAAGTTGATCAGAACCTTGATTAGTCTAAATTTGACTTAAGTTGACTTAGTTGACTGTAGAATTGTCTAGAGTTGACCAAGTGTGACTTCCTGTGACCTAGTTTGACTATTAGAGTTGACTTTTGACCAAATTGACCTAGAATCATGTAGTATGTATTGTAAACTTTATTTTTACCATTGTGGATACATTGTGACTTATATTGCTCTGATTAGGAGCCAGACACCTCTCCTCAGGCAGTATATCCTCTTCAGACATTCAGTTATCAGGCGAGTACATTCTCTGACCGTTTTATACTTGTTCAGGCTTTACTTCTCGCTCTAGATTACTTTACTTGTTGCTGTCACATTGGTAACACGGATTGGTACTATATGGATCTTTACATGAGATGTTATCCCCCTCGGGAGCATCGGGTACTTCATGTTATGTGTGTTTCACTTTCATCATGTACTCCCATGCTTCTATTATTCATGTGCACTCATGTGATCATGTACTCTCATGTTTACTGAGCCCTCATGTATACTATCATGTGCACCCTTTCATGGGCCCCATGTGATATCATGTACAATAACGTAACTTGTATAGATCCTTGTGTATTGATTGGGGAAACGGGGGAGTAGAAGTGGTCATGTGAATAATTCCAAAGTAGTGTAATCATGTGCAAACTCAGTAGTGTAATCATGTGCAAATTCTAGCCATTCACATGCCTATCTTGTGCTCTACATCACTAGTCACTACAGTTCTCTATATACAGTAGATATTTCATTACAGCTATCTCTTTTACAGCGTATATTTCCTTTCAGCAGTTCATGTATCTTACTCTATTGCCTGTATCGTATTTCCTAACATGATATGCACTGTGTGAGATGTTTTGTGCTCGTTCCCGTCCTGATTGGACCTGTTGAAAATATTACAGAGGATGAGGATGAGGCCCTGGTGACTACCTATTATGGAGCAGGACTAGATGATACTTATGTTGTGGACCCTCAGCAGGTTCCACCTACAGCTGAGGAGGATGTTCCAGTAGTCTAGACCAGTTTAGTCTAGGCAGTCTTTCTATATTTACATTTTGTCTCACTTTCTGTGTTGTATTTTGAGATGTGGAGATGTATAGACTCTTAGACTTTTTGTATTATGAGTTGTCAGTTCTGGATATTGTGTTGTACTAGACACTTAGACTTATTCATCTATGATACTGTTCTCTTGAGTTACTATCTATCTATCTATCTGTCTGTCTTTCGTTCTTCTACCCTAGATGTGATTGAGATGTATATTGTTATGTCACCTCCGTTCGGAGAGTATAAACTGTACAGGTACTTGATATTGATAGATGATTGACCTAGGACAGCGTTCTACCGCCGACACTGCGGCGTAGGCTGGGCGTTGTTACGTTCTCGTACCCTAACAGTGGGTGCGGGTCGTGACACGTTTTTAGTGGTGGCCCATGCAGGTCTCGAGTTTATGTAGTGGTATTCGAACTAGAGTATCACTACAGCCTGTGATAGGATTAGAGGAATAGGCTTAGAGAGAGTGGATACTCAATCACTGCTAGGATACTTTGAGAGATTCCTGGGATGACCCTTGAGAATCTCATTTGAAATTACGATTTAAACTCCTTTTCCCTTGATTGAATTTGATTTTGGAGGATTCACTGTAGAACTTTGAATCCTGGTGTTAGTTGATGATTTTGAAAAAAAAATTTTGTAGTTGTTAATTTTAATTTCTTAGTGTTAGATTAATATCTTTTATTTTTAGGGTACTCAATCACAATTATGAGAAAACTCTTATCTGTTTCTTGCCATCTAATCCTCTTGCTAATTGTCTTTCATTAAAATGAACTGTCCTCTCTATTTTGCATCTTGCTTAAACTCTTTTTACCAATCTATGTGACTGTATCCCAAACCTGACTTACTCGACATTTCCTCAAATCAAGACTTTATTGAGACCTTCTAACCTTTGACCTTGGGTTGATCGAACCCTAAACTATATCCATCTAGTAGCCTATCTATCCCTAGGACTGTGTTCCTAAATTATTTACTGGATTCCTGATTTATTTTATTTCATGGGTTAATTTGATCTTCTTCAATTTTTGCATCAAATTTGTCACGTCTTGAACCCCCACTTTTTATTCTAGATCATTGGACGTCCTTTACCGTGACTTAGATATTCAGAGTATAATACTAGCTGTTATCTCCCAACAAATTTCACATGTAAGACCTAGACTAGCCTACCTTCATGTAGGTATTCCATGTCCTACTAAAATCCGTCTCCTTGTACTCTATTTTCTTGATATAATTTTCTGGTCAAATGGCTAAACTATAACCTCTACCATGATACTAAATTGGTTCTTATTTCAGTTAGAGATCCACCTTGGCTCAATCCTTTCGACCTGGTATGTGATGGTATTCTGCTTGAACCCTTAAATACTTAACCTTGTACCTTACCTTGGATGCTTGACCCGATTGGTTAAGGATCTTGGACTATGTATCTTCTTTCATCATTCCACCCTTACTTATATCTTATGCTATAAATTTATCCTTAAGTTTTACAAGCTTATCCTCTTCGAGCTTGATCATGGTATATTTTATTGGGTGTACACCCACTAATATATTATCTAATCAGAACCGGCGCATGATGGTCTGATCAACCTATTGCGTTTGGTTCGCTTTTTCATATATTAATCTACGTGGATGGAGACATAATTAAACTTACCCTAGAATCTTATCCACAACAGCCTTGACAATTCTCCTTAGGAATTATTTTATCACCTATGAACCTCGTATTCATATCCAGTTGAATTAAATTTAATCATGACCTGGATCTTCATCATTGGATGCTCGTGCTCATACTTAATTTCATTAATTTCCCATCTTGCCCAATCTCGATTTATCCTGAAATTGATCAACTTAGATCGTGTCAAGACTAAAATCTATTTGTGATTGTTTGTGCCTAAATTTTCAATTTTCTTTTACCATTTTATGGAATAGTAACTTTTAATGATTTCTCACTTACTTGTTAATGACCTATTTTCATATAGGATGGTAGACGACCCTATAGCCTTGATGATTGTTGTTTCCTTACCTTCCCAATTAGGATACCTTAGATTGCTTGTACGTTTGATACCATAGGACAGTATTGATCTAGAATGACTAGTGCACCTAGATGAGACCACAGACTGTTCCATTTAACCTGTCCCCCTGGTACCACTATTGCATCACAAATTTCTGGTTCAATTTGGCCATAGACCCTTCCCACTCTAAATTATGATCACCGTAGACACATTACCGTGACTTTTAAAATTTGGAACACAAGACTAGTTGTTTTCTCAAAACCAATTTCACATACGTAACCTAGACATGACATACTACACCCATGACCTTAGTGTGCCACTTAGGCATACCTTCGTGTGCTTTATTTGCTTAGTACGATTTTCCTAACCCGAGACTCTATCCTGATTTACCCCATGGAGTTATTTTTCTTTTGGCTTCGATTTGAATTAAAACACCTTATGACCTAAAACTGTGAGCCAATTTTTGGACATGACCCAGTATAGGTCTACTACCCATATTTTGCTTGTTGACCTTGTATGTTGCCTAGGTAGTGACTTCGTCCTTGATTGTTGGAGGTTTGACCTAGGAGGAGTACGACCATCTAAATTTCGAGGACGAAATTATTTTAAGGTGGGTAGACTTGTAACACCCTGTTTTCTGAAATTGGGGATTTTTGAAAATTTATTATTTTTATTATTTATTAGTGGTATTTTAGTCATGGTATGATTTTCTGGTGATTTTAGTTAAGATAAACCATTTTCTAAAGTCATGCTAAGTCATGACTTATGACTTTGTGACTTTGTTAGTAAACCTTAGTGTAAACCCTAGTTTTCTCTAACCTAGAAGTTGCCATGACCATGAGAGCTTAGCCATAGGCTTAGAACATCAAATTAGGGCTTTTTAGCCTAAAGGGTATTTTGGTAATTTTCTAGGATTTATTTGGATTTATGTGTCTTTATTATTATTTTAATTATTGATTAGTGTCATGTTAGTCCCTAACCTAGTTTAGCATTAATCTAGAGGTTAGCCACTAACCTAGAAGACTAAGTAGAGGATGTTAGCTTATGTGTAAATATCTAGGTTTCATAAATATCTAGATATCCTACTTTTTAGATATTTTAGCACCTAAATATCTAACCCCTTAGTCAAAGACTTAGGGGCTAAGTTTGCCAAGTGGTAAGACACCCTCCCCTACCCCCATGGCAGCCAAAGACACCCCCTTGCCACCCCTTCCTATATAACCAACACATAGATCTCAAAACCAAGTTCATGTGGAAATTAAACCTAGAAGAAAACCTAGAAAACTACCCCACTCATTTAGCCATAACTTTCTCATTTCAAGAGCTTTGAACCTCTAGTTTTCTCCATTAGGTCACCTACAATCTAAGGGAGCCTAGGAAAGTGAGCTACTCAAGTTTCACCAAGGAAGGACAAGTTGAGGCTATTGGATGTACACCCTCATTTAGTAGAAATTCAAGACATTTCACACATAGAGGTAAATATATCTAAACCTAGTTATTATACTATTTTTTCTTCATTATTGCATGCATATAGTTATAATATAGTTGTGGGTAGGGTTTGGTGAAATCTAGGAATTGTTTGGTGTCGTATCGGACACGTATCCTGATTGAAATTTCATTGTATTTTACTGTTTTTAGCTCACTGTCACATTAATATTTACTCACTGTTTTGTAAATCTTTTTAACCAAAAACCTAGCCTAGCTAACCCTAAACCTAACCCTAAAACACTGAGCACAAATTGGGTTGTGTCGTGTCCAAAATCTGGACACGAAGCTCTCAGTTTCAACACTGTCTGGACACTGCACAGTACACAAAATGTGCCCTGCTACCACAGTGTCCAAACACACTCTTCACGCCACTTGGACACGTCAAAATTGACACACGACACGGGGCATTGACTGACAGGTCATCCCCAAAGTTTGGGATGACCTCGTGTCGTGTCGGACACGGAATCGTCCCCGCAAGGGACGTGCACTGCACTGTACAGCCGTGAAAACGGCTCTGACACGGGTCTCGTGTCCCATGTACACGAGTCGTGTACACGTGTCAGGGTGACACATGTGTAGAAGAACCTAGGGCGAACCCCAGGACACGAGCACGAGATGTGTCGTGTCCTGTGTTGCGTACACGAGACGCGTGCATCACTGCACGACGCGGTCTGAAACCACGTATTTCCCTCTCTGATACGCGTGTCGTGTCCCCTCTATACGACACGTGGACACAGTGCAGGGTGTTGGACACGTACCCTACCCCTAGGTGAACATTCGTGCACGTGCACGAGACACGAGAGTGTCTGTGTCGTGTCCTAGGGTGAGTTGCACGCGTGCACGATACTGTGTGTGTGCGTGTGTATCAGTTTTACCCGATTGGGTTTTGTGAGTCGTGGACACGTCGAAATGTGTCGTGGTGTCGTGTCAGGTATGTAGGACACTAGGGTATGTTGTGGGACACAGTTACCAACCGTTTGATTCGAGTCTTAGTTCGTTTTAGAGTATGTATTTCGAGTTATCCCTGTTTCGAGATACTGTGCACAGTTTCCTGTTTTAGGATTTTTTCCAGTTTTTCAAATATGGATTTTAAACCTAATTTTGATCTGTTTAATACATTGTACTAGTGTATTTTAGTATGTATATACGTAGTATATATGTTTATGTGAGTGTGGGTCGAATTTGGGGAGTTTTGGTAGTGTGTGTGTGTATATACATATGTATGTACATATGTATGTATATGTGTGGTGTGTGTATTCTGTGGGGTTCCTGTCTCAGGAAACCTGAGACACACCCCCCCCCCCCACTGTGCAGTCTCTCTCCCCCTCTCACTGTTAGCTCTCTCTCTCACTCTATGTCTCTCTCTTCCCTCTCTATATGTATATATGGAGTATATTAGATATGTATATATAGTTTATGTATATATTTGAGGGTTATATATATATAGATATGGTATAGTATATATAACTGGCTATATATATAGTTAGGCTAGATAGATAGGCTATATATATATATATAGTTAGGCTATATATATATTTAGCCTATACATTGATAATATATATAGATATGTTAAGTTGCATGTATATATATGTATCATATATATTTGGGTATATATATGGTATTATATATAGATATATTTGCCAGTGCCCTAGATATGTTAGCCTATGGCCTATGGCTAGTAAGTCTTGATTTGACCAATAAGCCTAGTAGACCTAGGTTGACTAGAGTGTTTGACCATATGTTGACCATTGGTCAAGTTTAACCTAATTGCTTGTTGATTAGTCTATGATTGACCAAAACCCTAGTTAGACTAAAGCTTGACCCTATATGGACCCAAGTAACTAGAGTTGACTAGTTTGACCATATTAACTAGTATTTAACTACTAGACCTAGATTGACCAAATGTTGACCATTGTTGACCAAAGTCAACTATAGGTCAAACATTAACCAAATTGACCTAGAAATAGTTGGATGGACTCTAAATGACTTGGTGACCTAAGTTTGACTAAACCCTAGACTATTGACTAGTTGGTTTAGACTTTGACCTATATAAGGGTATTATTTATGACTTGGTTATATAGATAGCCCTATATAGAGTGAAGATATGCATGGGGTGAAGTAGGATACTTAGAGTTGAGTCTTGATTGAGTTAGACTATGGTTTAGCTTGATTATAAGATTAAATTTGGTGTTGTACTATATATATTTATATGTGATGTACTTGTATAGGAAGTTGGTTATACTTTAGCCTTGTAGAATGGTATCCTAGGTATCCTAAGACAGGTTAGCCTATGGTTAGTTAAGTAACCTTATAGAGTTGACTTGGATAGTTGACCCTTGACCCAATTACCTTGTTGACTAATCTAAAGTTGATCAGAACCTTGATTAGTCTAAATTTGACTTAAGTTGACTTAGTTGACTGTAGAATTGTCTAGAGTTGACCAAGTGTGACTTCCTGTGACCTAGTTTGACTATTAGAGTTGACTTTTGACCAAATTGACCTAGAATCATGTAGTATGTATTGTAAACTTTATTTTTACCATTGTGGATACATTGTGACTTATATTGCTCTGATTAGGAGCCAGACACCTCTCCTCAGGCAGTATATCCTCTTCAGACATTCAGTTATCAGGCGAGTACATTCTCTGACCGTTTTATACTTGTTCAGGCTTTACTTCTCGCTCTAGATTACTTTACTTGTTGCTGTCACATTGGTAACACGGATTGGTACTATATGGATCTTTACATGAGATGTTATCCCCCTCGGGAGCATCGGGTACTTCATGTTATGTGTGTTTCACTTTCATCATGTACTCCCATGCTTCTATTATTCATGTGCACTCATGTGATCATGTACTCTCATGTTTACTGAGCCCTCATGTATACTATCATGTGCACCCTTTCATGGGCCCCATGTGATATCATGTACAATAACGTAACTTGTATAGATCCTTGTGTATTGATTGGGGAAACGGGGGAGTAGAAGTGGTCATGTGAATAATTCCAAAGTAGTGTAATCATGTGCAAACTCAGTAGTGTAATCATGTGCAAATTCTAGCCATTCACATGCCTATCTTGTGCTCTACATCACTAGTCACTACAGTTCTCTATATACAGTAGATATTTCATTACAGCTATCTCTTTTACAGCGTATATTTCCTTTCAGCAGTTCATGTATCTTACTCTATTGCCTGTATCGTATTTCCTAACATGATATGCACTGTGTGAGATGTTTTGTGCTCGTTCCCGTCCTGATTGGACCTGTTGAAAATATTACAGAGGATGAGGATGAGGCCCTGGTGACTACCTATTATGGAGCAGGACTAGATGATACTTATGTTGTGGACCCTCAGCAGGTTCCACCTACAGCTGAGGAGGATGTTCCAGTAGTCTAGACCAGTTTAGTCTAGGCAGTCTTTCTATATTTACATTTTGTCTCACTTTCTGTGTTGTATTTTGAGATGTGGAGATGTATAGACTCTTAGACTTTTTGTATTATGAGTTGTCAGTTCTGGATATTGTGTTGTACTAGACACTTAGACTTATTCATCTATGATACTGTTCTCTTGAGTTACTATCTATCTATCTATCTGTCTGTCTTTCGTTCTTCTACCCTAGATGTGATTGAGATGTATATTGTTATGTCACCTCCGTTCGGAGAGTATAAACTGTACAGGTACTTGATATTGATAGATGATTGACCTAGGACAGCGTTCTACCGCCGACACTGCGGCGTAGGCTGGGCGTTGTTACGTTCTCGTACCCTAACAGTGGGTGCGGGTCGTGACACTTGTGGTCTGGCGCTCCATGTAACACCCAGTTTTCCAGATGAGGGTAATTTTGAAATTTTGTAATTATAATTATTAATTATTGATATTTGATTCACATTATGATTTTTAGTGATTTTTAATAATTTTTAAACTATTTAAGAATTGATTTAAGTCATGACTTGTGATTTTGATGTGCTGCTAGTGAAACCTGAGAGACTGCATGACCTAGAGCCTAACCATGTCATTAGGATATTTAATTATCATTTTTAGCCTAGGGGTAATTTGGTCATTTTGACTTATTTGAATTATTTGGTAATTTGTTGAATTGGTGAATTCTAGTTTGACCTTGACTTGTTGAGACCTAGTGAACTAGCCTAGAAGCTAACCCTAACCATGGTGACCCTAGTCTAACTTAGGTTAACCTACTTTTAGTCATTAGAAACTAATTTTTAGAATGAGGGGATTTGGTTTAGTAAATTTAAGTCATGGCTTGTGGTTTCATGAAATGACTTATGGCTTGATGATTTATTTGATCATGACTTGGCCCATGGCACATAACTAGAAGCCCTAACCCTAACCAAACCCTAAATGACCAGCCATAGGGATCCCCACCCTATATAAACACTTATTCTCTAGGGCTTGCCTCTTTCTTTATTCATTCCAACACTTGGAGAAAAGAAAGGTAAGTTTTCCCTTCCAAAAATTCCCATTTTATTCATTTGATCTCCTTTTTTATCCTAGTCTTTTGCATTGGGTTCTAAATTGAGTTTATGGACTGTTGGTGGAGAGCCATTTCAGTTTGGGATCAATTTGGAGCATTTGGCCATCAAGAAGAACACCCCCCATTTGGAGCTTTTCTATGTAATTTGCACCTATAGGTAAAACCCTTTAAATTGATTTAAATTTCAGTTTTCTTTGCATATAGGGCTAGATCTAGGAGTCTCCTAAGTGTCCCTAAAATTTGGGTGAATTTTGTGTCCGTTTGGTGTCCGTATCGGACACGTGTCGTAGTGTATGTTAGGTGTTCGATGAAATGCCTCTAAGGTTTTTAATTTCGATTTTTGCTAAACTAATTACATGATTTTGAAGCTCTTGATGTGTACATTAATATTGTTGAGGACTGAGTTGGTTTTTGCGCAAATTTCGTATCCAAAATGGACACGCAAGTCGTGCACGACACTGCGCACTGGCCCTGTGCTGTGCCCTGCTGCTCGACCCTGATTGCGGACACGACACGCAACCAAATTTTGTGGACACGTTCCCCTAGTGACTGACACGACACCTACGAAATTTTATGGGTTCTTGTTTTGTGTGCACGGAGAAAATCGACCCACACTAAAATTTCACACACGCATACACGCGCACAGGCACGTCCTGATACGCGTTCGTATCAGGGACACGGCGACACGTTGACCCATTTCAGGGTGACACACACGTACCCCTAGACCCCCTCTATCCTCTGACACGTGCACGTGACCCATGATTCACTGTGTCGTGTCCTAGACTAATCGACACGCGTGCACGAGGATTTTCTGAACACTGTGTCTTCCTATTTTTCCTTTTCGATTGTGACACTTCGTGTCCAGTCTAGGACACATGGACACGACCCTAAGGATGACACATATATATATATATGACACTTGTGCACTTGAAAATTTAGGGTGCGTTTGGTTATAAGTTTAAACGCTGTTTTCGAAACAGAAATGCTACAGTAAATACAAATGATGTTTGGCTGCAGTTTTTTGGAAAAGACATTTAGAAAAAAATTTCCGGAAACCAATGTTTAAACACTCTTTTGGGAGAGCAACAAAAAGTTGCTTTCTGAGTTCACTCGTTCTGAAACAACCGCACTGTTCGCGGGACCCACCCCACACCCACCCCCCTTTTCCCGTTTAACCTTCTCTCTCTCACTTTTTTCTTCATCTATGTTCTCTTCCTCTTCCCGAGGGAGGAGTCGACGACCTGGGCGGTGCTACTCCCACTCCTCCGGCTCGTCGACGAGGAGCTCCTCCCTCTCCTCGAGCTCGACGACCTGGGCGGTGCTACTCCCACTCCTCCGGCTCGTCGACGAGGAGCTCCTCCCTCTCCTCGAGCTCGACCCAGATCTGGCGACATGGCAGTGGGGTAGTCGGGTGGTCGAGGACGACGGTGGATGGTCGAGCTCGAGCTCGAGGACGACGACGTCGTCGTCGACCTAGGGTTAGGTCGAGCGCGTGCGGTGGAGGCGGAGGAGCTCGCCTCGGGTGCGGTGGCCCCGCTTGGTCGACGTTGACCCAGGTTAGGTCGAGCTCCTGCCCCAGCGCGTGCGGTGGAGGCGGAGGAGGTCGACCCCTCACCGTGCCTCGATCTCGAGCTTGGCAGCCTTTCGCTCGGCCCTCCGCCTCAATCTCGGGCCGCCTCGAGCTTGGCCGCCTGTGCTAAGATTCCCCAAACATTTGGACACAGTTAGATAGGACACATAATAATATGGACACAAAAAAATATTTTTTAAAAATATTTTACCAAACAAAATTTTTATTTTTTGTTTTAAAAAACCGTTTTCTAAATGAAACTAACCAAACGCAAACTCAGAATGTTTATACTCAGAAAACAGTTTTATAACTTACTCTCAGAAAACTGTTTTCAGGAAAAAATTTCAGAAAACATATCCAAACGGACCCTTAGTTTTCCTTGGATTTTGAGTTCGAATTCCCTGAGAACTTAGGTTGCTGTTTTTTTCTCTGATACTGAATTCCCAGATTTTGACTCAATACTCATTCTGTTTTTTTTTAAGTTTTTAACTGAATCTTAGTTTTAATCCTCATGATTGGATTCATATACATGTGTATTAGGTTGCCTTAATCTTGGTTATTGATAAGTGTTAGGTTTTGGGTTTTCAAAAAAGATTTTAATGGTTGAACTGTCCTAATTTTTCTGATACACTGTTCAGTTTACTGTTTTTTTATGATGATTCAGGATTCAATTCAATTCATTGAGTTCATACATACCTGGGTTGATGTTAGTTCAATATTGGTTTCATGAATTGTATTGGTTTTCAATGTGGGGTTCGAAATTTGCAGGTTCCTGATTTCCTGATATATAAATGTTAGTTTCGATTGTTTCAATCCCTAAGTTTAGATATATAGGAACTGTTTGAATTCCTGATTCTTGATTCTATTTTTTTAAACTGAATTGTTAGTGTTTAATTGCCCTGTTTAATTCAAGTACATGTGTATTAGGTTACTCAATGTTGATTTGTGATAGGTGTTAGGAGTTTGGAATATCAAAATTTGGTATGGGGATTGCATGAAAACTGATTTTTTTTTATACACTGTTAAACTGTCACTTAAATTTCAGAATTCCTGAGGACAGCCCTACTACACACACATACTAACTGTCATTGACACATTGCATTATCCCAAATTCCTGAGAGATCATGAACTGTAATGTTGTATTCACACACACCCTACACTCTTTGTTTTCAGATTTTTCATAGACACAAACACACACCTAAGCTATTGACACACCACTGTTTTCACTTGGTCTTGTTCTCAGAAAATTCCTGAGATAAATCACTGTCCCTTCCCAGTTCTTTTACCCACACATGCTCACACACACTCATTAACTTACACCATATCACCCACACACACATGAAACTCTAATGACACTCTCACTCATGACACACATACACACTTGGACACAATATGTGTTTTCCTATTCTCTATACATAGGTATATATATATATATATATATGTATTGATATGTATATATATATATTAAGGTATCCTATAAATATATTATGGGTGTGTGTACTAATATTATATGGATATATATAATGTATATGGGATATGCATATAGTAGCCTATATGTTATATGTATATTCTATATTATATTATATAATAGATCAATATGTGTATTCTAAATTAGATTATATAAATATATCTATGTGTGTATTAGATAAATATTTTCATGTGTTATGTGTAGATGTGATTATAGGTTGGTTTTAGGCATGATATAGCCTAGCTTAGGCTCTTGGCCTATGGGTGACTTGAATGTCTAGTGTAGAATCTAGATAGATTTGTTAGTCATGTTAGACCTAGAATGGACTAGTTAGACTAGTATAGACCAGGTTTGACTTAGGTTGACCTAGTTTGACCTAGATAGTTGACCAGGGTTGACTTAGAGTTGACTTTGACCTAGATTTGACTTAGAAACATGTAGATTGCATCATAGACTTCATTTGTCTTATTTTAAGCACATTATAACCTGTACTGTTCTATTTAGGACATTGTGACTCCGGTGCAGACGTCTGACATTACACTACTCTTTTCAGAGTACCAGGCGAGTACATTCTCTGATAGTTCTCTCATTTATTTGCCAGTTACTGTATTTCAGTTCTATTTAGTTTTATGTGATTCTCTGATACCACACGTATGGATATTTCTGGATTCATGTATGCGATACACTCACCATATTATTTGGCCTCTATTACTGGAATCACTGGAATCATTCCGGAATCTATTTCTGGAATCATCATATTTTGGCTGGACTCATCTCGATTCTCGTGTCGAATTCTGGATTTTACGGGGCGGGAAAATATTGAGTAAGACATATAGACATACCCCAAATCTGGAATCTCCAACTGGAATCTACTGGAAGCATAGCCGTCTCTTGCCTGATCAGTGAGAGATGTGCCTGATTACCCACAGCCGTTTACATGTCGATCTCGGTATTTTAAAACGCACTTTTAGATTAGCTGGACTCACCTGGATTCTTGATCACTACCTAGAATCATCTGGTATTGGATTCATCTTGTATTAGATTAATCTCGTACTGGATTTATAGTAGTTTACACTTGTTTTACATTTACTGCCTGGACTCATTATGTTACTTAGTTCAGCTAGATTTATTTTACAGTCTTCATTGCCATCATTCTTCTCTTATTTTAGTTACTTACTTTCCTTGTATCTTACTGTTTCTCCATACCATCACCTGTATATAAACTGCCATATTCATCAATAAAACTGTCCATAACTGCTTTATAGTTCCCTGTCATTTACTTGGGTTTTTTTGATGAGTTGTACTCGTTCCTGTCCTGACTGGACCTGTTGAAAATTTTACAGATGATTATCTTGAGGACACATGCCCTACATATTACTGTGGAGATGGTTTAGCTACCTATGGCCCCGACACTCAGGGGTGATTGGGAGATTATCTAGTTGTTGTTTAGCTTTTATGTTTAGAACTGGAGCTGTATGTAGTTGAGATTGTAGTTGAGATTGTGTTTGAGATTGTAGTTGAGATTTGTAGTTGAGATTTTCTGAGTTTATATTATTAGTTGTTGGTTTTATCTTTGTTATTAGTCTTAGATTTTATCTTCTGTGATATCTTATCGTTCTTAGACTGTGATTGAGATTCATTATATCTATACTTGTCCTCCGTTCGGAGTTGAGATTTGACAAGTACATTATATAATTGCGTGAGTTGTTGATTAGATAGTAACCTAGGACAGCGTTCTACCGCCGACACTACGGCGTAGGCTGGGCGTTGTTACGTGCTCGTACCCTCACAGTGGGTGCGGGTCGTGACACTCCACAAAGCAAACACAATCCTCGAGCCTTGCGACACTCTGAAACAACATGTCCAGGCTTCCCACAATATGAGAAGCCCATGGGGGAAGACTGCTTCTGCTTCTGCTGCTGAGGGTGCGTCGGGGTTGAATGCTGAACTGACGTAACCGAAGCTGCCCTTCTCGGAGCTCCAATGGTTAAAGCTCTAGCTGCCGGGGCTGGGGCTGACGACTGATTCATCTGGCCGTGAGATCGCTTTCGACCTTCGGTCCTATCCACAATCCTCTGGGAGGTATACTCATGCCTCCTAGCTGCCCTCAATACCGCATCAAAAGTCTGATGCTCAAACTGTTCCACCGCCAGCAAAATCTCTAGGTGGAGTCCCTGCTGAAATCGCTGGGCTCTATCGAACTCGGTCGCCACCAAGGTGGGAGCAAACCGGCTAAGTCTGGAAAACTCGGCCGCATACCCATCGACCGTCTTGCCCATCTGCTTCAAATTGGTAAACTTGGTCTGAAGATCGTACCGAGCCACCGCATCGAAGTACTTGGTCTGGAACCTCTCACGGAATACTGCCCAAGCAATAGGCGCCGCTAGTCCAACGGCCTGAGTCGCCCACCAGCTGCGGGCTAGATCCAATAACTGCAGGCGCACCACGGCCACCTTCTCGTCTTCTGGGGTCTTTGCTGCTTCCAATATCACTTATGTGTCCTGAAGCCACGCATCAGCAGCGATAGCATCTTCGCTGCCATCGAAGAATGGAGGATTCAGGCGCTTGAAACTGTTCGCTGCACTGTTCCCATGATGTCCACCTCTGCCCAGAGCATCTGCCACCGCCTGATGCAAGACATCTCCTCGACGATCCTGCGATGCAAGCAGCTCCCTGATAAGTCCAACCAAGGCTCCATCATCCTGCCTCGCGGGCTGGGCTGACTGCACCGGGGGTTCTGGATCTCCGGAAGGCATGGCCCGGGAGGCTGCTCCTGAGTGCTGGGCCTGGTCTTCTGGTTGCTGTTGGTCCACGGGAAACGCTTCGCCTTGCTGATCGGCAGGTCCAGGAACAATGACGCTGAAGAAGACGACATAGGGAACAATAAGGAAGGACCAAGACAGATCAACGATACAAGCATGTATTCAGGTCGAGAATCTTAGGGATTAGAAAAGTCGGGCAGAGATCAAAGGCGAGTGCTGATTGAGACATCTATTCGGTAAACCCCCACATATCTTGATCTATAAGACCTGCATGGGCCACCACTTAAACCATGTAACGCCCCAGAACCAGAATACTGGAGAGCGGGGGCATACATAGCCAGCTACGTATAATGAAATGAAATCCATCCTACTATACGGTCACGGCTGTCTAGATACATGAGGGTTTAACTACAATCCATCAGTCTCTTATGGTCAATAACAAGCCTAATTGTCTCAATCTCAAGCAAGCAAGTAAAGTTACAAGATGTAAGATCACCAAGTATACAATAGTAAGGCGTCCCAAACATTACACATCCAGCTGGTCATGAAGCTAGTCGTTACAAAATGTGAGGACTAGCAAGAGTTTAGTCATACATGATCAACCTTAGGATCTGTCAATCATGTTACAGCCCGTAGGCAGACAATAATAAGGTATGCAATACGAGCTAACAGGTGCTCGCCGACTAAACGCCTCAAAATAAAATTTTTACAATAGAGTGAGAGAGCAAAAATAAACCTACTCGTTGTCCTGGTCACGCCTGATGGTCACCATCGGACTGGAAGGTCGGTAGATCCTCTGAGGTAGCTCCGAAATCTGGCCACACAAAACCAGCTGGGTCAGATCCCAGAAAGAGCAAGTGCCACAAAGGAGGCTTCACTTAAGAACTAAAACCAGCACATTAGAAATATATAATAAGCAGTTAAAAGAACTGAAAGTAAAAGAATAACAACAGTCATGATGGAGTACGAGGGAACCATTCAAGTAGCCAGGTCACAACCCTTAAACCAAACAAGGACCGGAGTTGCAACCCTTCACCTGAACAGAACTCCGTCTCCAATCTCTGTTGGTAAGGTAAAATATTACAAGCATGACATGGGGTGCAATAAGACAATAAACGAAAAGAGGAGTTAGAACTGTTCCGGAAGCCAGGTTACAACCCTTAAACCAAACAAGGACCGGGGTTGCAACCCTTCGCCTGAACCGAACTTAGCCTCTGATCTATATTATTACGAGTGATGTCACGCCCCAGAACCAGAATACTGGAGAGCGGGGGCAGACATAGCCAGCTACGTATAACGGAATGGAATCCACGCCGCTATACGGTCACGGCTGTCTAGATATGTGAGGGTTTCACTACAATCCATCAGTCTCTTAAGGTCATAAAATAGCCTATTGTCTCAATCTCAACCAACTAATAATAGTTACAAGATGTCAGACCACCAAATACACAATAGTAAGGCGTCCCATACATTATATATTCGGAATGATCATGAAGCTAGTCGTTACAAAATGTGAGGACTAGCAAGAGTTCAGTCATACATGATCAACCCCCGGGGCTTGTCAATCATGTCACAGCCCGTAGGCAGACAGTAAGTAAGTACAATCGAGCTAACACTTGCTCGTCGGCTAAACGCCTCAAAAGAATAATTTACAATGTTACAGTGGGTGAACAAAAAGAAACCCACTCGATGCCCTGGTTACGCATGGTGACCACCATCGGGCTGGAAGGCAGGGAGATCCTTTGGTGCTGCTCCGGTATCTGGCCATACAAAACCAGCTGGGTCAGACCCCAGAAAGAGCAAGTACCACAAAGGAGACTTCACTTAGGAACTAAAACCAACAAATCATTAGCATTCAACATGTAAGAAAATAGCAATAAGTACGTAGCACAGATTGAGGTTTGTGCTATACCAATGTACTGGCCCCAATCAGAGAAAATAATTAAGTGAAGCATTTTGACATAAGATAACTGGAGAATCATGCTAAATAGAATATAGCTGGGCAATATATGAAGAGAAAACGAGGGTACTATTCCGGAATCCAGGTTACAATCCTTAAACTAAACAAGGACCGGGATTGTAACCCTTCGCCTGAACAGAACTTAGTCTCTGATCATTTATTGCTAAAGGTGACAATCATTAAAGTAAAAAGGAGAGAGTATAATGATAAAAGTGACAATGAAGAGTACAATACGCTAGAGTGACAATAGAGTACAATCATTATAGTAACAATCTGGAGTGACAATCATTCAATCATTCTGGTACAATCTTTCAATCAATCACTTCTAGACAATACTATACTGGACTAGACTCCATCCAAGCAATCATGGCCAATCATTGTCTACGGCTTTCTACATTAACTAACTAGGGTTATCACAATCCTAGTTACTAGCAAGATGCAATGAGATGCTCCAAGTAGTCACAGGCCCTGCAGCTATCCAGGTTATCCAGGCAATTATAGTGACAATTTAAAGAGTACAATACATTAGAGTGACAATAGAGTTCAATCATTAAAGTGACAATAGAGTTCAATCATTAAAGTGACAATAGAGTTCAATCATTAAAGTGACAATAGAGGGTGCCCCACATAACAATGGGCTGGAAATGTGCCCTACTCGTCGGCAGGGTACAAGTCCAAACATTTGCGACCGGGATAACGGGATCGCCTGTAACTGGGGAACATCTCTTCATGACTAATGAATTAATCTAGTCATTAACCTTACTCCATTTCAGTAGGTACTCCTGACCGTGGTACTCAGGAGTCCCCTCCTAGACATGATGTAAGACAGGACTGGATCATTTGTACAAGCACAATCGCCCACGGTGTCCAGGTTAATTATACAGGTCAGGTCATGTCAAGTAGCCGTCATAACAGCTTATCAAGATATATCATGTCAGGTTATCATGCCAAGTGTACTTTGTCAGGAGTGCGCCACGGCGGACCACTATCATGTCATGTCAGTTTATCATTCAATCATGTCAATCAAGTTCAGGGCAAAAGGCGTAAGGATATAAAATGAGCGTAAAATATCTAATAAATATCAATACACAGGACTATAGAAGAGCCATGCGGCTAAAGCATATGCGGCCAGGAAAGGGTAAGACACATGCGGCCCAATTAGGAGAGCGCATGCGGCCAGGGTCACTGCATCCCATGCGGCCAAGACAAGGGGGCGCATGCGGCTGGAAGTGCAAGGGCGCATGCGGTCAGGAAGCTAATCCCCATGCGGCCAGTGGGAAGGGAGGGGCTTCATGCGGCTGAGAGGAAGCAAGTTCATGCGGCTAGAAAATGATGGGCGCATATGCGGCTCAATTAGGAGAGAAGTCCATGCGGCCAGGAAATGATGGGCACATATGCGGCTCAATTAGGAAAGAAGTCCATGCGGCCAGGAATGGCATCCAGCCTATGCGGCTGAGAGTCCCATGCGGCAGAGTTACTTGCCGCATGAATTGTCATGCGGCCAAGTCAAGCCCATGCGGCCAGAACTGTCGTATGAAGGCTCATGCGGCTCGGAATCACTTGCCGCATGAAGTATTCATGCGGTCAAGTCTAGCACTGTTCTTCTTCTCCAAGCTTCTGAGAAGAAGAACGCCAAGAATCCATGCTTCCAAGCTCCATGAAACCTTCATCCGGAGTCTAAATTCGAACTTCCATAGGTCAAAATAGGGCAGAATGAAATGCTCTACAATATGAAACCATCAAAACATAGAAATAACAAGATTAAGTAGATCAAAACCCAAGAAATCTGAAAATAAAATAAACTTAGATCTACAAGAATCTAGCCATAGAAAGTAGAAATGCCAAGTACTAAAGTAAGTTAAAATGCTGTAAGGAAGATAATGAAGCAATAAAATTGGAGTTCCTCCATGAAGCAAGTTGCACTTGCCTAGGCCTCTCTCTCTCTCTCTCTCTCCCTCTCGCTGGTAGGTAAGGAAGTAAATGAGAAAGAAGAAGATGATGATTAATGAAGAGAGAGAAAGGAAAAGGGGTTAATAAATGGGGATGGTGGTGGTAGGTAGGGGTTCACCCCTATGGTTCATAATGAACCATGCAAACCAAACCAAGCCGAACCAACCCAGGAATAAACCAAGCCAAGATAAACCAAGGTGAATCAAGTCAAGGCCAATAAACTCTCACTCTATAGCAATTTAAACCAAATGAATCATGAAATAAACCAAGCTTCACTAATCTAATGAACCATTAAAACCAATTAAACTATCAATGACAATAAAACCAAGCCAAGGCAAAATAAACCAAGATAACTAATCATGACTAAAATAAAATATGGGTCCAAAACACGTATACGTACACTAAATACGTATCACGAATTTGGGACATTACAAGTGACAATCATGCGATCAAGCCTGCAATAATCGAGCACTAAAACTACACCATGCAATCGCTCCCGGCCAATCAGTGACTACGACTTTCTACATTAGCTAACTAGATTTGTCACAACATGCAGTGAGATGTTCCTCCAGCCACAAGCCCTGCAGCTAATCCAGGTTATCCAGGCGACTTGGGTTCATTAAGCAGTACATTATTCTTTCCATATATCAATGAGTTTGGACTTGTGCCCTACTCGTCGGCAGGCTGCAAGTCCCACAATGGTGGCCGGGATAACGGGATCGCCTGTAGCTGGGGAAATCTCTCATGACTACTGAATTATTCTAGTTATTAGTCTTAGCCATTTACAGTGGGTACCCCTGACCGTGGTACTCAGGGATCCCTGTCCTAGACATAATGCAAACATTATCGGTTCTATTGTACAAACACACTCAACCACGGTGTCCAGGCCATTCAATTTTGTCATGTCATGTTCACTGTCAAGAGTGCGCCACGTCGGACCACTATCACATCATGTCAAAAGTGTACCACAACGGGTCACCATCGTGTCAGGGAACAATTAATTTAGCACAAGTACACATTTAATAATTAAATATTAGAAGGGGCAAGGCAGTGGGGGACTCATGCGGCTCGAAAAGGTTTCCATGCGGCCAGCAGTTACGTGGCCATATGCGGCTGAGCAAAATAGATTAATATACATTATATTAACATACACTATACAATATATTAATATATAATAATTATATGCTTGGTATGCATTAGCATAATGTATCAATATACATGCAGCTAATTGTCCCCATGTTCCATATGCGGCTCATATATGCTAGCATATTAAAATATGATAATAGCAAAGCATATAAAATATGCTTTCATGGCAAGTATATGCGGCTCACGTATGCCTTGTGTGCAAAAGCGAAATAGCAAGATATATAAAATAAGCTTGCACACGAAGCCACGTGGGTTACAATATAATGCAAGCAGAGCCATATATGCGGCTGGCTTTAGGAGTTACATTAAGAAAATATATTAAAATACAATGAAAAATGCATTGAAGAATGCATAAAATGCAATTCTCAACTGCTTATGCGGCTCATTCGAGTGCCATATGCGGCTGGTACATGTAAAGTACGTAAAATTTAATAATAATAATAATAATAATAATAATAATAAATGCAGCGATGCATGGCCATGCCATATGCGGTTCACTATTTGCTTTCCCTTATGCGGCAAATAGAATAACCATGCGGCCAAGCGTGTTATTCGATATGCATTAATGCATTAAACCATGCATTAGAATAATGCATGCACTAAGAAAACTAAAAGAGCTACTTTATGGATGATCCTGTACTAAATGCATTAAGTCATGCATGGTATAATGCATGCCTTAAGAAAATCAATACATGCATGGTTCTTTCAACGTAAGCTAATATTTTAATATTGCATTGAATACCACATGAACGCCTTCATGCGGCTCACTGTTGGAGTGGCCTATGCGGCTCACATGAAATTATCCATGCGGCTCACATGCATTTGAAAGATGCATTTAAATGCATGCTCTACCAAATGCATTTTTTTGGGAGTGCATTACTACATGCATTAAATGCATGCCACAGAATGCGTTTTAGAGAATGCATTTTTAATGCAGGCACTTGAATGTGTATTAAAATATTCATTAAAATATTTCATGCATTAGTATAATGCAATATGATGTTAAGGTAATATTAAGGAAAGCCATGCGGCTCAGCAAAATTTCCATAGGTCAAATTTGGACCAAACGAAATTTTCTGCAATCATGGGATCCTCAACTAGCAAATATGCAAGTTTAATAGATCCAAAATTCAGGAAACCGAAAATACCACAAAGCTAGATCTACAAAAATTTAACCATGGAAATGAAAAATGCCAAGTACTAAAGTGGGTTAGAAACACATGAGAAAAATAATGGAACAATAAAAATGGATTTTTTTCATGAAGCAAGGTGCACTTGCCTAAGCTCTCCCACTCTCTCTCTCTCTCTCTGGTGGTTGAAGAAGTAATGGTGGAGAAGAAGAAGTAATGAAGAGAGAGAAATGTTAGTGGGATATTTAATGAAAGTGGTGGTAGGTGGGAGTGGTTCACATAAAACCGAACCATGCAAACCAAGCCGAACCAAGTCAAATTGGGCCGAACCAAACAAGGAGACAAGCCACACGGGTCTAAATACGTACACGTATACCGAGATACGTAATACGAACAATGGTCATTACACTATCAAGCCACACAGCCAATAGCTCGTTTCTTTCTTCCTTTCTCGTTCATATCATTTCATTTCATTATTTCCAGTTACTCTATATTATTCTATCTTTACAGCATACAAAGGAAACATGTGATCATTCTTATGTACGCAAGTATAGCAATATTTTTTTCTCTCTTAACAAGCATGGCAATAATACTATCAATTAAGCGACAGTCTAACTTTAACATACAATTTTTTTTTATCATTAACGAGTATAGCAAAGGTTCCTTCATTACGCAAGCAGGTAAGTTCTCTTATTCAAGCATACAAGTCAGGTAGTATCTTTCTTACTGATTACAAACTTATTCTTAACAAGCATGTATTTATTCTTCTTATAGATTCTTTATTGAGCGTGAAAGAATTAGAAAGTGAAGTCTTGCTCACTCACCATAATGATACGTCTTCATGTCCCAACAAGGGAGCTCTCTACTGAAGGCTTCCTCTCGAGCCAGCAAACCGATATCAATATCCATATAATTTCTTCGCTGGAAGCGGGTCATTACAACATCAATTCATTGAATGTGAATGTAAATGGAAGAAGAATCAAAACCACCAACCTTGAAGAAATGTCTATCTACCTCGACCGAGCATATCTTTGAATAAATCATTTGCATAAATCCAAGTCCAACCAAGCCCTTTGAGCCAACGAACCATCTCAATGCACAATACGAAGTGGAGCATTACAATAACCTCCTATCGCGGCTCTCTGCTCAAATCATAGAGGTACCTTTGCTAGTGGTGCCGTGGTGGTAGGGTGGTTGGGGGTGGCAAGGTAGTTGGCTCCTCCAGCCTTCCTTCCCTCCTTCTCCAACTCTTTTTACAGTCATGGTTAAGGCCACTTGGACTTGACACGTCCTCTCAGATGGCATAGTAAATTAAAATTAAAAAAATGAAATGGAGTGGGTTTATGCGGAAAAAGGAGTTAGTTAAAAATTTTAAAAAAAAAGTTAAATCATAAATAATAATGGAATTAGGTAGGGTGGATTTGGTGGGATGAATTAAGGATTTATTAAGAAATAAATATGGGATTACGACATTTGTTTAAGAGAAATAATTAGGAAAAATAGGAATTAATGAGAAAATTATATATATTTAAAATATAGGAAATTATGAAAAATGGTAATTGACTTGAACTTCGAATTTATTTAAATTTTCAGGTTCGTGGCTATTACAATACTCGAACTCAATAACCCTCACCAACCCAACCGCTAGGTGCACTCCTGGTGACAATTGAACACTCATTTGATATTGAAGACTAATTAAGCTTGTATGTGCAATATGCACAAAATCTGCATACAATACTTTACTTTTAATTATACATTTATGGTACCAATTATGAGTAAACCATAACCAAAATAATTCTAGTCAGAAAATCCCATATTTGTTTCAACTAACATACTACACCTCCCTAATTTTAATCGAGTCTCCTGCCTGCCTAGACCTTTCGGGAATGGAATTCTAGATGATTCCGATTATGCCTTCCACGAGATACATAAACGTTGTATTTGACCCTCAACTGAGGCCATCTCCAGCTACCAAGTTTGACCTTTTCTTGGCATTACCATCTGGGAGATAAGTCCTTGCTTGTGTTAGAACTTAGAACTACATGCACACATTGTTTGATCTTCAAAACAATTACTTCCTAAAGCTCTAATGGGGCTGTTTGGCTCGTGAAAGTATAAAAAAATAAAAAATTTAAAAGTGGAGAGTTTGCATGCGCATTGTATATGCGTGTCATACGTACGTATATTTTGACTTCCTATGTTTGAATGGTTGTTGAAAATGAGTTAAAAAGTTAACATTTTGTAGTTTCGACGTTTGGTTGCTGGAAGTTGTAGTTGAGAAATGACATTATATATATATATATATATATATATATATATATATATATATATATATATATATATATATAATTAAATTAAATTAAATTAAATTATTATTATTATTATTATTATTATTATTATTATTATTATTATCGGAGTTCCAATTTTTTCGGAATCTAATGAGGAGTTTCGGACACTTCAGCCAATTTTTTCGAAAGTTAAAAGTACGAGCAGAACACTTTTGGAACTACTTTTGATAGGAGTTCCGAATTTCTTGAAGTGACTAACCAAACAACGGAAGTTGAATTTTTCTCGGAACTAGCAATGAATAATGCGAAATAGGAGTTCCGGAAGGCGGGCTTCTACGAACCAAACACACAAACACCTTTGTTTTGCGAAATCAGGAATTTAGGAAAAGAAACTCATTCATTTCATATGTTTGAATGCCATGAAAAAAGAAGCATAAAAAGGAAATTAGTTTTGGGGAGGAAAATGGCCTCTCACATGTCCCAAAGATTCACTTTTCCTTCCAATTTTCTGTCTTTGTTACAAAAATTTATGACTAAATAAATTACCCCTGCTCAAAGATGTACTTTGACTTTTTAAAACACAGAAAAGAAAAATTGATAGAAATTATAATTTTTCAGTCCACGAAGAGAACAAAGAATTAATTTACTTTCATTTCTTTTCCGCGAACCACCTAAAAACGATTCAAAGCTTCTTCGGCACTTTCTCCACACTCAAGATCAAAGTGTCGAAGTGGATGCTAAAGACCATGGTTACATTATGGGCAGGCCAGTTGATTCCTGTAGCTTTACATGACGCTAGGATACATGTAGATTTTAGAGAGAACAGTACAAAAATGCAAGAACACAATTTAGTGCCAGAGCAACACCAATTCTGATACCAGACTACCAGTGGCTACACAATAACAGAAGCATAAGACACAAGCAAAGGAGTGAGTCATCCTGTATGTATCCGGGTTAAAAATTCGTAAATGTAGATTATGATATAGTGGACACTCAGCATAATTCACTCAGCAACATAAAATAGGCAGATATTTGGCGAAAAATACTGGATAAAGTACACAAGATCCAGAGAGTCACAACTCCCGCGCAACATAACATTCCAACTGTTTAGAACAAACTTTTACATAATCATATCACATAGTAAAAACAATATATGCCATCTACTACCGGAACTGCAAGTAACCTAAAACCCTGGTGAACGAAGGTCAGACATGCACAAAGCATGAACTCAAAAGTTGTTGAAGCAGGAAACTTGCGTGAGAGACCGTCCTATAATAACCCCGAGGTCAAAAGAGAGCACAGGAGCCATAAGCTAGATCTCGTCATGGAATGTACCATAAAGTTCACCATGGCTACTCACCTGTGCTCCGGCCTCATTCTGGCTCTTATCGTCTCGGTCACAGTCCTTGGGGAGCCTCAACCAAACGGAGATATTGTCACCATGGTGCAGGAGATGCAACACGCCAACTATTTCACCTTCGTGATGCTGCTCAACATGGCGCAGGACAAAATACCGCCTACTGCCACTTTCCTGATGCCCAGTGATCAAGTGCTGTCAAGGACTCCAATAGCCGAGAACAAGGTGCTGGAGTTCCTACATAGGCACTCGATTCCTTCACCGCTGTTGTTCGATGATATGCAACATTTACCAACCGAGACCATGGTCCCAACTTATGAGGCAGACTATATGTTGAGAATCATCAATGGGGGAAGGAACGGATTTTTCCTCAACAATGTTCAGATCACCAGTATAAACATCTGCACTGCTGGATCTTCCTTCAGGTGCCATGGGATAAATGGTGTTCTGAATCTGGCAGTGGAAAACAGGACAGCAGCCACCTGCCCCAACGCAAGTCCACCAACTGCTGCAGTAGGACCATCATCAGCTCCAACAAAGTCACCACCACCAGTTTCAGGTCCACCACCAGTGGCAAGCCCCCCACCCCCACCTATGGCAGATCCCCCAAGTCCAGCACCATCAGAATTTAGTGATGGCTTCAGGAAATCGAAATCTCCAACTGGGTTCTTTAGACTGTTACTTACCATAGTCTCATGCCTAGTAGTGTCGACGAAGTTTCCATTTTAGAAGTGAGTGTCCTGTTCGCTTTAACTAGCCAATACCTTTCTTCTCTGTTCTCCAAAGTTAATGTTTCGAATATTATTCAATGGCAGCATGATATAATTGTTGGAATTTCTGTACCTCCACTGATGTATTCTGTCTTCACTGTCTCAAGAACAAGCTCAGGCAACATCATCAGCCCTGTTGGAGGAACAAAAATTACATAGTTTATGGAACTGTTGTGGCCCATAATTTCCGAGTAAAGGAAATAAATAACAAAAGATTTCAGAACTAAGAAACTATTACCTCCAATTTTTTAAGGTGACCAGAAGATTGTAAATTGATCAGTGGAATAGCTCTTTTCGAAGCAAAGTGAGCTTTGGGTTATAATCGCTGTACCCGAAATTGCAGTTAGCAGTACTCAACACATCAATCTTCCTGGCAACAGCATCGGTTGCTCCAACACCCACATGACACAAACCAACTGCTTCTAGTGCTGACGCCCAAGTTTCAATATAGTTTGGCAAATATTGATCTAATACTTGAGCAAACCCAACCATTGTGAATCAGACCCTGATGATGCAGAATATCAACCTGCCAAAACTGAATAAAACAAGTCTTTCGAGCATAGAATACTATACAGTTGTCTTGCAAATGAAACTTTTGCTCATATCTACTCTTGTATATCAATCACAAGTTAAAGAGGAGCTCAATCTTAACAAATAGCCAAGGCTATATATAGATAAAAATTATTTGACGAAACTGAATAAATATGCCAATAAAGTGTTATGACCTGTAAATATTGCAGTTCTATGCTATGGGAACCTAAAATGCCTGACACCACATCACAGAATATTAGTTCTCCGTAGAAGAAAACATGCATAATATATAAGATTTATATTACACCATACTCGATGATTAGACAGTCATTAACTATGAAATACACCCCTTAGTCAGAAAGAGTAATAGATTACATCAAAATGTTATATAGAGAATACGGATAAGATGATCAACAGAACCTATCATAACTTCAACAAAGAGGTTCCCACCAACATGCCTGCTTGAGCCTGACTGCTAAAAGATCAGTCAAGGCAGAAGTTATAACATGAACCATGCGTAGCGGTCAGTATCCACATCATAACTACCTGATAACAATCAACTGTAAGAAATCATAGTCCTCATGCTTTTAGGTTTAACATATTATGTAAATAAACTCATGCATATATCTTATTGGGGTTGGGCTCCAGGAATGGTCCATAGCTGGCTTCGATTTAATGATCACTCCCTTCTGGATCGGTTTGCCCAATCTGCAGATCAGGATCCAAGGGCCTCTGGTGGCTGTCAACACCAGAATGTTGGCCATTTCTGTCAAATCTTGGATCATCAGCTCCTCTTGGTACATCTCCAAGTTTCTCCTGCAAAGTTGTAGCCGAATTTAGTAAAATGGTAAGTGTTCAGTGGAACACAAAATAGTATATACCAGAAATGAGATAACCCTGTCACCTTAAGGGAGTTGTTCTGAGAAAGAAGTTGATCATACTCATTCCTGATACGGTTTACCTCAGCTTTAAGGGAAGCATTTTCCTCTTTCAACACGTCAACTCGCTGAGCCAGCTCCTCACACTCAGCCTGGAACTCATAGCCATTAATGAGCAATATTTTGTTTCATACAGTATCAGTAACAACCACTAATATACAACAATAGCCATAATGATCTAGGCTGCCCACAAGACCACAACTATTTGGGGCTGGCAGATAATTCTACCCCAGTTTTAACATGAATATTTTTTCAACATTTATTAGCACATAGTATCTCCAAATATATATAATGTGAGATTCCTGCCTATATTATAGTCTTACCTGCTTTCGCAATCTGGATCTACGGGCAGATTCCCTGTTTGACTGCTTTCTTTTCTGCCTTTTAAGTTCTCTCTCATCCTAAATTCCAAAACAAGCATAAATTATCTAAAATGTCATTGGAAACAAAATTCAACTGAACTTTCTGCATCTCTATGAAGTCATACAGAGAAGCAAACAACTACAAAAAGTAATGTATAACGACTTAAACTGTGTAAGACGTAGGTACACCCATATTATATACATGCTTTAAACTATATCCCCAAATATCTGTATATAGTACTATGATTCACAAAGTTAGAATACCAACCCATAGGTTGTTTCTTGAAAATAAAGATGAAGTTAACATGGATTTTCCTTTCAATCATAGTATGTAATGGACCATCCATAGGCTGACTTATCATAATAGACAACAAAGTAGATATACACAATCTATACATCTATAGAGAAAAATGAAGATGGAGAGGAAGGAGGCAAGAAATTGGAAGAACATATTACACAAAGTATTGCATTCTATTGTACTAGATTTATTTTATTTTACACAAGATTCACGCGCAGTCATACAGACCTTGTAATTAAATATTGCCAGACCCAGGTTTTCCAATTTGGTAGTTTGTTTTACGATTTTATCGTTCATAGACATTGATATTGATGAGATCATTCCAAGTAGCAGCACCTTACATTGACATATCCTTAACATTAATGGGAAAGTTTAGAAGTGTTACGGTGGATATGACCAAGTTTCATGCTGGCACTATGCATTTTGATGTTCTATTATGTAATGAGTTCAAAATTACCACAAGGTCAAGCATTACAACTCTTAAGTCTCTAAGGCTTCAGCAATGCAATTTAAATGTAATTATGGCTTTTACTAATCGACCATGCTTAAAAAGATTCTCTTAACTGATTATAGTTATAATTGACTGCCAACAAAAGTTCATATCAGTTGAAAACTTTACTCAAATTGGTTATTAGACAAGTACTGGGTCTTTAGACCAAAATTTTCCAATTCGTACTTGGCACAATGATACTGCAAAAATTAAACTTCATGAACCGTCAAGTATATTCATGAGAAAGAAACATGGACCAAACCTAACACCCTATAAATGAAACCACAGAAAATATTTCTTTATTATTTATTGTCATGCCAAAGATAAGGTTTTGAAAAGTTGTTAAAGCTAATCATAACAGAAACAAATAATTTCAAACATCTTATATTATTTGATGAGTGCGCTAAGAGAAAACCTGCACCCAGAGCTCTGTTGGACCACCAGGGACCAGAGCTCCTCCAACTGCAGCGGCAGGACCTTTAGCACGTATTGGAGGAACAGGTGATGGGGTTGTTGCACCCCAGTAGTCCATCCCAATATTCAGGTTTGTGGTGGGACCAGTAACTGCTCCAGGTACACCAGCTGCTGGCATAGGCATAATTGCCACGCCTTGGTTCAACATTGGCTGTGATGGAGTACGGGATACTCCATTTTGATTACTACGTGACCGGTTACCATTGTGGGGTGCATCTGCTTTGATGCATTCATTATATCAATCATTAAAACGAAAGGTAGTTATCAAATTACTCAAGGTAAAGAAGCTGTATAGCTTTACCATCAAAAGAATCTTGCCCACCAGATGTTTTTGGTTGGGAATCCTGTGTAAGATTAAAAAAATATTAATCCTAATAGTAAAGAACTGAAAAGTTTACATGCTTCAGCAGTAAAGAGTAAAACTATGTGCATCAACACTTAACAAGAGTAAAAATGTTTATCCAAAAAAAAAAAAAAAGGTTTGACAATAATAGGGCTCAGGACACTTGCATGCTTGCTGGCATTATTCGAATAAATTTGGTTTTGAAGTTCAGAATAACTGTAGCTCTCAGAATACAAGATAGTACACAATTTTGTCAAGGAGAGATAATTGGATCCGTTAGATGCATTGCTAATACCAGAACTAGAACTACGTAACAAAGCAATCATCAGCTTCCCATGTGACAATGTTAGTAATCTAAAAACTAACAAGTTTTGTTGTGGTTTTGCATTTTGACTCTAGTAAACACAAAATACATTATTTAAATAAAGCCAAATGCACATGCCAATGTTATCTTTTAGTTTATACGGATGGTTCAGAATTACTGGAAGAATCTTTTGGCGTAACTAGCAAATCTTTACCTAGGGATCACCTGCTTTATCATTTTATAAAAATCATATTCTGACTTTCGCAATTTTAGACATGAGCCTCAGACATCCAATGTTCAAACTTCAATAGGTTCAAATAAGGGAAAACATGTCAGAGACAATAGGAGGAAAAAAAACCCAGCACACATAAAACAGAAATACACGGGCCACAAAATGAATAAATGACAAATTTACATAGTAAAAAAATAAGACAAAATGACAAATAGATGGAAGAAGCTTAGAATTGCATTGACTTCAAATCCCAAAGGAACATAGGGAACTTTATTCGAGTATAAGAATGTTGCCTAAAACAAGTAGAGAAACTAAAGGAGAGTGCCCCAGCAGAAGAGGGCTGTACTTTAGTATCAAAAGGGAAATAGTCTAACAGCCGATGTTTTATCCAAGGCCAATTAGCTATAGACTCCAGATAATTTTCATATATCTTTCATATATGTCTATCCATTTCATCATCTATTGCCTATCAAAATTCATAGCTAACTTGGATTGCCAGTATCTGCTCATATTAGTTGCAACAATGTAGCCTACAAATGTACTGATATGGCATGCTCAGATTTCCACTCATTTGGTTTCATAAATATTGAATTAAATTGTGAAACTGCTGAAAGTATGTGGACACATAATTTGGTTTAAGCCAACAATCTAGTGGCATTCCAAGTTTAGACTTACAGAATAAACATGAATTCATCTACCCCAGGTACGCAATCATGATGTCCCATATGATCAAACAGAGTATAAAGAAATGGTCAATCAGGATTTCTTTCTTCGTGCACGTTTTCAAAATCTAGCATTAGTCAATTGCATTTGGAAAGTGGGAAGTTTGCAAAATATCATTGTTGTCACGGTGCATGGTGCGTGGCGAGGCTCAAGGCACCTTAACACCAAAGGCGCATGGCGCGGCGTGCACCTCGTTGAAGCCAGGCGCAAGTTTTATATTTTTTATAATAATCAAGAAAATACTCTAAACTATATATATATATATATATATATATATATATATATATATATATATATATATATATTAGAAGCCATAAGAAGAAGCAGAAGCAAAAGCAAAAGCGGGGACGAAAGCAGGGGCAGGAGCGGGTGCGGAGGGGCACGACTACTTAGAAGAGTCTAAAGTTGGGAACATGATGGGAGTGTGCACTAATAAAAAATTTATGCTTATTAATTATTGTTATCAAAACTTATACATATTTTAATATTTATTAGAATTTATAAAGTTCAATTCAAAGTTACAGAGAGATCATTCACATGTTAAATTTTTTTGAAGTCAAGATAAATGATTTTTAGTTTCTCAGTACTTTGATAAGCGTGTATTAAAATCTTCTAACTTTTTCCCTAAAACTTATGTCATCTTTTAAAATTATGGTCATATTATAGGAAGCGCTAGTGTCATCAGAGAAACGCGCTTCCGCCACCGGAGAAACGAGCTTCCATCATCGGGGAAACGAGCTCCCAAGTAAGAACCGTCAAATCGAAGCTCTTACTGAGATTCGTCGACATTCTAGGAGTTTCTGGCATATATATATATATATATATATATATATATATATATATATAAAGGATGTAGAGAGTAATGCACACATTGTAAAGAATATATATAAACCAAAAACCATATATTAACGACAAATAGTACCAGTAAAATGATGTAGAAAGTAATGTATAGACTATAGAGCATATATAAACGACAATACTACTTTAAAAAACCATAGATTAAAGCAAAATATTTAAAACATGAAAGAACCCACAATTCAAAGCATGAGTTGTAGTACCTTAACTAAACGACGAACTATCATAAACCGATAAAAGCCAAGAGTTATATTAATGTCTTATGACTCTAATCACAAAGTTTGTCAAACCACCAAAAACCATTCACTAACTACTATGGTACTACACTAGTAAGTAGTAACTAGACTACTATCCATCATCATCAAATGAAACTTTTCCTTATCATCACCATCAGAAGAAAGAAGAGTAGAAGAAAGAAGAGAGGAAGGAGGTGGTTGTGATCGTTTAAAGAAGGAAAAAGAGAAAAATGAGATGGGTTATATCTGACTACTAGGGTTATTTGTTTTGGCATGGTTTACTTGTGGGCCTGGATTGTCGAGCTAGTTTAAGTCAACAAAGAAAAAACATAAAGCGCATCATTTTTTGTGCCATGAACCATGCACCATGAGGTGCCATCTGACTGCAAAATATAGTACTGGTCTATATCAGCCAATGTTAAATCATTTCTCTTCCATGAGGTGCCATCTTGATGGGACATGCGCTTTGCGACATGGCACCCAAAGGTGTGCGCCTCCATGAAGCGCCAGTCCTTGCACCATGGTGAGGTGCCTTGCTTGCGCTACGCTGCACATCACACGTGTCGTATCTCGATGCGCCATTGACAACATTGAACAAGAGCTTCCCATTATACAACTAGGATTTCAAAATTGTGATTCTGGAATCTACCCCAAAATTTACTCTTTTCTTTCTCGTCAACCGCACATTTGTGTGATTCTTAAATCACATCTTTTCTTCATTTTTCCTCCCCTTCCCTCTTGATCCCTTAACCCGATTACTATGGGCACCCTCTACCCTCCCTCCTTGTCGTCACCAATGAGGCACAACGCTGGCCTCACTCTGCACCATGCTGTCTGCTTCCTCCATTGCACAGGCAGCCGCCGCGAGATGTGTGAGTCGTCGTTAGTGATCTGTGAGTCTGTCACCAAGCAACTGGAGGAACGGCACATAAACAAGTCCTACTCGAAAGTCGAAATGGTGGTGTTCCTCGACATGATTTGGAACCTAGTGTTGGCGGGGCTAGTTGCCAGTTGCTGATTGTCAGCAGGGAGGTTCAGTTGGTGATGTGGATCTCGGCTAGGTGATCCATTACGGATCACACATGGCCTACATATTCATCGAATAAATGTTGATGTTAGCTTCCCGTTCATGTCCTCTAGCAGATCAAGAGATCCGTTCGACAGCTCGTTGTCAATCAATAAAAAACTGGACAACGCCAGACAGATCACGACTACTGATCCACGAAACAATTGGTAGATCAAGACACCCTTTCCAATAGTTAACAATTCAAAAGAATTCATCTGCATGATTGCAAAAGCAACTCAATCTGTTGATCAGTACTGCTGTTGATATTAGTATTTTTTTTATCTTTAGTCCTATTAAAATTGTTCTGGACCACTCAGCGGGACCGCAAATCTTTGAGCTTGGTATCAGTAGAATAGCGATATCAAAAACACATGGAGGGCGTGTTTTCAAAATCACAATCAGGATGTAGTCATTGTATTTTGTTTGAAATTACTATGGATTAAACCTCACAATCACCAACACCGCATCTCTGAGATCTTGTTTGAATAACATAAAAACAAATTTGCAAACACAACAGATGCAGGTAGATGTGGATAAGATAATTAAAAAATCCTACCCAGTTAATCATTCATTGCTGCCAAGTTCCATGGTTGCAGAATGAAGATCTAGAAAGTAACACTAAGGTTAAACTCAAAACTCACATTCTGAGAATTGGCATCACTTCCTTCGCTTGAAGCTTCACTTCCACTTTCACCACTGTAAAACCACAGTAATCTTAGTACCTTAATAATCAGAATAATTGTACAAATTGTGTAAACTGTTATCCAAGGAAAAATGTATGACAACAGTGAATCTCAAGCTTACATGACTTCATACTGTAACAGACAATGTTTTTCTACCAAAGATGGCAAAGAAAGCGAAGACTTTGTACCTTTGAGAAAAACCTCCATTAGCTGATGCCCCTGATGTTTTACCCTGATCATTGTTCTTTCCTGTAATCATATTCAAACTACCTAAGCTTCCTTTCGAGCTTTTGAGTGGGCTCTTTTCTTTTCCTTCAGGTGATTTACCATCCACTTCCATGCCACCAGGTGCTGCCCCCTATAAAAACTAAGTTTAGTCATATTTGATTCATTGGTTACATGATATAGGGTATCATACATCAATATATGGCAGGTTACTCACAGAGGTCTCAACATTGCCATTTGGGGAAGGCATAGCATAAGGACTAAACGGGTGAGACCCCTATTAAATGTTTATAGAGGACAGCATATTTGTTAGTGGCAAACAAATAAAAAGAGAAATAGATCATGTGTTCATAGAATGAAATGTGTAGTATGGTACGAAGATATACCGGAGGAAGAGATGGATGGGCATATACTCCGTGAGGATACATGACATATGGAGGTGGTGGTGTCCCATATGGAGGCATCATGTGCTGCAAAGGAAAGAATTCATGGATGAGCACCAAAACTACAAAATCTTCAATTGATTGAAGCCGCAAATCAACTAGCTAACACCAAGAATCCTTCCTGGAGAACTAGCCTACTTTCTTCCACTAAGCTGTGCATGTGTGTGATCGTTGTCACTAGACTCACTACACATGGCATCCAGAAAGAACCCCCAGTAAATTAAAAGTACAACCTACAGCCTATAGCATCAGTCCCACAAATGACTAGTTAGCTTTATAACGAACATCATAATCAGGTATCAAGACAAACTCATCCTGACTCTTCCCTTTTGTTTCCAACTTCAGTAGCGTATGCAACTCTTGAAGAAATAATCAAAAGGAAGAAGGTTCTACCAAGGCTCCTGGTGTTCCTGACACATCAATTGTTATATATTAACACCTTAACATTCTACAGCAACTTCCATCTGGTGGTTATGGCTACTGTGAACCTGACACTATTAGCAATAAGACTTGCATTAATCCACTTTCAACCAGAATCAACCACGTAGCAAACATAGAAACTATCCCAATAATCTAAAGATAACAATTGTTGTCAGAACCAACGACAACATACAGACTTCTGACCTCGGGAGAAGCAACCTAGCTAAATTTAACAAAGCAATGAGGCTCGAGTATGCTGCAGGAGAGCAGAAAGGAATACCTAACTAAATATCACAATTTGGAGAACCTAGAGCTTGAGTTGTTGTATCTAGACCAAACAATGGTGGTTCCATAGAACCTAATTGGGTTAGTTGGCATGGGATGATAAATCTCTACTTGGTGTTGGAACTCAAACAATTACATATCTAAGCCAACACCCATACTCGCGTAGGCTATGTAGAGTGGCGGTTGTAAGTGTTACAAAATAACCTCCTGTTGCAAAAAGAGAATTCTTGGTTTAGTTCTCAACCTTAATGACAAAAATATTGAGAAAATTCTATAGAGTCAAGTCATAGTGATCCATTATCAAGAATGGCTTTGGTTATCACATAATTGAAGGCTTGCCATCATTTCTCGAAATCTCATCCTACTTGGGTCATCCCTTTTAAGACACAAACCGGATTGGTAGATGACACAGTAACTCTAGTAACAACCACAATTCAAACTTTATAGTGCACAACTCAAACTCTAGTAACCAACACAAGTCAACTGATTCTTCACAAGTTAACAAAATTATCAGTGTAAGTAGAAATCACCTGAGGTCCCCACATATAAGGATGCCCTGTGGGACTCGACCCCATGGGCGACGGGAAGAAGCCGTGCGGAGGCATCGGCGAATACGCCTACACCGAAAAATATCAAAATTTTCAGAACCCATCAGCTGCTTCCACCACATAAACTCGGTTCACAGACAAAGATCAAAATTTGTCGACAATCAACTCAAATTCAGTTACAGTCACCTGAAAAGCCGTCCAATCCGGGTACGCGGGTGCGGCCGGCGCGGAGCTAGCGGCCGGAGGCTGATCCTGAACGAAGAAAAAGATTAAAGATTGAATCTTTCTCGTAACGAAACAGTGATGATTTACAAAAACAAATCAAAGATCGAATCTTTTATCATCGTAGCTCGGAATGAAACAGTAATAATTGAAGAAATCGATCACCTGGGCTGGCGCCGAGGATTTGGGGGCCTTTTCCGGTGTGTCCGTTTCGCTTTTTCCCATGAATTGGGATTTCAGGTTGCTTCTGGATGGGAATTCGGATCGAGATCGGGGAGATCGATGGGTGAAAAACCCTAACTTGACGAAACCCTAGAATTTGGGGGTTGGGTGGGCGAAGATTAGGAATTTAGGGTTAGGGTTTAGTGAATGAGAGAGATTGAAATCAATCGCCGGAGGGAGGAGATCAGCGATACTTGCATCAGAAAGCACCATTCCTTTTTTTTTGTTTTTTTTTTTTGTTGGGAAAGCGAAATCCAATGGGGGTAGAATGGGAATGAATGAAATGATGGGGGTATTTTTGGAACATGGAAAATAGATTTATTTTCTCTTAATTTTTAATTTCTAAGATGAAAAAAAAAACTCTCTTGATTTTCAATAACATTTTTTTATTTGAAAAAACAGTTTTTACAAGAACAAAATCTCCAACAGTCTTCATAGGGCGAAATGTCTCAAATTAATAATGAGTTCTGTATGCATAATATTAGCATCTGACATCCATCTTTAAAGAAACGACATATATCTGTATTGTCACAAGTAGAGTTGAACGTGTTGAATTTGACGATTAGCCAACTCGGACCGGATTTGTCAACTTTTATGACAACCTATGCACATGAATACAAACATGGATAAGAAACGATATAGATACAAAATATAAATATTCTTAAATATATATAGTATCATTACTTATGACGCATAAAGACAAATATGCTACAACTAGCGAAGGAAGAATAGGGCAAATGGGGTTAGCTAACCACACTAAAAAAAAAATATGTGTGTGTGTGCGCGGCGTGGCTTGGTGGTAGTGCGGGGGCACCATGTAGAAGCATGGAAAAGATGGAGTTTATGCGGATCATCACTCCATGCGACCAAGAGAAACCAAGCCACAGAGGGAAGGCTCTCGAAGATCCCCTGCGGCTAAGTGAAACTAAGCCACAGAAGGTGTCACGACCCGCACCCTGAAGAGGGGCACGAGTACGTGGTTACGTCCAGCCTACGCCGCAGTATCGGCGGTAGAACGCTGTATATAGGGTCTGTAAATACTACGACTAAAACAGATAAATGTACCTGTATAATATATACACTCCGAATGGAGGTGACATAGCAATACAGTCTCAATCACATATATCAAACTACGGTAGATAGTATGAAAAAGGAAATATGATAGAATAAACAAGAAATGAGTCCAAGATCCACAAGTCAGAGCTATACACAAACATCCAGAGTCTCAGAAAATATATAATAGATACTACAAACTGAAATGTACTAGCTGGCTCGCAGGCCAGTCAAACCTAACTAAACTAAGCTACTCAGGGTGAGCAAAATCTAGTGGCTCTACCAACAAGCCACGGTCTAAGTCTAATCCTGTCACGACCCGCACCCGGATATACGGGTACGAATACGTAGACGACGCCCAGCCTACGCCGCAGTATCGGCGGTAGAACGCTGTCTAGTACCCAATAAATATACACTACGTCTAGAAGGCCTATAACTACAAATATACTCTAGTCACATCACAACAGCTAGGGATGATAAGACAAGAAAGATAACTAAAGCACAAGAACAACTAGAAACTACTAGAATGAATCATAAGACATGAAATAAAGAAGGAAAAACAAGACTAACTAAGGATAACTACCAGGCAACTCACATAGAAGAATAGTGAGATCCACCTCAGCTAGCAACATCATGAAGTCCACTAATGGTATAACAACTCCTAAAATATTATCAACGGTATCCTGTCAGGAAAATGAGCAAGTACAAACACCAACAGCAGTTCCATGTGAATTGACAAATACTATAAGAGACAGTAATAATGAAATACAAGACAAAGAATATAGGCGACTTGGGAACCATTCGAAAGCCGAGTTACAACCCTTAAACCAAACAAGGACCGGGGTTGTAACCCTTCTTTCGAATAGAACCTAGTCCCATCATCATGGTACAGTATAAAGACAGGTAGAGCATATGAGAAATGAATCATAGCATGGTGAAAGTACAGTAAGTAAAGGTGAACTGGAATGTAAGATATGACAACAAATAAATAAAAAGTGATTTGAATTATTAGGGCAAAATGTGATCGGCTAGAAAACAAGGGAAAGGTTATCCACTTGGCTCGACAATCACACGGAACCTCTGACGAGGGCCTCCGAAGAGGGTCATACCGGCCAACCTGGATAACCGGCAGGGGGTATCTGCTACACCCTACGTGAGGTGAGGGTGGCGCCAGCAAAACACGGAAATATCATCACGGAGGCTTTGATCACATAACCCCTAATAATTCCCCTCTATCCCCCGAATAGTATCACGGATCCGGACATGGCACGTCATGACACGGGATTCAAAAGCAGGTGATCAGCCCACTCCCAAGTCCATGTCTATACAAGTACAGGAAACACGGAAATATCTCATACCCATATACCAAGAAAGTCCAGGAATAACATCTCATGCCAGGATCCGATGTATACTAGTCCGTGAACTGTCGTGTCGGGAATCAAGTAAAACACTACGACTGAATCGGATATAGTAGATATCAAGACAATGAAAACTATCAGTGAATGTACTCGCCTGCGGTCCTGAGCTGTCAAATGGGGTCGATGCTCAGAGTGATGCCACAGACCTAAAGATAAGATATATATATAAACTAATTAGGGTTCAACAGTGTTAGGCTTGATTCTATAGTATAAGCTACGCGATCTAGGTCAGACTCATTCCACTAAGTCAAACTAGGCCACAATAAGTCAAACCAAATCAAACTAGGTCAAACTGGGTCAATGGTTGACTTACAGTTGACTTTTGGTCAACTGGTCAACTATGGTCAACTCTAGGTCAAATGTTGACTCTACTTCGACGTTTAGTCAAAGCAGTCAACCATGGTCAGACAGGGTCAAGGCTAGTCTCTATAAACACCTACAGGGTCAACTCATTCAATTTCAGTGATTGTGCAATCACCGGAATCGACGGAACTCAAAATACCACAAAAGGAGAAGGATTATAATAATAGGGTAAAAACCTACAGATATTGTCGGATGATGAAACTAACATCACCAACGTGTCCAGAATGGTCAAATCAGCTAGAATAGCCTGTCCAAAAGTCTAATTTGGACACAGGGGCAAAACGATAATTTCGGACCAAAATGATGTCCGCCGTTGGACACACTTTACACCGAAAAACGTGTCAAAATAAAAGTACACAAAACCTAACAAGTTATATGTCCACGAATTCAGAATAACGATACGAACCCAACGGTATATCCAGAATTGGATTCCGTTGACCCGATCTCAAATTGGTCCGTTGACCAGGACATTAAAAACCGATTTGCACGGAAAAGCATGTCGGAGCCAATGTCCTCAAAACTCAGCAAATTATATGTCAACGAGTCCAGAATGATGATACGAACTCAACGGTATATCCAGAATTGGATTCCGATGAGCCGAACTCAAAATGACACGTTGATCCGGATATTGGTATCCGACTTGCACCGAAATGCGTGCCGGAACCAATGTCCACTAAAATCTAGCAAATTATATGTCAACGAGTCCAGAATGACGATACGAACTCAACGGTATATCCGGAATTGGATTCCGATGAGCCGGCGTCAAAAAGTCCCGTTGACTCAGAAAGTGGGACCCGCTTTGCACCGAAATGCGTGCCAGGGCCCACATTCTCCAAATCAAGCAAACTTTATATAAAAACATGCCAGAACGACGCCACGAGTCTACTGGTGGTGTCAGAAATTGAATCCGGAGTCCCGGGTTCAAAAATAGAATTTTACAAGTGCAACACTAAGAATTCGAACGGCCAACTTTGGCGTCGAATTCGACCGACCTAACAAGCTCAAACTGAAATGGAATCTAAAGGGGGCAGAAAGAGGGTTATACCAGCTGTGCACCGGAACTGGTGGCACGCAAAACGGAGCTGCGACGACGAAGATACGAATCCGCGAAGTTGGCGTCGCAAAACTGTCCAAAAACAGTACAAATTAAAACGTCAACTTGGTGGCCGGTTTTGATGTATCAAACGACAAAATTAACGGGTGAAATTTGACAGAGGTGAAGAGGGATATACCGAGATTGTAACGGAGCAGAAAAATCGCCGATCCAACGGTCGGATCTCTCGAAAAACGTGCGTGAAGTCGCTGTTTCGAGACGCGATTCAGAGTTCCGTTCCCGCGCTCGCGCCGACGGGATTTCGTGAAAATGCACGAATCGACTGTCGTGCGCACCGGGGACGAGGGTGGATGCCAGGGGGTGTTCGCCGGAGTGTGCGCGCGCGGCCAGGGGGCTCACCGGCGGCGGCGGTGGCCGGGGCGGCGCGCGGCCGGCCTGTGCGCGCGGGTGCTGCCGCCCGCCTACTGCAGCTACTGCTGCGTGCTGGCTGCTGGAGCTGCGGCTGCTGCCTCGCGGCGACGCGCGCGGTGGCGCAGCCAGGCGGCGGCGGTGGCAGCCCAGCAAGGGGAGGAAGGAGGAGGAGATTAGAAGAGGTGGTGGTAGTGGTGGTGATATTTGTTGGTAATGGTGGTGCTCTTCACAATGAAGAGGAAGAAGAGAAGAAGAAGAATAAGTTAAGGAAGACGAAGTAGAGAAGAAGGAGTTGAGGGGAGGGGGTGTTCGGCCATGGGGGCTTGGCATGGCTGTTCGTACATGAAGGGATGGGGAGGTGGTTTGTTTGTTAGAGAAGAGAGAGAGAGAAGTATGGATATTATATGTGTGTGTGTGTGTAGATATTTAATATAGAAGAGAGAGAATGGAAGATATTAAAGAGAGAGAGGGAGAGTAGAGAGAGAGGGGGAAAGTAGTCGGCTGTAGGGGGGTGTGTTCCTGATGGGAGAGGGGAGTGATGTGAGGATAGAGAGATGATTATTTAAATGAAGAGAGAGAGAGAGAGATATATATTATATATATATATGTATATATATATAATGAGATATCTGTATATGTATAAAGATATTTTTGAGTAGAGTAAAAAAATAAGAAAATATCAGTGGGGTGTATGGGTAGCCATGGTAGGGCCTACACCCAATTGGGTCGGATACTGGGCTAAGATCGGACAGGTTCAGGACCAAGATTTAATTAAAATAATAATTTTAAACTATTTAAAATCATGAACGAAATTGGAGCACAAGAAAAATCAATTCGATGGCGCGCAAGTGGCACGTGCACTGTAGGCTCAAAATAGGCCAGGGCCATATATTGGGTCGACTGGATTGGACCGATGTCGGGCCCGAAAATTAAGTTGGAAATTAAATCACAAATTACGGCAGACGATAAATTGGTCTAAATTGACCCGAAGTTGCGCGAATCAAATGGAGCACAAGGGAACAAGTTCGAGTGGGACACGATATATCAACATGAAGACAATCTCGTCTACTACAAACTTCAAGAAGGAAGTTTCCAGAGACTGGCATCCCTGATGCTCTAGAAATCCAAGTCACGGTAAAGAGCATTAAATCAAAATTAATTAAATCTAAATAATTTATCGAGAATAAATTATTTAGAAAATTTGAAAAAATCCCGGAAATTCAGGGGACTTACATCCCACCCACCTTATAAAAATTTCGTCCTCGAAATTAAAGGTTGTAGTAGGGGTAAAACAAGATAGAAAGTTTTAGGCAAAAACTTAGGCACGATCATAGAATGACAAGTTTGCACGATTAAGATAATCAATTCACAATTATTCAGGCACGATGAAAAATTTTCGCACGTTAGAATCAAAATTTGAAAAGAATCATATAGGCACGATTATAGATAAGTTAAGTCATTGGAACACGATTCAGAAATGACTTAGGAGAACGAAAGTTATAGATGAAGTCCACGTACGAGGTGACGTGTAGCACTCGGGTTAACGGATAATCAGCCTGAAAGTCACACAGGCTTGATCAAGATGAGAGATAATCATGATCAAAACAAGGCTTGGCATGATTGAGCTGGAGTTTTTGACACAACAAAATCGAAGTCAAGGTCTTATAGACCTGATCAAGATTGAAGAGTGTGATTAATAAAATCATGGAATACGCTCCAAGTTCGAGCGTGAATAAAATTGGAAATAGTCTAAGATCACTTGGCACGATAGAGGTGTGACAACAAAATCAAAACTTGAGCTTCATCCGGTTATAATCAACAAAATATTGATAATAGGATTTCAGCTTACTGAAATTTGATTTAGGATTTGAGATAGGCATGATTAAGCACAAGGAAATTTCAATTACAATCAGAAAATCAAATCAAGGTCGAAAAGAGTATAGGCACGAGTGTTTCAAAATCCAAACATGCTCAAAATTGAATCTCAATACGATCATAGATACGGTCAGCTCAACCTTGGTCAAAAGTATAACGGTTTAGGCATGACCAACATGAGACTCCGGCATAATCAAGGATAGTATGAAGCTAAATCGTGATTGGAATGGAATTTAGTCATTTGCCAGAATTGAATCGAAAGTTTAAAGCACGAGTGATGATAGCATTGTCCAATCACAATAAAAGTAAATAATTTAGTCTCAGCATGATTTAAATTGATCAAGTTTTGGGTAAATCACAATTTGGGCAAGATGGAGAACAAAATCAACGAAGTCTGGACACGAGCATCTAAGAAGAAAATCATATCACAATGGAATTCGAAACCATTTAAGTTTAATCAACAATCAAGACTCTTTGGCACGATAAACTAGACAACCAGAATCGATTGGTCAATCAGAGAGGATCAATCTCGCGATATCAAAATATAATAAACAAATCAAGGATGTAGAATTGAATTGCTTCTGTTATCATAGAAACCAGAATATGGGATCGTAGGAGGAAGCCGGGGTAATCATCTCGCTCTGCTTCGACTGCTACCCACAATGTCTACTCCGAGACGGATAATTACGATACTTCCTCGATTTCTCCCAAGATAAAAAGATATGAAAATTCTAAAATTTTCAAGGTTTTCAAAGTATGGCTGACAGAGTAGATACGAGATAAGTAATTGGTGGAATCAAGACATAATTGATCAAGACGGAGGAAGTAAGGGTAAGATGAAGAAATCATCATGCGATGAGGAAGAGAAGAATGGGAAAACATAAGTAATAGTAGGAACTGCTCTTGCCCAATAGGTTAAAACAAGTGAATCAATTTAAGATAAGATCTGATAACCATACACGTCTATCCCGAATCATGTTGCCAAAATTTTTGCCACGCCAGTAAGCATAGCTGCAATAAACGATAGAGTCCATAACTAAGGTATACACCCTAAATTATGTCATCTAGATTCCTTACCACGCCAACCGGTATGGCTGCAAGAGAATCTAAATGCCATAACCAGGATAGTATATCCAAAATCAGGCTCCATACCCTTGTCAGGCTAGCTAATATGACTGCGATAAATTCTAAACTCCATAAATAAAGTAGACATTTATCGTTCCCATCGCCCTCATCAATATGTTTATCAGAATATCTTAACTCAATCTAGAAAAACTTATCTTCAACAAAATCAAAATCGAAGTCAACAACGAACGAACATCAAGATTTAAAATTCAACAAGGAATCAAAGATAACTGAATGGAAACTAGCGGAAACAGATTTCGAGATAGGATTTAGAAAAAAATTCTCAAGAGATGTCCATAGGTACTATCTAGGTCAAGATAAAAGAAAATCATTGGAATATAATCTAAAACAATCCCAACCTGATATGAGACTGGTAAATCATATTCTCGTCTCGACCTAGAAGATATATAAGTTCAACTTATACCTTCCCTCTGGGGTCCACAAACTCATTCCAAGAAAGAATAAAGTTGATAATGGACAGATATTTCAGAAATCAGGACGAACAGAACAAATGGGAAAAGCTTCGAAAAGTTCGAAATAAGATTCCCAGGGGTCATCCCTGGAATCTACCAAGAGTTCCTAATATGTGACTGAGTACCAAATTCCTAAAATATTCCATGACTCAACCCTAAATCCTAGGACAGGCTCGCAGTAGTACAAAAAAGCTCAAGTACTACCACGACTTCGCATTAATTGCAAAGACTGACCTGCATGGGCCACCACAAAAACGTGTCACGACCCGCACCCGGATATACGGGTACGAATACGTAGACGACGCCCAGCCTACGCCGCAGTATCGGCGGTAGAACGCTGTCTAGTACCCAATAAATATACACTACGTCTAGAAGGCCTATAACTACAAATATACTCTAGTCACATCACAACAGCTAGAAATGATAAGACAAGAAAGATAACTAAAGCACAAGAATAACTAGAAACTACTAGAATGAATCATAAGACATGAAATAAAGAAGGAAAAATAAGACTAACTAAGGATAACTACCAGGCAACTCACATAGAAGAATAGTGAGATCCGCCTCAGCTAGCAACATCATGAAGTCCACTAATGGTATAACAACTCCTAAAATATTATCAACGGTATCCTGTCAGGAAAATGAGCAAGTACAAACACCAACAGCAGTTCCATGTGAATTGACAAATACTATAAGAGACAGTAATAATGAAATACAAGACAAAGAATATAGGCGACTTGGGAACCATTCGAAAGCCGAGTTACAACCCTTAAACCAAACAAGGACCGGGGTTGTAACCCTTCTTTCGAATAGAACCTAGTCCCATCATCATGGTACAGTATAAAGGCAGGTAGAGCATATGAGAAATGAATCATAGCATGGTGAAAGTACAGTAAGTAAAGGTGAACTGGAATGTAAGATATGACAACAAATAAATAAAAAGTGATTTGAATTATTAGGGAGAAATGTGATCGGCTAGGAAACAAGGGAAAGGTTATCCACTTGGCTCGACAATCACACGGAACCTCTGACGAGGGCCTCCAAAGAGGGTCATACCGGCCAACCTGGATAACCGGCAGGGGGTATCTGCTACACCCTACGTGAGGTGAGGGTGGCGCCAGCAAAACACAGAAATATCATCACGGAGGCTTTGATCACATAACCCCTAATAATTCCCCTCTATCCCCCGAATAGTATCACGGATCCGGACATGGCACGTCATGACACGGGATTCAAAAGCAGGTGATCAGCCCACTCCCAAGTCCATGTCTATACAAGTATAGGAAACACGAAAATATCTCATACCCATATACCAAGAAAGTCCAGGAATAACATCTCATGCCAGGATCCGATGTATACTAGTCCGTGAACTGTCGTGTCGGGAATCAAGTAAAACACTACGACTGAATCGGATATAGTAGATATCAAGACAATGAAAACTATCAGTGAATGTACTCGCCTGCGGTCCTGAGCTGTCAAATGGGGTCGATGCTCAGAGTGATGCCACAGACCTAAAGATAAGATATATATAAACTAATTAGGGTTCAACAGTGTTAGGCTTGATTCTATAGTATAAGCTACGCGATCTAGGTCAGACTCATTCCACTAAGTCAAACTAGGCCACAATAAGTCAAACCAAGTCAAACTAGGTCAAACTGGGTCAATGGTTGACTTACAGTTGACTTTTGGTCAACTGGTCAACTATGGTCAACTCTAGGTCAAATGTTGACTCTACTTCGACGTTTAGTCAAAGCAGTCAACCATGGTCAGACAGGGTCAAGGCTAGTCTCTATAAACACCTACAGGGTCAACTCATTCAATTTCAGTGATTGTGCAATCACCGGAATCGACGGAACTCAAAATACCACAAAAGTAGAAGGATTATAATAATAGGGTGAAAACCTATAGATGTTGTCGGATGATAAAACTAACATCACCAACGTGTCCAGAATGGTCAAATCAGCTAGAATAGCCTGTCCAAAAGTCCAATTTGGACACAGGGGCAAAACGGTAATTTCGGGCCAAAATGATGTCCGCCGTTGGACACACTTTATACCGAAAAATGTATCAAAATAAAAGTGCACAAAATCTAACAAATTATATATCCACGAATCCAGAATGACGATACGAATCCAACGGTATATCCAGAATTGGATTCCGTTGACCCGATCTCAAATTGGTCCGTTGACCAGGACATTGAAAACCGATTTGCACGGAAAAGCATGTCGGAGCCAATGTCCTCAAAACTCAGCAAATTATATGTCAACGAGTCCAGAATGATGATACGAACTCAACGGTATATCCAGAATTGGATTCCGATGAGCCGAACTCAAAATGACACGTTGATCCGGATATTGGTATCCGACTTGCACCGAAATGCGTGTCGGAACCAATGTCCACTAAAACCTAGCAAATTATATGTCAACGAGTCCAGAATGACGATACGAACTCAACGGTATATCCGGAATTGGATTCCGATGAGCCGACATCAAAAAGTCCCGTTGACTCAGAAAGTGGGACCCGCTTTGCACCGAAATGCGTACCAGGGCCCACATTCTCCAAATCAAGCAAACTTTATATGAAAACATGCCAGAACGACTCCACGAGTCTACTGGTGGTGTCAGAAATTGAATCCGGAGTCCCGGGTTCAAAAATAGAATTTTACAAGTGCAACACTAAGAATTCGAACGACCAACTTTGGCGTCGAATTCGACCGACCTAACAAGCTCAAACTGAAATGGAATCTAAAGGGGGCAGGAAGAGGGTTATACCAGCTGTGCACCGGAACTGGTGGCGCGCAAAACGGAGCTGCGACGACGAAGATACGAACCCGCAAAGTTGGCATCACAAAACTGTCCAAAAATAGTACAAATTAAAACGTCAACTTGGTGGCCGGTTTTGATGTATCAAACGACGAAATTAACGGGTGAAATTTGACAGAGGTGAAGAGGGATATACCGAGATTGTAACGGAGCGGAGAAATCACTGATCCAACGGTCGGATCTCTCGGGAAACGTGCGTGAAGTCGCTATTTCGAGACGCGATTCAGAGTTCCGTTCCCGCGCTCGCGCCGACGGGATTTCGTGAAAATGCACGAATCGACTGTCGTGCGCACCGGGGACGAGGGTGGATGCCAGGAGGTGTTCGCCGGAGTGTGCGCGTGCGGCCAGGGGGCTCACCGGCGGCGGCGGTGGCCGGGGCGGCGCGCGGCCGGCCTGTGCACGCGGGGTGCTGCCGCCCGCCTACTACAGCTACTGCTGCGTGCTGGCTGCTAGAGCTGCGGCTGCTGCCTCGCGGCGACGCGTGCGGTGGCGCAGCCAGGCGGCGGCGGTGGCAGCCCAGCAAGGGAAGGAAGGAGGAGGAGATTAGAAGAGGTGGTGGTAGTGGTGGTGATGTTTGTTGGTAATGGTGGTGCTCTTCACAATGAAGAGGAAGAAGAGAAGAAGAAGAATAAGTTAAGGAAGACGAAGTGGAGAAGAAGGAGTTGAGGGGAGGGGGTGTTCGGCCATGGGGGCTTGGCATGGCTGTTCGTACATGAAGGGATGGGGTGGTGGTTTGTTTGTTAGAGAAGAGAGAGAGAGAAGTATGGATATTATATGTGTGTGTGTAGATATTTAATATAGAAGAGAGAGAATGGAAGATATTAAAGAGAGAGAGGGAAAGTAGAGAGAGAGGGGGAAAGTAGTCGGCTGTAGGGGGGTGTTCCTGATGGGAGAGGGGAGTGATGTGAGGATAGAGAGATGATTATTTAAATGAAGAGAGAGAGAGAGAGATATATTATATATATATATATGTATATATATATATATATATATATAATGAGATATCTGTATATGTATAAAGATATTTTTGAGTAGAGTAAAAAAATGTGAAAATATCAGTGGGGTGTATGGGTAGCCATGGTAGGGCCTACACCCAATTGGGTCGGGTACTGGGCTAAGATCGAACAGGTTCAGGACCAAGATTTAATTAAAATAATAATTTTAAACTATTTAAAATCATGAACGAAATTGGAGCACAAGGAAAATCAATTCGATGGCGCGCAAGTGGCACGTGCACAGTAGGCTCAAAACAGGCCAGGGCCATATATTGGGTCGACTGGATTGGACCGATGTCGGGCCCGAAAATTAAGTTGAAAATTAAATCACAAATTACGGCAGACGATAAATTGGTCTAAATTGACCCGAAGTTGCGCGAATCAAATAGAGCACAAGGGAACAAGTTCGAGTGGGACACGATATATCAACATGAAGACAATCTCGTCTACTACAAACTTCAAGAAGGAAGTTTCCAGAGACTGGCATCCCTGATGCTCTAGAAATCCAAGTCACGGTAAAGAGCATTAAATCAAAATTTATTTAAATCTAAATAATTTATCGAGAATAAATTATTTAGAAAATTCAAAAAAATCTCGGAAATTCAGGGGACTTACAAATCCATCAGACTAAACTCCATAATAGGCCGGACAATCAGCCTCGGAATCATCTGTAAAATTTGTCAACGGTATCCTGTCAGGAAAATGAGCAAGTACAAACACCAACAGCAGTTCCATATGAATTGATAAATTCTATAAGAGACATTGTAATGAAATACAAGACAAAATCAACTGGAAATATATATATATCATGGTGTGAGTACTGAGAAGAACGACGATATGAATGTATATAGGGCGACTTGGGAACTGTTCGGAAAGCCGAGTTACAACCCTTAAACCAAACAAGGACTGGGGCTGTAACCCTTCTCCCGAACAGAACTTAGTCACCACAGATAATAAATATAAAAGGTGCCTTGAATTATTAGTGCGTCATATGATCGGCTTGGGAAACATGTTCAAGCTTTCCATCTGACCGGCTACGAACAAATAACAAGTGTGAAACAACAAGTGTGAAGATAAGGCCGGTCACCATGGAAAGTTGAAAATAAGTAGCTATGAACAAGTGTCGAGTACAAGTATGAAACAACAAGTGGGTATTTTGATCACACAACCACTAATAACTCCCCATCCCCGAATAGTATAAAGGATCCGGACATAACACGTCATGACACGGGTTCGAAAGCAGGGGGCCAGCCCACTCCCAAGTCCATGTCTATACAAGTACAAGTAACAAATCGAGTCATGTACCAATATACCAAGTAATCTGAGAACAACATCTCATGATAGGATCCGACATATACTAGTCCGTGAAATATCGTGTCTGGAAATCAAGTAAGACACTACGACTGAATCGGATATAGCAGATATCAAGACAATAAAAACTATCAGTGAATGTACTCGCCTGTGGTCCTGAGCTGATAGGGTGAGCAGACGCTCAGAGCGATCATAGACCTAAGATAAGATACTATGAGTCAAACAGGACTAAATACTGAAAAAGGAAACTAATTCAAGTCATAATGCAAGTCTAAGTCAAAACTAGGTCAATCTAGGTCAGACTGAGTCACACTAGGTCATACTGGCTCATACTGGGTCATACTAGGTCACTGGGAGTCAATCCAAGAAAAACTAGGTCAATCTGGTTCAAGGGTTGACTTACAGTTAACTTTTGGTCAAAAAGTCAACTCTGGCCAACTCTGGTCAACACTGAGTCAACCCTGGGTCAACCCTAGGTCAAACAAGTCAAATGTTGACTAACAGTTGACTTTCAGTCAACTGGTCAACTCTGGATTGGTTTCGGTCAAATCGGGTCGCTTAAAGACTAAGTTTGACTCTCGGTTGACTTAAGTTTGACTCTCGGTTGACTTTTGTTGACTTTTGGTCAAAACCAGTCTATGAGTACCATATTTGATCATTACCAACCACGGAAATCAAGTTCTAACTCTATCTTAGGCTTCTAACACAAATATCCTATTTCTAGGCAAAACTAGTATTTACCCTTCTAAGGTAAATTTCGATACCTTGCCCAATACCAAGGAAATCCCGCAAATACCCATGGTACTAGCCTAGGCTCCTTAGGGTAGCTAGATATCAACCCATCTAAGGTTTACCAACCAAGAAATTTGGGTATCCTAGGTATCTAGGCCATGTTAGGATACGGGGTATTGATTTACCCTATTACCTTATCTATATCATGAATTTTACCCTCTTCTCTACCACACTCATCTACACCACTCATTCTCATGATACACTCCTATATTTATCACTCTCATAGGTTTCCTATAGGTTTTCTACTAGTTTAGCTATAGGACATACTATAGGTTACTAGATACACTCACTAATGGCTCTCTCACACACACACACAACTCACAAACAATCACACACACAAGGCTAAACACATGGACTGATTTAAGTGGACTTGTGGACTGAAATTAATGGTGTTATAGGGCTGTGCATGTGGGGCAAGTTAGGGACTGATTTGGTGTCAAAGTGGAGGCTAAATGTGGTGTTTAAATGGGACTAAGGGGTTGCCATCCATGGGCTAAATTTGGACAGCCATGGGGGCTACAAAGGGCTGTGTTTGACAGTCCAAAAGGGGCTGATTTGTGAGGGTTTAGGGCTGCCATTGGAGGAAAAGGTGGGGGAGTTTGGTGGACTGAATATGGGGCAATGTGGGGACAGGTTTTACAGTCCAATGGGACTGTTTTGAGTGGACTGATTTGTGAAAATGTGGACTGTCAACCTGCTGAATTTGTGGACAGATTTGGTGTTCAAGTGGACTGATTTTGAGGTCCAATAGGACAGCACTTAGGCTCAAATGGACAGCCACAATGAAGGGAAAATGTGGGCTGAAATGTAGGTAATATAGGGACAAAAATATGGCAATTTTGAGGACTGTTTTGGGGTGTTCCCATGGGCTGTTTTAGGGTGTTAATGACAGCCATAGGGGGGGGGATTTCTGGACTGTTTGGGACAGCAGGTAGGGGCTCTCTCCTCCCTCTAATCACTCTACAACACCACAAACTCATCTCTCCACATCTCTCTCTATTTCACACTCCTCTTCACATGATTTCCCCTCTCAAACAAATCACCAAACACCACCACTACTAACATACACACACACACCCCAAGCCATCTTGGCCGAACCTGTCAAGCTCTCCCCCACACAACACAAGCCACACACAACACATAATATATAATCCTCCATATATATATATATATATATATATATATATATATATATAAATTATAGGAATATGATACATTAAGAGAAACCATTCCTACACACATGAAAATTCTGAAATAATATAGAACACACCCAAAAATCAATGCACAACAATATCCATGTGTCCAAATAGGGGGGTTTTCCTATTAGGACACAAACCTACATATTGGACACCTCTAAAAATGCCCAAAGGACACAAAATAGTCTCTAATGGAGACACAACCATGGGAATCATTCCTATGGGTTTCCTAACCATTCTACATGAGAGGGAAAACTATTTTAGAGAAGAGTTTACCTATTTTTGGAAATGAAACAATGGTGAGCTCTCAAAAATGGAAGGAACCTTTGGAGAAGAAGAAGAAGAAGAAGTGGATGAGAACAAATGGAAGTGATTTTCTCTCTCCTACCCACCCCCTACATAATGTGGCCGGCCACCACATGGCTCCAAACCCCCTTTTCCTAATTACAAGTTTGTCCTCCTATTGTTTTATTAGCCCCTTACAAGGTTGCTTAGGGTTTGGGGGTTAAAAATGTAAATCTAGTGTTCTAATTAGGTCTAACCTAATCCATGGGGTCATGATAAATCCCTCGAACTTTTGATGGTAATATTGTGGGCCATGGCTAGCTAGTGTGTGGGCCCGCTAAGGTCAAAACTATCCCGGGTCCCCGAAACAAGTCAAAACAAGTCGAAATGAGTTGAAATTCGAACCCGACTCAAATAACCCCAAAATATTACAGTAATTTAATAAATAATTTCAAAATAATTTAAAAAAATGAAAAATGACAAAAATACCCCTGTTTCTGGAAACTGGGGGTGACAAATCTATCCACCTTAAAAAAATTTCGTCCTCGAAATTTAAAACCAAACAATAGTAAAATCTCAGATTTACAAGTCATGGCTAAAATTTTAAAATGATTAAAATCTCAAAAATCAAAACAGGAATTAAATGACTAAATTTATAAAATTTAAAGTTACTCTCAAATATAAGTCTATCCACCTTAAAAGAATCATCCAAAAACCTTAAACAAGGTAAACATAGAAAATTTATGCAATTTGATAATCGTATGCGTCTGTCCAATAATCATGATACTCAGAACCTCCGTCATGCCAGTGAGCAAGGCTACGATAATCACAGAGTCATCAACTACGGTACATACCTCTAGAATTATGGTATTTAAAATTTTCGCATTACCGCTAGCTTGGCAGCGAAAACCTTAAATTCCCACACCCTAGGAATACGTCCATAGTCCGACTATATGTCCTCACTCTGCCTGCTAGCATGACCCTAGAGGATTCTAAAATCTCATAATCGAGGCGACCTAGCCCATACGACTTATCTCAGAAAATGTCACATCACAAGAACAAAATTTCATCAAACGAGCAAAGAACAGATAGAAACGAAGTTCAAGACAGTTTATGAGGAAGCAATGCAGAAATGAGATCGAAAGATTGGAACCTGCTATCTGCTCTGCTACTGCCTGAGTGGGATCAACTGCCATGGCGAACACATGCCCCTGCTGGCCTCATCTAGCCTGCCGCACTCTATCCTGGCCCGCCTGTCTGGCTGCACGGGCAGCACAGTCCCTCATCCGGTGATCTGGAGCTCTACAGAACAGACAAACTCCCAGCCTCAATCTACAGACCTCCCCGGTGTGCCCTATCTTCTTGCAGAAGGCACACTGGATGGCCTACCTCTGGCCCTGTCCCTGGTGCTGCTGGACACGCGTCGGTGCCTGCTGGAACTGCAACTGAGGCTGCTGCTGCTGAAACTGCCTCTGTTGGAAGTATGGGCGCTTCGCTGGCCCTGCACTCGAACTGGATCCCAGAGCATCACTGCTCCTCTTCGGCTTGAGGCCGAAGTCCTCCTCCGTAATCTGAGCCTCCATCAAGATCTGCTCAAAGGTCGCGTCTCGTCGCCCAGATGTGCGAGTGCGCACTGCATGATTGAGACCCCTCCTGAACTTCCAGGCCTTGCACCCCTCATCCTGAACCAAACTGGGTGCAAACCTGCTCAAGCGGAAGAACTCCGCTGCGTACTCTTCCACCGACGAGTTCCCCTGCACCAAATTGGCAAACTGTCCCTCCAAAGCTGTCAAGGCTACATCTGGGTAGAACTTCTTCTTAAAGAGCTTTCTGAAGTCCTCCCAAGACAAACCTCTCACTGACACACGCGGATCCGTGCGGTACCAAGTCAGCGCTATATCGAAGAACTGGCTCGCTGCAGACGTCACCCACAAACCTCTCGGGACCTCTGCCAACTCCAGACTCTGCTGGACATCCTCTAGCCAGTCGTCCGCGTATAGGATACCCTCGGTACCCTTGAACTCCCGCGGGTTCATCTTCCTGAAGTGGAGGTGTGTACCGGGCCTCCCCTGACCCTGCTGTTGTGCTGGTGCTCCCTGAACTGTAGCCGGTACATCTCTCTCCACTGCTGCCATAGCTAACTGATGTGAGTTCTCCATGGTCTGTCGCAGCACCTCTGCCTGACGGTGCTGTGCCTCTGCCTGTGCTCTCTGCGTCTGCAGCATCTGCTGCAGAAGGACCATCATCCCCTGAGCATCTGCCGGTATCGGAGGCGGCGGTAGAAGAACATCAGGAATAACCATAGACGGTCCCGCTGCCGGAGGTGGAAGACCTCCTGGGACTGCCACTGCTACTCCCGCAGCCGGAGGTGGAAGACCTCCTGCCGGATTGGGCCTCTCTGGTACAGCGCTAGAACCCACTGCCTGAGAACGAGTCACCGTCATCCTGAAGATGAATTGAACCCAAGAGATCAATATGGCACAAGATAAGATATTATCAAAGGAGGACAATTGAATTCAAATGTAAGAAGAGTTGTCATGGTAATCAAAAGATCAAAATTTTCCTAAAATGTGATTGAGTAACTCCTACCATACCCTAGATCCTACGTCCTAGTCGCAGGTTCGTAATTAGCGCTCTAAGTCGAGCACAATTACGATATCGCACTAATTGTGACACTGACCTGCATGGGCCACCACAAAAATGTGTCACGACCCGCACCCTGAAGAGGGGCACGAGTACGTGGTTACGTCCAGCCTACGCCACAGTATCGGCGGTAGAACGCTGTATATAGGGTCTGTAAATACTACGACTAAAACAGACAAATGTACCTGTACAGTATATACACTCCGAATGGAGGTGACATAGCAATACAGTCTCAATCACATATATCAAACTACGGTAGATAGTATGGAAAAGGAAATATGATAGAATAAACAGGAAATGAGTCCAAGATCCACAAGTCAGAGCTATACACAAACATCCAGAGTCTCAGAAAATATATAATAGATACTACAAACTGAAATGTACTAGCTGGCTCGCAGGCCAGTCAAACCTAACTAAACTAAGCTACTCAGGGTGAGCAAAATCTAGTGGCTCTACCAACAAGCCACGGTCTAAGTCTAATCCATCAGACTAAACTCCATAGTAGGTCGGGCAATCAGCCTCGAAATCATCTGTAAAATTTGTCAACGGTATCCTGTCAGGAAAATGAGCAAGTACAAACACCAACAACAGTTCCATATGAATTGATAAATTTTATAAGAGACAGTGTAATGAAATACAAGACAAAATCAACTGAAAATATATATATATATCATGGTGTGAGTACTGAGAAGAACGACGATATGAATGTATATAGGACGACTTGGGAACTGTTCGGAAAGCGAAGTTACAACCCTTAAACCAAACAAGGACTGGGGCTGTAACCCTTCTCCCGAACAGAACTTAGTCACCACAGATAATAAATATAAAAGGTGCCTTGAATTATTAGTGCGTCATGTGATCGGCTTGGAAAACATGTTCAAGCTTTCCATCTGACCGACTACGAACAAATAACAAGTGTGAAACAACAAGTGTGAAGATAAGGCCGGTCACCATGGAAAGTTGAAAACAAGTAGCTATGAACAAGTGTCGAGTACAAGTGTGAAACAACAAGTGGGTATTTTGATCACACAACCACTAATAACTCCCCATTTCCGAATAGTATAAAGGATCCGGACATAACACGTCATGACACGGGTTCGAAAGCAGGAGGCCAGCCTACTCCCAAGTCCATGTCTATACAAGTACAAGTAACAAATCGAGTCATGTACCAATATACCATGTAATCTGGGAACAACATCTCATGACAGGATCCGACATGTACTAGTCCGTGAAATATCGTGTCTGGAAATCAAGTAAGACACTACGACTGAATCGGATATAGCAGATATCAAGATAATAAAAACTATCAGTGAATGTACTTGCCTGTAGTCCTGAGCTGATAGGGTGAACAGACGCTCAGAGCGATCACAGACCTAAGATAAGATACTATGAGTCAAACAGGACTAAATACTGAAAAAGGAAACTAATTCAAGTCAATACAAGTCTAAGTCAAAACTAGGTCAATCTAGGTCAGACTGAGTCACACTAGGTTATACTGACTCATACTGGGTCATACTAGGTCACTGGGAGTCAATCTAAGTCAAACTAGGTCAATTTGGTTCAAGGGTTGACTTACAGTTGACTTTTGGTCAAAAAGTCAACTCTGGTCAACTCTGGTCAACACTGAGTCAACCCTAGGTCAACCCTAGGTCAAATAAGTCAAATGTTGACTAACAGTTGACTTTCAGTCAACTGGTCAACTCTGGATTGGTTTCGGTCAAATCGGGTCGCTTAAAGACTAAGTTTGACTCTCGGTTGACTTTTGTTGACTTTTGGTCAAAAAGGTCAACCGACGTCAAAACCAGTCTATGAGTACCATATTTGATCATTACCAACCACGGAAATCAAGTTCTAACTCTATCTTAGGCTTCTAACACAAATATCCTATTTCTAGGCAAAACTAGTATTTACCCTTTTAAGGTAAATCCCGATACCTTGCCCAATACCAAGGAAACCCCGCAAATACCCTTGGTACTAGCCTAGGCTCCTTAGGGTAGCTAGATATCAACCCATCTAAGGTTTACCAACCAAGAAATTTGGGTATCCTAGGTATCTAGGCCATGTTAGGATACGGGATATTGATTTACCCTATTACCTTATCTATATCATGAATTTTACCCTCTTCTCTACCACGCTCATCTACAGGGCCGGTCCTGACATTTATTAGGCCCGGGGCAAAAAAAAAATTTGTGCCCTTATTTTGATAAAGATCCATTTTTTCAATAAATAAATTTCATTAATAATATTGAAACTCCAAAAAAAGTACACGATGATAATTAAAAAAACATGGTCCAATCAAAGCAGAGGACATAGAACCAATAAAGCATTCAAAAAGTTGAACCACTTTCTTCACATTTTTTCAACAAATCTTCTAGTACATTTTCCTCGTAATTAAGCCTCCTCCAATGATCCAAAAAGTTAAACCACTTTCTTTCCATTTTCTAGAAGATCTTCTATTCCTTAGACTTGACCTCCTCCAATGACCTACAAAACAAAACAACAACCAAATCAACCAAATTCTCATTTAAAATGATTTTTTTCTTGCATTTTTAGAGGCAAAATTATCAATTGTTTGATCAACCATAATATTTCTCAAAATATCTTTTTCAATACTTAAGATTGCTAATCCATTTAATCTCTCTTGAGTCATTGTGGTCCGCAAATAAGATTTGATCAATTTTAACTTTGAGAAGCTTCTTTCTGCAGATGCCACAGTAACAGGTACAGTCAATAAAATTCTATATGCAACAAGAATATTGGGAAACATTTTCATTTTTTTTGCAAACTCCATAATTTTAATAGAATTCCATGGCTTATGTACTTCATATGCTTCACTAGGTAGCATTTCTTGCAATATTTGTAACTCAGAAAGTAAATACTTTGCATCAATATCAGACACATTACCATGTTTCAAAGCCATTTCAAGGTTCAAACAAGAATGCTAGTGATTGACATATGATTTGGTTTCTAGTTTCTACAAAAATCAAGACATATTACATTATAATTTAAAATTAGGAACAGATTGTTAACTTACTTTCATAATTAAAAAATGTATATTATAATTAACAATTAGACATAATTTATGTTTGAACAATTAAGACTTTTCTTGAGAATAAAAAAATTACTAGAATTAGATGAACATAATTTTTTTTTAAAAATGACCGAAATTTTTTCACAACAGAAAAAATTAGACTCCTTATTTAATAAATGACAAAAAAATTAATAAGCAAAAATTAATAAAATTAGGCTGACCATACTTCTGTGATCAATAGAATTAGGCTTTATTTTCTTTTTCTTTTTACATCAAACAAAATATAAGAGAGAACAAAATCAAATTGATTGTTCAGTGTATCACAAATAATTTTAAAATAAGTAAAGTAATCCTGACATACCTTGCATGATGGCTTCTCGCAATTGCAAATTGATAGGCAAATAAAAATTTCCCAATTTGTTTACTTTTCTATTCACCAAAGACCAGTCTGACCAGAGAAAATGAAAAAATATAACAAAAGAAGAAGAATTAAGAAAGATGAGGAAGTCTGGAAGATGAAACTAAGTAATGCATGAATATATAGTTCTATAAGAATTAAGAAACATACCTGCTTCAATTCTTCTTCCCGTCGATTCTTCTTCCCGTCGTTCCCGATGAAGAAACACCCATATGCCGATTCTTCTTCCCAATAAAGAAACAACAATCTCTGTTGATCCTTCTTCCCTAGGAAAAAAAAAATCCACCAACAGCCACCATAACTTTTCTTCTTCCCTAGGAAAAAAAAACCCACCAACAGCCACCATAACTCTTCTTCTTCCCTAGGCTTCGTCCCTAGTCCCTAGGAAGAAACAACATAGTTAATATTTTTTTTTGATGCACATAGCTAATATTCGTTTGGATCCGGATTAAATGCCCCCTTCTGCTTGGACCGGGCCTAAGTGCAGTAGACTCCTGCATATGATTGGTGCCCCCATTCTGCTTGGGGCCCTGGACAGTGGCCCAGTTTGCCCTGCGCCAGGGCCGGGCCTGCTCATCTACACCACTCACTCTCATAATACACTCCTATATTTATCACTCTCATAGGTTTCCTACTAGTTTAGCTATAGGACATACTATAGGTTACTAGATACACTCACTAATGGCTCTCACACACACACACACACACACAACTCACAAACACTCACACACACAAGGCTAAACACATGGACTGATTTAAGTGGACTTGTGGACTGATTTGTAGTGGTTTGTGGACTGAAATTGATGGTGTTATAGGGCTGTGCATGTGGGGCAAGTTAGGGACTGATTTGGTGTCAAAGTGGAGGCTAAATGTGGTGTTTAAATGGGACTAAGGGGTTGCCATCCATGGGCTAAATTTGGACAGCCATGGGGGCTACAAAGGGCTGTGTTTGACAGTCCAAAAGGGGCTGATTTGTGAGGCTTTAGGGGCTGCCATTGGAGGAAAAGGTGGGGGAGTTTGGTGGACTGAATATGGGGCAATGTGGGGACAGGTTTTACAGTCCAATGGGACTGTTTTGAGTGGACTGATTTGTGAAAATGTGGACTGTCAACCTGCTGAATTTGTGGACAGATTTGGTGTTCAAGTGGACTGATTTTGAGGTCCAATAGGACAGCACTTAGGCTCAAATGGACAACCACAATGAAGGGAAAATGTGGGCTGAAATGTAGGTAATATAGGACTGAAATATGGCAATTTTGAGGACTGTTTTGGGTGTTCCCATGGGCTGTTTTAGGGTGTTAATGACAGCCATGGGGGGGGGGGATTTCTGGACTGTTTGGGACAGCAGGTAGGGGCTCTCTCCTCCCTCTAATCACTCTACAACACCACAAACTCATCTCTCCACATCTCTCTCTATTTCACACTCCTCTTCACATGATTTCCCCTCTCAAACAAATCACCAAACACCACCACTACTAACATACACACACACCCCCCAAGCCATCTTGGCCGAACCTGTCAAGCTCTCCCCCACACAACACAAGCCACACACAACACATAATATATAATCCTCCATATATATATATATATATATATATATATATATATATATATATATATATATATATATATATATATATATATATATATATATATATATAATGATATATATATATATATATCATTATCTATATATATATATATATATATATATATATATATATATATATATATATATATATATATATATATATATATATATATATATATATATATATATATATATATATATATATATATATATCATTATCTATATATATATATATATATATATATATATATATATATATATATATATATATATATATATATATATATATATATATATATATATATATAGATAATGATATATATATATATATAAATTATAGGAATATGATACATTAAGAGAAACCATTCCTACACACATGAAAATTCTGAAATAATATAGAACACACCCAAAAATTAATGCACAACAATATCCATGTGTCCAAATATGGGGGTTTTCCTATTAGGACACAAACCTACATATTGGACACCTCTAAAAATGCCCAAAGGACACAAAATAGTCTCTAATGGAGACACAACTATGGGAATCATTCCTATGGGTTTCCTAACCATTCTACATGAGAGGAAAAACTATTTTAGAGAAGAGTTTACCTATTTTTGGAGATGAAACAATGGTGAGCTCTCAAAAATGGAAGGAACCTTTGGAGAAGAAGAAGAAGAAGAAGAAGAAGAAGAAGAAGAAGAAGTGGATGAGAACAAATGGAAGTGATTTTCTCTCTCCTACCCACCCCCTACATAATGTGGCCGGCCACCACATGGCTCCAAACCCCCTTTTTCTAATTACAAGTTTGCCCTCCTATTGTTTTATTAGCTCCTTACAAGGTTGCTTAGGGTTTGGGGGTTAAAAATGTAAATCTAGTGTTCTAATTAGGTCTAACCTAATCCATGGGGTCATGATAAATCCCTCTAACTTTTGATGGTAATATTATGGGCCATGGCTAGCTAGTGTGTGGGCCCGCTAATGTCAAAACTACCCCGGGTCCCCGAAACAAGTCAAAACAAGTCGGAATGAGTTGAAATTTGAACCCGACTCAAATAACCCCAAAATATTACAGTAATTTAATAAATAATTTAAAAAAAATGAAAAATGACAAAAATATCCCTATTTCTGGAAACTGGAGGTGACAGAAGGAGCGCTCCTGGAGACCCCATGCGGCTAAGAAAACTCGAGCCGCAGAAGCAAGGCTCTCGAAGACCCCTTGCGGCTAAGTGGATCCGAACCGCAGAAGCAAGGCTCTCTAAGACCCCATGCGGCTAGGAAAATTCGAGCCGCAGAAGCAAGGCTCTTGAAGACCCCATGCGGCCAAGTGAAACTAAGCCGCAAAAGCAAGGCTCTCGAAGATCCCATGCGGCCAAGTGAAACCAAGCCGCAGAAGCAAGGTTCTCGAAGATCCCATGCGGCCAAGCGGAGCCGACCTGCAGAAGAAAGGCTCCTAAGGCCACCATGCGGCCAAAACGATTTAGGCTCTACTTTGTTGGGGGGGACACATGGCAATTTGATCAAGTCTTAACCACCCAGATTTGCTACAACAAAAAAATCTCAACAATCCCCACCAGCTGGCAGCCAAAGATCAAGTCTTCGTGTGCTGTTACAGACACGTGGCCACGTAGTCCTCTATGCGGCCCAAAATCTGCTTTATGCAGGAATCACTATAAATAGCAGGGTACCACACCCATTCTAAAGGTTGGCAATCAAAGGCTGGCAATTTCTTCAAGAGCAAAGACTGTGTCTGATGGTCCATGAAGTAAGGCAGAGTTTTTACACTTTCCCGAGCCTCCATCGTCACCCCCAGAATCAAAAATTAAATAATTGTACTTAGATTGTTTCCTAGGAATTCTTTCTAGGCTTTCTTTTGTACAAGCGAGTTTGCAATTAAGTTCAATTCATCTGTAATTCTTGTTCTTGATATTTAATGGCAAACACGATGGCGACTCTGCTGGGGACTTCCTTCTCCTCTGATGAGAAGTTGGTGATGCAATCCGACGCGTCCAAGCTCGGCTCTATACAGCAAATGCTTGTGGTTCGTTTTGACCAACAAGCATTCGAAGAAATGCTTTCTGAAGGGAGTGCCAGCCCATCACAGAAGTGAGCCAACCCGAAGAGACAGAGAACCCCACTGTCCCCAAATCAAGCAGAGGAAAATACTACGATACTGAGCTTTTAGGGGCATAAGGGAAACCCATGCGGACGAAGAAGAGGCCACATAAGAAAAATGGACAGTCTGCCTATACGGTAGCCAACTCTGGCCGCAAGCAGATGACCCATGCGGCAGCCAATCCTGGCAGCAGACAGGCTGCCCCATGCGGCCCTGTCAGAAGCTCTGTTTTCGACCGTCTCTCATGCGGACCCGACCCCATGCGGTCCATTGAGAATGGGAAATGTTCCAATATGGACTCTTCTTACTATACGCCTTCGGGTGCTAAGTCGAAGAAGTCTAGGGCAGTGTGGGCCCAACAAGCCCAGTCAATTGTCCAAGCTGCTGACCGTCAGCGAGCACCGTTATCGGTTATACGGGCTCCTGATAGAAAGTTGTACAGAACCTCCCGTGTTCAGCCCTCTGTGGCAACACAGACAAGGTAGGTCCCAAAAGTCTCCCTACAACGATCGAGAGCGAGTGCTTTTACTAGTCCCAGATCAGGGAGCAATATGATATCTATGTACCCGTGCGCTCAGGATACCAGATCAGGGAGCAGACAGGCAACCTTGGCATGCGATGAACCGTCCCTAGGACATCACTGTACACAAGTTGTCATCAACTGCTGCTGCGATAAGTCGGCAGCATCTGAAGATCGACAGTCCATTTTCCTACGACTGCACCAGCCAGCACCTGACCGACGACAACTCGAGAAACAGGTACAAATTTTGGGAGACGAGGAATTTCCTTTCGCCTTCTGTAATTCAACTTGGAAGGTTCCTGTCGGCAAGGAAGAAAAGAAGACAAGCTCCTCCAGTCCAACAATTTCAGCCAGCACTGCAAGGAAACTCTCATCTGGAGGATTGTCGTCGACAACCACATGGGGTGTCTACCTAGGCACCCATTCCAGAAAGAAGCTTCCAAGACCCGGGGGTGCATCCTCAACCTCCCTGGGGGTAGATAAAACTGGGGGTAGCAGTCCCCTCAATGTATGCGATAACCCGGTGTTCCAAGAGGATACACAGGGGGTAGCGATCTACTGGAATTATGCAACCGACTTGGACGTCCCCGAGGGTGACCGCCTTCGCCAAGACGATACAGCTTCCTACACAGGAGGTGGTACCCCTTTCGAATCCGAGAAGGAGGACATTTCGACGTTCTCCGACGATTTCTCTGTACGAGGGTACGACACAGAAAGCACATCCTCTACGGTCCCATCTGTCTCCCCCACCTGCGGACAGTATTTATGGCGGGAGATGATCATGAAGGACCTACGGATCCAACGTCTAGAAGTACTTGAAGCCATGCTCCTATCATTGGTCAAGTCAGTAGACGAAATCAAAGCTGTCTTACCGACTCAACTAGCAAAGATGCCTGGACAAACAAGCTTTGTCATGCCCCAGAACCAGAATACTGGAGAGCGGGGGCAGACATAGCCAGCTACGTATAATAAAATGGGATCCACTCCACTATACGGTCACGGCTGTCTAGATATATGAGGGTTTATCTACAAGCCAATAGTCACTTAAGGTCAATAACAAGCCTAGTGTCTCAATCACAAGCAAGTGAGTAATTGTTACAAGATGTAAGATCACCAAATATACAATAGTAAGGCGTCCCAAATATTACATATTCAGCTGATCATGAAGCTAGTCATTACAAAATATGAGGACTAGCAAGAGTTTTAGTCATACATGATCAACCCTAGGTTGCCAATCATGTTACAGTCCGTAGACAGACAGTAAGTAAAAATGTACACGAGCTAACACTGGCTCGGCGGCTAAACGCCTCAAAAGAATAATTTTACAATAGAGTGGGAGAGCAAAATAAACCCACTCGTTGCCCTGGTTACGCCTGGTGTTCACCATCGGGCTGGAAAACCGGTAGATCCTCTGGAGCTGCTCTGGTATGTGGCCATACAAAACCAGCTGGGTCAGACCCCAGAAAGAGCAAGTGCCACAAGGGAGGCTTCACTTAGGAACTAAAACCAACAATTAGCACAAGAGTAAAATATATATATATATATAAGACAGTAATTAAAGAAAAGCAGGACATGTGATATACGATGAGATAACCATAGGACTATTCAGATAACCAGGTTACAACCCGTAAACCAAACAAGGACCGGGGTTGTAATCCTTCGTCTGAACAAAACTTGGATTTTTCCACCATTTATCGGCAAGATAAAATAAGGATTCAGGACATGTAACAATCTTGTACAGGATCGAGACGAGACTAGACTGATTGAACTCCATCTAACAATCATGGCCAAGCAATAAGTACGGCTTGATACTTTAACTAACTAGGGTTATCACATGCCTAGTTACTAGCAAGATGCAGTGAGATTGTTCCACAGCCACAAGTCCTGCAGACCATCCAGGCTATCCGGACGCAATTAGGGTTGAATTCAAGTGGGTACATCGTCCAGGAAATGCATGTACCCTTAGGTGACTTAGAGAGTGCAACACATAACAGTGTGCTGGAAATGTGCCATACTCGACGGCAGGCTACAGATCCCAAGTAGGGCGCCCAGATAACGGGATTACCTGTAGCTGGGAAATCTCTTTATGACTACTGGATTATTCTAGTGATTAGCCTTAGTCGATTTCAGTGGGTGCCCTTGACCGTGGTACTCAGGGATCCCCGTCCTAGACATGATGCAAGACAAGACGGATTCATTTGTACAAGCACAATCGTCCACGGTGTCCAAGTCATTCAATCTTGTCAAGTCGTGTTAGCCGCCACAACAGCATTCGAGATATATCATATCAGGTTTATCATGTCAAGAGTACGCCACGGCGGGCCACTATCATGTCAGATATATCATGTCAAGTTCACTGTCAAGTTATCATGTCAAGTTCATTGTCAAGTGTGCACCACTACGGGTCACTGTCAAGTCATTCTAATTTATCAAAGAGGGAGGAAACGGGCACAATTAAATAATAATAAATATATAATATATATATTCTTGAAGCCAAAGAGAAACTCTATAACTTTTATGTTGGGAGTGGGAAGAAATTCGGACCACAAATCACGCAAATAAGACATTTAAACAATCAAAGTGAGACCCATGCGGTCCAAAAGTGGGAGAACAAACATGCGGTCAAAGAGAGTGGGAGGCCACCCATGCGGCTCCGAAATTATTTAAATGCAATCAGTCAAACATTTAAGGCCAGCAAGCCATATGCGGCTAGCATACAATTGTGCATGCGGCCAAGAGTGGGAGGGACCCCATGCGGCCAAGAAGGTAGAAGACCATCCATGCGGCCAGGAAACAATAAATAGGCCATAAAATCAAATAAGACAAAGGACAGTGGGACCCTCATTAAATGCAAACTCCCACTTCAGCAAGCAAGTCAACTAAAGGAAGCTATGTGGGACCCCCACAATTAATACAATAAGAAAAGGTTCACGTGAGCTACCTAATTAATGGTTCACGTGGCCAAAATATTAGATAGTGGGGGAAGGAAGCCTATGCGGCTCACCTTAGATTTCATACAAATAATAATATTATTAAATGGCCAAAGGCCATGCGGCTATGGTTTGGAAAAATGCATTAAAGAATTATTAATCAAATGTACTAGTCCAATGCATTAAGAAATGCATTTAATGCTTTTGACAAGTCACTCCAGAACGTGCATTATGGAACCAAAAGCATTAAAAGAATATAAAAATGCATTAGCAAAAAAATGCATTCAAATTTATTCTGAAGCAAGCCTTTATTTAATGTATTAACACAAGTGCATTTAATGCTTTCCAAGCAAAGCATTTAATGCTTTCCAAGCAAAGCATTCATTCAATGCTTCCAAGCAAGCATTCATTTAATGCTTTCCAAAAACGTATGCGGCTAGGCAAGCATTACATTTAATGCTAAGAATGCTATGCGGCTGGGTAAGCATTTAATTATGCTTTAGAACGTATGCGGCTGGGGTTTCTTCAAGTGGCCAAGAATTTTAAGGCCAACAAGTACATGCAGCTCAAACCATTAATAAATTCATGCGGCTCACCACTACATTATGTGCATACAATTGCAAGCTGTACGTGGCAATTATTAATAGGCTTTACTTAAATTAATATGATGGCTAATAAATGCTATCATGTCAGGAAGTAAATAATGCTGCCATGCCCATGCGGCTATGCAAGACTCCTGCGGCCAAACGATGGTAAGCCAGCAACAATTTGTTGCCAACTGAGAAGAAGTTCATGGAAAATACCATGGCTTCTCCACACCACCCAATTTCCCACAGGAGTCCAAATTTGGACTTCCATAGGTCAAAATGGGGTAGAACGAAATTCTCTACAACATGGAACCATCAAAACTTGGAAATAACAAGGTTAAGCAGATCAAACCTAAGAAATTTTGAAAATACCACAAAACTAGATTTATAAGAATTTAATCATGGAAATGAAAAATGCTAAGTACTAAAGTGGGTTAGAAACACATGAGAGAGACAATGGAACAATAAAAAAATGGGGTTCCTCCATGAAGCAAGATGCACTTGTCTAAGCTCTTCCTCTCTCCTGGTAGGTGGAGAAGTAAAGATGGAGAAGAAGAAATGAGTAATGAGTAATAATGGAAGAGAGAGAGTGGGAAGATATTTATGGTGGGAGTGGTGGTAGGTGGGAGTGGTTCTCCACATAAAACCAAACCAAGCCAAACCCACTAAACCGAACCAAACCAAGCCAATGCAATGCCATGATGAACCATGCTAATACAACATGCAAAAAAATAAAAATCTAATGCTAACTAATTATGACAAACCAAAAAATACGAGTCCGAAATACGTACACGTATTTCCAATACGTAATACGAACCACGGGCATTACAACTCTACCCACCTTAAAAGAATTTCATCCTCGGAATTTAATCAAGAGGCTAGAGATTACAAGGACAAGCTATGCTAATCACAGGCAAGCTATACTAAGCAATCAATCATGCAATCATGTATGTAAGCAAGGAAATGGAAGGTACGAGAAAGAGGGGAGACATCCTGCTATGAACCTCTCTGCCGGTTCTGGATCTGAGCTTGGACCTGGGCATACTGCTGGGGTCTCTGTAGCTGGAAGGCTAGGGCCTGAGGCGGCAATGGCCTCGGAGGCTGGTACTGCTGCTGAAACACTTGGGCCTGAGGCGGCAATGGCCTCGACAATGGATACTGCTGCTGCTGCTGGACTGGGGCTGGTCCCCTTACCGAGGGACTAGTCTGGGTCGATGATGAACTGGCCCTATTCGAACAGGATCCTATCATGTGGTCTGGTGATCCACAAGCCAAACACAAACCCTACGCTCTGCGACACTCCGAAACAACGTGTCCTGGCTTCCCACAATGAGTACAGCCCATTGTAGAAGACTGCTTCGGCTTCTGTTGCTGAGGGGACGTGACCGACGTCACTGAGGCCGCTTGCCTCGGAGTTCCAATTGTCAAGGCCCTGACTGCTGGGACTGGTGCTGTCGACTGGGTCATCTGGCCGTGAGATCGCTGCCGACCTCCGGTCCTGTCCACGATCCCGTGGGAGGTATACTCGTGCCTCCTAGCTGCCCTCAACACTGCATCAAAAGTCTGATGCTCAAACTGTTCCACTGCCAACAAAATCTCGAGGTGGAGCCCTTGCTGGAACTGCTGGGCTCTGTCAAACTCGGTCGCCACCAGGTGGGAGCAAACCGACTAAGCCTGGAAAACACGGCCGCATACCGGTCGACCGTTCTGCCTCCTTGCTTCAGATTGGTGAACTTGGTCTGTAGATCGTACCGAGCCACCGCATCGAAGTACTTAGTCTGGAATCTCTCTATGAATAGTACCCATAGAATAGGGGCCACTAATCCTACGGCCTGTGCTGCCCACCAGCTGCGGGCAAGATCCAATAACTGTAGGCGCACCACGGCCACCTTCTCGTCCTCCGGGATTCTGGCTGCCTCTAGAATGACTTCAGTATCCTGGAGCCATGCATCAGCAGCAATAGCATCTTCGTTGCCGTTGAAGAATGGAGGGTTCAGATGCTTGAAACTGTTCGCTGCACGGTTCCCATGATCTCCACCTCTGTTCAGAGCATCTGCCACTGCCTGTTGCAAGGCATCTCCTCGACGATCTTGGGAAGCTAACAATGATCTGATGAGACCCACCAAAGTGCCATCATCAGGCTCTGCAGGCTGGACTGGCTGAACTGGCGGCTCTTCTCCAGTAGACACGACTCGGGAGGCTGCTCCTGAGTGCTGGGCCTGATCTTCTGGTTGCTGCTGGTCCACGGAAGGTGATCCGCCTTGCTGATCGGCAGGTCCAGGTTCAATGCCACTGAAGAAGACGACATGGGAACAATAAGAAAGGACCAGGACAGATCAACGATTACAAGCATGTGATCAGGACAAGAATTTCAGGAATCAAGAGGATACGAGCAGAGATCAAGGACGAGTATTGATTGAGACATCTATTCGGTAAACCCTCACATATCTTGATTTACAAGACCTGCATGGGCCACCACTTAAACCATGTCACGCCCAAGAACCAGAATACAGGAGAGCGGGGGCAGACATAGCCAGCTACGTATAATAAAATGGGATCCACTCCACTATACGGTCACGGCTGTCTAGATATATGAGGGTTTATCTACAAGCCAATAGTCACTTAAGGTCAATAACAAGCCTAGTGTCTCAATCACAAGCAAGTGAGTAATTGTTACAAGATGTAAGATCACCAAATATACAATAGTAAGGCGTCCCAAACATTACATATTCAGCTGATCATGAAGCTAGTCATTACAAAATATGAGGACTAGCAAGAGTTTTAGTCATACATGATCAATCCTAGGTTGCCAATCATGTTACAACCCGTAGGCAGACAGTAAGCAAAAATATACACGAGCTAATAGTGGCTCGGCGGCTAAATGCCTCAAAAGAATAATTTTACAATAGAGTGGGAGAGCAAAATAAACCCACTCGTTGCCTTGGTTATGCCTGGTGTTCACCATCGGGCTGGAAAACCGGTAGATCCTCTGGATCTGCTCTGGTATCTGGCCATACAAAACTAGCTGGGTCAGACCCCAGAAAGAGCAAGTGCCACAAGAGAGGCTTCACTTAGGAACTAAAACCAACAATTAGCACAAGAGTAAATATATATATATATATATATATATATATATATATATATATATATATATATATATATATAAGACAGTAATTAAAGAAAAGCAGGACAGGTGATATACGATGAGATAACCATGGGACTATTCAGATAACCAGGTTACAACCCGTAAACCAAACAAGGACCTGGGTTGTAACCCTTCGTCTGAACAGAACTTGGATTTTTCTACCATTTATCGGCAAAATAAAATAAGGATTCAGGACATGTAACAATCTTGTACAGGATCGAGACGAGACGAGACTAGACTGATTGAACTCCATCCAACAATCACGGCCAAGCAATAAGTACGGCTTGATACTTCAACTAACTAGGGTTATCACATGCCTAGTTACTAGCAAGATGCAGTGAGATTGTTCTACAGCCACAAGCCCTGCAGACCATCCAGGCTATCCGGACACAATTAGGATTGAATTCAAGTGGGTACATTGTCCAGAAAACGCATGTACCCTTAGGTGACTTAGAGGGTGCAACACATGACAGTGTGCTGGAAATGTGCCCTACTCGACGGCAGGCTACAGATCCTAAGTGGGACGTCCAGATAACGGGATTGCCTATAGCTGGGAATGACTACTGGATTATTCTAGTGATTAGCCTTAGTCGATTTCAGTGGGTGTCCCTGACCGTGGTACTCAGGGATCCCCATCCTAGACATGATGCAAGACAAGACGGGTTCATTTGTACAAGCACAATCGTCCACGGTGTCCAAGTCATTCAATCTTGTCAAGTCGTGTTAGCCGCCACAACAACATTCGAGATATATCATATCAGGTTTATCATGTCAAGAGTGTACCACGGCGGGCCACTATCATGTCAGGTATATCATGTCAAGTTCACTGTCAAGTTATCATGTCAAGTTCATTGTCAAGTGTGCACCACTACGGGTCACTGTCAAGTCATTCTAATTTATCAATGAGGAAGGAAACGGGCACAATTAAATAATAATAAATATATAATATATATATTCTTGAAGCCAAAGAGAAACTTTACAACTTTCATGTTGGGAGTGGAAAGAAATTTGGACCACAAATCACGCAAATAAGACATTTAAACAATCAAAGTGGGACCCATGCGGTCCAAAAGTGGGAGAACAAACATGCGGTCAAAGAGAGTGGGAGGCCACCCATGCGGCTCCGAAATTATTTAAATGCAATCAGTCAAACATTTAAGGCCAGCAAGCCATATGCGGCTAGCATACAATTGTGCATGCGGCCAAGAGTGGGAGAGACCCCATGCGGCCAAGAAGGTAGAAGACCATCCATGCGGCCAGGAAACAATAAATAGGCTATAAAATCAAATAAGACAAAGGACAGTGGGACCCTCATTAAATGCAAACTCCCACTTCAGCAAGCAAGTCAACTAAAGGAAGCTATGTAGGACCCCCACAATTAATGCAATAAGAAAAGGTTCACGTGAGCTACCTAATTAATGGTTCACGTGGCCAAAATATTAGATAGTGGGGGAAGGGAGCCTATGCGGCTCACCTTAGATTTCATACAAATAATAATATTATTAAATGGCCAAAGGCCATGCGGCTATGGTTTGGAAAAATGTATTAAAGAATTATTAATCAAATGTACTAGTCCAATGCATTAAGAAATGAATTTAATGCTTTTGACAAGTCACTCCAGAACGTGCATCATGGAACCAAAAGCATTAAAAGAATATAAAAATGCATTAGCAAAAAAATGCATTCAAATTTATACTGAAGCAAGCCTTTATTTAATGTATTAACACAAGTGCATTTAATGCTTTCCAAGCAAAGCATTTAATGCTTTCCAAGCAAAGCATTCATTCAATGCTTCCAAGCAAGCATTCATTTAATGCTTTCCAAAAACGTATGCGGCTAGGCAAGCATTACATTTAATGCTAAGAATGCTATGCGGCTGGGTAAGCATTTAATTATGCTTTAGAACGTATGCGGCTGGGGTTTCTTCAAGTGGCCAAGAATTTTAAGGCCAACAAGTACATGTGGCTCAAACCATTAATAAATTCATGCGGCTCACCACTACATTATGTGCATACAATTGCAAGCTGTACGTGACAATTATTAATAGGCTTTACTTAAAATAATATGATGGCTAATAAATGCTATCATGTCAGGAAGTAAATAATGCTGCCATGTCCATGCGGCTATGCAAGACTCCTGCGGTCAAACGATGGTAAGCCAGCAACAATTTGTTGCCAACTGAGAAGAAGTTCATGGAAAATACAATGGCTTCTCCATACCACCCAATTTTCTACATGAGTCCAAATTTGGACTTCCATAGGTCAAAATAGGGTAGAACGAAATTTTCTACAACATGGAACCATTATAACTTGAAAATAACAAGGTTAAGCAGATCAAACCTAAGAAATTTTGAAAATACCACAAAACTAGATTTACAAGAATTTAACCATGGAAATGAAAAATGCTAAGTACTAAAGTGGGTTAGAAACACATGAGAGAGACAATGGAACAATAAAAAAAATGGGGTTCCTCCATGAAGCAAGATGCACTTGCCTAAGCTCTCCCTCTCTCCTGGTAGGTGGAGAAGTAAAGATGGAGAAGAAGAAATGTGTAATGAGTAATAATGGAAGAGAGAGAGTGGGAAGATATTTATGGTGGGGGTGGTGGTAGGTGAGAGTGGTTCTCCACATAAAACCAAACCAAGCCAAACCCACTAAACCGAACCAAACCAAGCCAATGCAATGCCATGATGAGCCATGCTAATAAAACATGCAAAAAAATAAAAATCCAAGGCTAACTAATTATGACAAACCAAAAATACGAGTCCGAAATACGTACACATATTCCCAATACGTAATACGAACCATGGGCATTACAAGCTTGGGACCCGCAGTCAACGCAGACTCCAACACGACCGCTCCTTCTTTGGGTGACAATCCTCTAGGAGCATCCGCTCCTTCAGCTGCAGACGAAGCCAGGAAGGCAAGGAGGGAAGTCCAAGAGCTTCGAGCAATGTTCAATGCCCGAGACTCCTCCCGGGACCTCAGAATACGGCAGTCGTATCCCGTTGCCTGGAGAGATGTTCCTTTTCCGCCACGATACAAACCGTTTCATATCGATTCATATGACGAAAAGACCTCTGCCAGCCGGTACATGACGTATTTTGAGGTCACAATAGACCATTTGTCGTATAGCGATGCCATCCTCACACGATTATTTATCGGAGCATTGGAGGGAATGTCACGCCCCAGAACCAGAATACTAGAGAGCGGGGGCAGACATAGCCAGCTACATATATTGAAGTGCAATCCACCTTGCTATACGGTCATGGCTGTCTAGATACATGAGGGTTTAACTACAAGCCAACAGTCTCCTATGGTCAAGAACAAGCCTAGTGTCTCAATCACAAGCAAGTAAGTAAATGTTACAAGATGTAAGATCACCAAATATACAATAGTAAGGCATCCCAAACATTACATATTTAGCTGATCATGAAGCTAGTCGTTATAAAATATCAGGACTAGCAAGAGTTTAGTCATACATGATCAACCCTAGGATTTGCCAATCATGTTACAGTCCGTAGGCAGACAGTAAGTAAAGGTACAATCGAGCTAACAAGTGATCGTCGGCTAAACGCCTCAAAAGAATAATTTTACAATAAAGTGGGAGAACAAAAAAAATCTACTCGTTGCCAGGGTTACGCTTGGTGGTCACCATCTGGCTGAAAGACAGGTGGATCCTCTGGTACTGCTCCGATACCTGGCCATACAAAACCAGCTGGGTCAGACCCCAGAAAGAGCAAGTGCCACAAAGGAGGCTTCACTTAGGAACTAAAACCAGCATATCACAATAGAATATTAAGATAATAAATAAAGAACTGATAATAATAGAGATAACAACAGTAAACTGAGTACGAGAAAACCATTCAAGTAGCTAGGTCACAACCCTTAAACCAAACAAGGATCGGGGTTGTAACCCTTCGTCTGAATAGAAACCCGTATCAAATACTATTGGTACAGTAAAGACAATAAACGAAGAAAGGACTAAGAACTGCTCCGGGAGCCAGGTTATAACCCTTAAACCAAACAAGGATCGGAGTTGTAACCCTTCGCCTGAACAGAACTGGACCCCTAATCTTTATTGTTAAGGCCAGCATAAGTAATTAATCATACTGTTGAAGTAAAATAAAATATGACAGCATGGCATGGGGTACAATAAGATAATAAACGAAGAGAGGACACGGAACTGCTCCGGGCGCCAGGTTACAATCCTTAAACCAAACAAGGACCGGAATTATAACCCTTCGTCTGAACAGAACTGGACCCCTGATCGTTATTGTTAAGGCAAGCATCAATAATCATGTCGTGTCACAATCTTGTACAGGATCAGGACAAGACTAAGCTGAGCTAGATTCCATCCAATCAATCGTGGCCAAGCAAAGAGTACGGCTTGATACTTTAACTAACTAGGGTTATCACAGGCCTAGTTACTAGAAAGATGCAATGAGATTAATCCAACATCCACAAGCCCTGCACACCATCCGGTTATCCAGGTCGAATATCCGTTCATGAAGGATGCAACACATGACCGTGTGTTGGAAATGTGCCCTACTCGTCGGTAGGCTACAAGTCCACTTAATGCGCCCAGATAATGGGATTGCCTGTAGCTCAGAATCTCTTCTTGACTACTGATTTATTCTAGTTTATTAATCTTAGTAAATTGCAGTAGGTATCCCTGATCGTGGTATTCAGAGAACCCATCCTAGACATGATGCAAGACAGTACTGATTTATTGTACAAACGTAATCGCCCACGGTGTCCAGGCCATTCATACTTGTCATGTCAGGCTAGTTGTCGTGACAGCATATCGAGATATATCATGTCAGTTTACTGGTCATGAGTGCGCCACGGCGGGCCACTATCGTGTTCATGGAACATATCAGATCTTACATGGCATAAGCATAAATGTGATATTTCAATTTAATAATAATAATAATAGTAATATAATAATAATACAATGGAATAAGACTGTGAAAGGAACCATGCGGCTAAGAGATATATGCTCATGCGGCTGGGAAAGAACAGCACATGCGGCTCGGAAGAGCGCAAGGGCCTCATGCGGCAGCAGAGGATCGGGCTTATGCGACAGAAAGAGTGCGCGCTCATGCGGCTGGAAAAGCAGAGCCTTATGCGGCTGCGGTTTAATAGGTACAAGCAGCTAAGGGAAAGTTGGACTTATGCGGCTGAGCAAGGAATGGATCTTTATGCGGCTCGGAATTGCCAAAGCCTTATGCGGCTACAGGGGGGTTGGCTTCATGTGGCAGGAAGGTAATGGGGGCTCATGCGGCAGCAGGAATCTCAGGCTCATACGGCTGCGGAGGAGTAACTCTATGCGGCTGAGAAGATACAAGCCTATGCGGCTGCAGGGAGTAGACTTCATGCGGCTGAAAAGGTACAGAGCCATGCGGCTGCAGGGAGTAGACTTCATGCGGCTAAAAAGGTACAGAGCCATGCAGCTCAGCAAGATCATCAAGGCCTTATGCGGCTGAGTTCAAGTGAGCTTATGCGACTGATTATGAGACTTGTCGTATGAAAATCTATGCGGCTAAGATTGTCATGCGGCTCGGACTGTTCTTCTTCTCTGCTTGTCCGAGAAGAAGAACTATGAAGTTCATGGCCTCCAAGCATCATACACCCTTCATCCGAAGTCGAAATTCAGACTTCCATAGGTCAAAATGGGACAGAACGAAATTATCTACAACATGGAACCATCAAAACTTGGAAATAACAATGTTAAGTAGATCAAAACCCAAATAATCCGAAAATACTATTGTTTGCCATTAAAATTGTTTTGATTGAAATCTTAATACAAACAGAACAGTGATACAATATAGAACTTAGATGTAGTCCTAGGAGTACACTTTTGTTTAAGCTGGGTCCTTAGTGCCAATGGAGCGAGTGGTAATGCGTTGACTCCATTGACCGGCTGACGGCGGTTATCGGTTCTCTGAAGGTGTTGATTGCTCTGGGTGCTGGAGCTTGCTGAGAGGAGGAAGACGTTGAGTGTCTAGAACTGCCTCTCCGGTGATTCTCTGTTGTAGATTCTCTGTGAGTCTTATGTTCTGAGTCTCCGTCTGTGTGAAGGGGATGATCCTTCTATTTATAGTTTTGCAGGCTGGCTGCTCATGCGCGCATGTAGGATGCACCGGTATGGGGACGCCACGTGGAGGTTGCTGATGGAGGCGCATGGATGCTGCGCCCTGATCGAGGGGGAGAACTCTTTATACTGCTGTTGTGAGCCGGTACGTAGCAGGGGGAAGATCTTTCCGTTGCTGAAATCTTGGACGAGTTGAGTCAAAAGACACGTATCGTCGACTCATGGTTCGAAGATCTCGGATTTGGTGGAGAGGAGTGATCTGGTGGGCTGCGCCTTGGATTGGGCGCAGGAGGAGACTGCGGCTCATAACTTTTAGGAGTTACAAACCATTTGGAGCGCATGGCTTTTGAGGCGCATGCAGGCGACTTTCCTTCTGTCTTTCGGGATCAGAGATCAGTCTGGGGCGCATGGCTTTTGAGGTGCATGCAAAACTTCAACCGGAGACTCTTCTCTGTCTTTAGGGATCAGTGAAGGGTCTGAGGCGCATGGCTTTTGAGGCGCATGCTGGTTTGGACGCATGGTCGTAGAGGCGCATGCGGGTGTGGACGCATGGTCGTAGAGGCGCATGCGGGTGGCCACGTGGCAGTAGCCGTCGGAATAGAGTCATGATGATGCTGACGTTGCCGACGCTTTGTTTTCTGAATAAAGCTGTCAACTATTCAGACTTTGGGAGGCGTGCTGCCAACTCTGTCAGTTCAGCATTTAATGTTGGTGACGTTCGATGGACAGCTGAGTGGGCGCGTCGATTGGCGTTCCACTCGGTATGGAGATGTGTGGGGACGCACCCTCTATAATACACCGAGTACTGTAGGGCGCGTCTGTGTGATGCGCCTGATGCCGAAGGGCGCGTCCGTGTGATGCGCTGTCTGGCTGGCGCATCGGACATGTCTTTTAATGATGCGGCTGTCTCGCTCTTCGAGTGCTATAAATAGCCGTTTGGCTGAATTCGAGGCGTCCGGTTCATCCATTTAATGTAAATTCATTGCACGGAATTCGGAGGGCCATCCACTTGGCGCGTGGGTTTGATCTGCCCGGCCTATAAATAGTGGCATGGAGAGAAGATTTGCTTCTCATTCCCTCACGTACTTCCAATATGAACTTGAACATACGGGTGCATTCTGCTGACGAAGTGCTCCCGAGGGTGAAGATGAGACGCTGTGTTGTCTTTGATGCACTTGAAGGTGACTGTTACATCCAAAAGACGGAATCGAGGGCTTCTGAGGCAGGCGGAAGGTGCCTGTTGCATCCAAAGATAGGGATGCTCGAGCCTCGTCTCCGTTATTCCGGAAGAGCCGTAGATCGGAATGGCGGTACAAGGCTCTCTCTTCCTGCAAAGTGGGGTTTCCCTACTTTGATCGTGTCAAAAGCTGCTCCTTTAGCCGTGGTTTCGATCACGGTCTTCCTTCGGCTTTGGAGGCTCTTTCGAAGCCTCCCCTAGCCACAGCATTTGCGGTGCTCTTCTCTTCCTTGGTTCCAGCCAGAGGGTTAAATGCTTTGTGTCGAAGCATTTATCGGGCGAGCCTGGTTGGAAGAGCGGCACATAACTGGGCTCTGCTCGGCCAGGTGAGCCTGGCTGGAAGAATTTAGCTGAAGGGATGCACATAACTGAGCTGCTGAAGAGATGATGGGATGCGCCTGGATGGAGGCGCATGATATCTGCTGCGCCTCACTGGTGGCGCATAGTGATGCTGCGCCTATCTGGAGACGCATGGTGGCCGCTGCGCTTATCTGAAGGCGTATGGTGGCCGCTGGCTGTAGACTTAGGCTCTTTCCTTTGTAGAAATTCTCCTTTGTACAACCTTTTCTAGACAAGTAATAGACTTTTATATATAAATAAAAAGTCCTTCTTCAAATGTCTATACTTATTGACTTTGCTGTGAAGTTCTTCGTCTGAGTTCTGGCGCATGTAGTGTCTAGCGCATGGGCTTTCTGGTTGTGAAATTCCATGCTTCTACAAGACCCCCTTCAAAGTTTTCAAAACTTTTGAATAAGTTTTGGAATACTTTGAATAAGAAGCATGGAGGTCAGGGCGCATGATTTCTGGGCGTATGCCTGTTCGGGCGCATGCTCTTCTCAGTCAATGATGATGGTGCCTCGGTAACCGAAAAGATTAATGATAATCTTTTGGTCTTATTTGCTGCTATCCTTGCACAGAACCCGAGGCGACGGCTGAGATCACACGTCATCTGTTCACGCGTGCGACCATGCCCTATAAATAGGTAAGAGTCGGAGAGAGAAAGAGTTCTTCTTCTCTGTGCCTCTGCTTCTTTAGAGTTTCTTCTTCAAAACCCTAACTTCTCCTTCTTCGAGAGAATGGCTCCCAAGACTCCTCGCGGCGCTGCCGGCAAGGGGAAGGAGAAAGCGAAGGAGTCTGTCGATGAAGATGTACCTATCACTCTTGCGCCTCTTGCCGACGTTCGTCCTGAGGTGACAGGTGGGTTTCGTCTCTGCTTTGGGCCCTGTGCCCTAACTGCCAACGCGTATAGACTTTGGTCTTTGATGATACGCCGAGGTTCTGTCCTGCCGACGTGCATAGGTTTATACCTTTATCATGCACCGAGGTTTTAATGGCTGACGCGCATGGGTTTTATTCCCTGAAGATGCGCCGAAGCCTTTGCTGACGCGCATGGGCTCACGCTCTGATAATGCGCCGACGCTCCAATGCCAACGCGCATGGGCTTACGCCCTGATGATGCGCCGAGACATGCTAACGCGCATGGGCCTATGCCCTGATGATGCGCCGAAGTAGATGCGCATGGGTTCATACCCTGCTGATGCGCCGAAGCAGATGCGTATGGGCTCATACCCTGGCAATGCGCCAGTCTGCTTGACATATTTTGTCTTTTTGCCTGACTTCCACTTTTGTTGTGCCAGTGTCGATGACGATCCCTTTGTTGAATGAGTCCTTCTGGACGCTTCTCTTTGCCAGATGGGAGTTGATTTTGATGAGGCGGTGATCAATCCTGCAAAGGATGCTATCCTTCAGGACCAACCTCGTGAGAGGATGCTACAAATCCAGGTCCAGTTGCCGCTTTTCCTCCAGAGTATGATGGAGAGCGGTAAACTGAAGTCTGCTGATTCTGAAGGTGTGACCTTCTTAAAGCTAGCCTTTCTGTTTGGCGACCGATTAGTCTCTTCCGAGGCGAAGATATTGAAGATCAGAGAAGACTGGTTCTTTGCTGCTAAGGGCATGATGTTATACATGCGGCAGGTTGACCGCCAGTTGCCATTGACAGCCTTTTATCGTCTAGCTTCGAAGAGAAGGATGGGTTGGGAGCTTACTCCTTCTCAAGGAGGTGCCTTGGGGGGCTCCCTTTCGATTGACACCACCTCGAACCAGCGAGACACCTTGACCGCTTCACGAACTGGTTCTTCGTTCAGTTACCGAGCTTTGCGTCCCGGGAGCATCTATAGTGAAGTCCCAAATGACACGTTTCCCTTCAGTGCCCCGACTTTTGCAAATCGGATGCTGACGTCGAAGGTCACGTATCCGACAGCTGGTTTTAGAGTCGAGGGTTGGTGTCACTACATCCCAAAGTGGGACGAGTTGACCTCCTGGGTGCTTTCCAGGTTCAAAGTTGAGCTTAAAGAGATAGGGCTGACTGCCGCCATTCGGGCCACGCAGGCAGGCGTGGACCTCAATAAGCCGATGTTCCTTGCGCTGTTGGAGCTTTTCAACGCCCAGACTGGCAGCTTCTTTACTCCAGTGGGGGAGTTGGGATTGGCCCTTCATGAGATGTACGAAGTGTCCAAGCTTCCTTGGGGCTCGGAACCGTACGAGGAATATTTCCCATCGAATGAAGAGATCCAGGTCTTGGAAGATAAGGACCCGGAGATGATGGCCATTTTCAAGGAGGTGACGAGCCATCATTATCTGATGCACCGGAGGGACAAGGGTAAGACCCAACCTCACGTGACTGCTTGGAGGGACTATGTTTTCAGACAGGATTTGGCGGATCCTTCGAGGATCCGGTTTGCGACTCCGCAGGGCTTGACACCCGCGAAAGTGAGTTCTGAAATAACCCGGCTGGACGAGAGGACCCCACATTCAAATGAGAGCGGCAAGAACACGTACAGCTGTTTCTGGCACTGCGGACACCGGATGTCATCTAAGGCAGTATTGACGGCCTACTTGATGATATGGCTCCGGGATTGCATATTTGCAGGGGGATCCGGTGCTGTTGAGAGGGTACATCGGAATCTCATTTTTCCTGCAGTGAAGTTGGCCTTTGGACGACCTCTGGCTCTCCTCCCCGCGATGGTGTGCAACCTGCTGCGCGGTTTGAGGTCTTTTGCTGATGATGTGATCCACGAGAAAGGTAATAATGACAACTTTCCCCGGGCCGAGCTGCCTTTCCATTATCTTATGGGTTGGCTGATCTTACATCATCCGAATGTGATGAGTCCTGGTCCTGAGGAGGACCATGTTGAAGGCGATGCCTTCATTCGCCGCTTCTACAAGAGGAAGTGGTCTTACACTGGCGTCCCCGTTTGTAGGAGGGTTTTGTCCTTCCTTTAGGGGTGGGAAATCGTGAAGGTTGGCCCGATCTTCAAGAATTTCGAGGCCGACCAGGATTTGGTTGATTCTGGCGAGGATGCGGTTACTTTGCCGAAATGGAGTTTTCGTTGGTTGCAGAGTATCCGGCCTTCGCATCTGGTCTACCGTAATCAGAACAGGTGTTATCTGGAACCGTACGTGCCAAGCCGATTTGCTCGTCAATTTGGCTACACTCAGCTAATGCTGCGGAATCCCAGTAGTAGTCTAGGCTTCATCGGGAGTTTGCTGGATGGAGCCCGGGGCTGGCAGTATTATAACGCTGGATGTACTAGCGTTAAGTTTACCACACCAGTTCGCAATCCTCGGCCACCGATCTTATATCCGGCCGCCAAGCTGTATTGTACTATGAATACTATGTCTCCTGGTTATGACAGGGAGACTAGTTTCATCATTGGAACCCAGTTGGAGGCAACAACGAAAATGTTGGTGGCAGCTCGGTCATATCGTCCGCCAGAATTAGCAGGGTATCGGGCTGCTGCTGTGGCACCAGTGAGAGACCCGTCTGTCGGGAAAAGACGGGCTGACACAGAAGCTGGTACTTCTGTACCAAAAAGGTCGAGAAGGACATCGACCCCGAAGATTACGGAAACGCCACTTGTAACGCCAACGGGCTTAGCTCCCGCTGAGGTAAGGAGTGCTTCATAATTCCAGTTTTTTTTATGTCATTGTGGCGACTTATGCTCTTCTTCTTGTAGGGATTGAAGAAGAAGTCTCGTGCTTCAAAATCGGGCACCAGTAAGCCGAAGGAGGTGGCAGGCTCTTCTGAGGAGCACATTCCACCAACGATGATGTTTCCTGTAGAGGAGGGTCCCGAAGATGTTCCCGCGGAGGTTTTAGTATCTCCTGACTTTGAAGTCGCAACAACTTCTGGGATAGTACCATCTGCCGTGGAGGCCTTGGACGCTGAGGGTCCTACAGACTCGAGGCATCCTGATGATGAAGTGGATTGGAGTTCGTCGCCTTCTGGTGACGTCCCTCCAGCGTTGCAAGGGTCCGTTGCGGGGGCAGCAGAAGCGGTGAGGATAGAGGAGAGGGTTGATTCCCCTCCTTGTCATGATGAAGGGAGGTCGGCTGAATCATTGCCGAATCCTTCCTTGGCTTCAACCATAGACATAGAGATGGCTACCGATCAGGCGGTAGCGACAGATTCTGTCCCTGTAGAGGGACTTGAGAAGAATGAGACTCTTCTGCCGGTCTTGTCTCCTGGGGCTGGCCAGGAGATAAATGTTGACCTCCCCGTTTTGCCGGGGGAGGTGGCTGATGCTGATAGAATGTCGGGGGAAGAGGTGGCCGTTGACGTCGGTAATTTCTTCGGGCTTGAGAAGGGTAAGGGTGTGGAACCCTCTATTGCTCCTTCTACTTGGGGTACTATCACGACGCATGCGCCGGCTCCTTCTGTTCCTTCGGCTCCTCGGGCTAGCAGTCTGGGCCCTGTTGATGAAGAGCCTATTGCTGCCGAGATTCAAACCTCTCAGATTGAGGTCGGCAGATCTTCCTCCGGTCCGCAAACTGTAGTAGCTCCCTCAACTCCTGCTATGACGCCGCAGGTGCTGGCGGAAGCCGACGGGTATGTGAAGTTCCTCGTCGAGGGAGTGTACAAAATGCTGGAGAAAGGTGTATCAGCAGTGGTAGATGCCAAGGGGAGCTTTGCGACGGCAAAAGCTTTGGCAATGCCTTGTATCGAGCTGATCCGCACTCACCAGGGCCATGACCATATGGCTAAAATTCTGGAGGTTTCGGTGATGGAGCTGGACGAGCGGCTCGCGGAACTGCAGCGCATCCAACGAAATGACCTCTCAGTCTTGATAGATGCAGAGATAGGGAAGTCGATGGCTGAGATCGAGGCTTCCCATCGAGCCGATGTGAGCAGTTGGGAGCGTGAAGTGGCTGGGACTGAGGCTGCGGCGGAGCAGCTGTCTCAATCTATGAAAAAGACGACGGAGAAGCGGGCTGCGGTGGATGCTAACATCGCAGAGGTTGATGCTCAGATGCGCCGTCTTGAAGACCAGCGGGCCCAACTTCAACTAGAGGCTGAGCGTGTCCTGGCTGAACACGTGGCATTCAAGCAGGAGGAAACGACTCTTACTCAGCGGACCCTTGCTTTGGCTCAACAGCGACGACAGCTTGATGAGAAGTATGAGAGTAAAACTTCCGCTGAGGCTGTCGGGTTAATGCGTCAAGAAGCCGAGCTGCGAGTCCAGGCGACTGTGGAAACTCGCACTGCCGACCTGAGACGTCGAGTGAGAGAACTCTCATCCCACCCTGGGGAGGATCGGGGATTGTAGCTTCTCTTCTTTTTATGTGTTTTTTTCAACTCTTGCTGGGGAAATAGCGTATTTCTGTACTCTCTTTTTTTTTTAAAAAATAAAGAAATACACTATCTCTTTGTGATGTGTTCATTTTTAATCTTATGAACTTGATGATTTATGTGGACCTATTATCTTTTGCGCACCTTGGTTTTTAGGTACAGATAATAAGTATAAAGGAACCAACATGTTTGCTCAGAGGTAATGTGGACATGGCAATCATTAGGTTTAAATGATAGAATCTTCCTACTCAGAGGTGTTTATGGACGTGGTAGGAATGATCCTGGGGGATACGCTGAACAACTCAGAGGTAATGTGGATGTGGAAGTTCTGCGATCAATGTACGACAACATAGGAGTTGTTTGTACGGGATGTTTACTCAGAGGTAATGTGGACGTGGTAAACATGAAGGATAGCGTAAGCTCACGAAGTGTAAGGTTCCACTTTGTAGGATGTAGAGAGACAACTCAGAGGTAATGTGGACGTGGTTATCTTTCTACGGAAGGATGCCACGGAACAGCTGGGTTCCGGAAGTGATTGATTTTGTGAAAAGAGGTTGTTTGGGGAAATACATGTCTTGGAGGATGTCAAGAGTAGTACTTCTTTAGGAACTTGCCGTTGATGGGCATCATGAACAAGTCCCCATTGGGTTTGGCGAGCCGGTAAGCACCGTTTGAGTATACCGTCTCAACGATGAAGGGTCCTTCCCATTTGGGCTCGAACTTCCCTGGTGTCTTGTGAGTTATCACCATTGGCCTTCTGACTGCTAAAACCAGGTCGCCAACTTGGAAAGTTCCTTGTTTGACCTTCTTGTTGAAAGCCTGTGATATACGGGCTTGGTAAAGTTCGATACGTTGTTGAGCTAGGAGACGCTTTTCGTCAAGTGCCTCCAATTCCCGCAGACGACGACGTTGATTGTCTTCTTCTGTGAGATCGTTTGTGATTGCCACGCGGAGCGAAGGTATCTGTATCTCGAGAGGCAGTACTGCTTCGCTCCCGTAGACCAGGGAGAATAGAGTGTTGCCTGTTGGGGTCCGTACCGTTGTGCGGTAGGCCCAAAGACATTCGCCAAGCTTTTCGTCCCAGTCGCGTTTGTTGGATGACACGACTTTTTTGAGTAGCCTGATGATAGTTTTGTTGAACGCCTCGGCCAATCCGTTTGCTGCCGGATTGTAGGCGGTTGAGGCCACGTTTTGAATGCGATTCTTGTCACAGAACCTGCTGAAAATGTGGCTGATAAACTGAGGACCATTGTCATGGATGATTCGCCGGGGTACCCCGAAACGGTAAATGACATGGTGTTTGATAAAGCTGACCACCCTGGAGCTTTTTACTTCTGCTAGTGGGATTGCTTCCGCCCATTTGGAGAAGTAATCGGTGATGGCCAGGATGAAGCGGTGTCCTCTCGATGAAGGAGGGGTGATTGGCCCTACAATGTCCATGCCCCAGGCTTCGAATGGCCAGGAGGCGACTGTAGGATGTAGAGGTTCAGATGGTGTATGTATGAAGTCTGCATGAAGTTGGCATGCATGGCACTTCTTAGCATATTCCACTGCGTCGGCAACCATAGTTGGCCAGTAGTAGCCCATACGTCGCAGTCGATCTTGCAACTTAGGACCTGGTTGGTGAGCTCCGCAAGTTCCGTCATGAGCTTCTCGAAGAGCTTCGGCCGCTTCTTCGTTAGACAGGCATCGAAGGAGATAGGGGTGGGCACGGGTCGGGCCGGGTCCAAATTTTATGGATCCGGACCGGACCCATTAATTGGCGGGGCGGGACGGGACGGGTCCAAAAATTATTGGAACCGGTACGGATTCGACCCGTTCGAAACGGGTCCAAACCGAGCCGACCCGCGGGTCCAAACGGATCCCAAAAAAAATCAAAAAATTATAGAATAGTAAACATTTACACATGTTCTATTATCAAGAAGAATAAAACAAGTATTATGTTTTTACAATTTCTAGAATTTGTTTACTAAACAATAACGTGTACTATTATTTATAAATTATAATATAAAAAAAATCAAAATTGATAAATAAAAAAAATCATACTCCTAGAAACGGGTCGGTTCGGGGCCCCGTTTATTTTGAAAATAGGACCCGCCCCGCCCCGTTAGTGTCACACGGCCCGCCCCGGCCCGTCCCGTTTAAATTCCAAATTTTAGGAACCGCCCCGTTTGACCAATATACGGTTCGGGCTGGGTCGGAACCGCGGGTCCTGGACCCGTATGCCCACCCCTAGAAGGAGAAGCCCGTCGAAGGAGCGTCGGTACAGCGTTTTAGTGGCTGTATCGTAGTAGAATCGGAGAGAGCGTCTCCTGACTGAGACGGCTTCCTTCGGGTCCTCTGGAAGGATTTCGTAGACAGCGAAGTCGATGAACGGAAACCTCCAGTCTCGGACATTAACCCCAGTATTTGTTGGCATGGCGTGAGTCATTTGCAAACATAGGTTATTTCTGGGACAAATCAAGTCTCGGCCAGTTACCGTGACATAGTGTTGAGTCCCAAGGGGCGCGGCCAATGAGGCTGCGAGGCCAGCCAGAGCGTCAGCCTCCAAGTTTTGTAGGCGGGGTACATGTTCGATGAAGAACCCAGTAAAGGTTGAAATGATGTTCAATGCAACTTCATGGTAAGGGATCAAATCTTCATGGCGAACCTCGTATTACCCCCGAATCTGGTTTACGACGAGTTTCGAGTCGCCGTAGGCTTCCAGATGATCCACCCCCAGCTGTTGTGCTAGCTGGAGTCCCATGACGAGTGCATTGTACTCAGCAACATTGTTGGAGCACGGCTTCGAAAGGGAGTATGCGCGCTGGATGACCAGCTGATCGGGGGAGACCAAGACTACCCCCACTCCCGCAATGATTTGGCCGTTGGGGCCCGTTCTTGAAGCACCATCGAAGAACATCCGCCAGACGGGGCTTCCTTCAGTGACGTTTGATTCTTGGACTTCATCCGGGATGTCTTCATAGAGTTTTAAAGATTCTGGGATGGGGTGTGCAGCTAAAAAGTCAGCCAGAGCTTGACCTTTGACCGCCTTCTGTGGGACAAACACCATGTTGTATGGCGTTAGTAGGATCGTCCATGTAGCCAGCCGGGAGTTTAATGACCCTGGCTTCGTCATGAGAACTCTGAGCGGATTGACTCGGAAGATGACGTGAATTGTCTGGCCCGAGACGTAATGACGAGTCTTCTGAATGGCAAACACCAAAGCCAAGCACTCCTTTTCAACGGGGTTGTACCGGTGTTCGGCCCCGATGAGTGTTCGACTGAGGTAGTAGATTGCTTGCTCGTAGCCTGCATCGCTGTTTTGAGCCAGCAAAGCGCCGAGGGAATGATCCATGGCACGGACGTAGAGGAGGAATGGTTTGTCGGCGACAGGTGCCACTAGGACTGGCGGGCTTGTTAAGTAAGCCTTGATGTCGTCGAAAGCCTTTTGGCACTCCTCTGTCCAGACATAAGAGACTCCCTTCTTCATGAGCTGAGTAAAGGGTTGACATTTACTGGAGAGGTTTGCTATGAACCTCCGGATGTATGCCAAACGTCCCTGTAAGCCCCGAAGTTCTCGAAGGTTCTTCGGAGGGTCCATGTTAAGGATGGCTTTAGTCTTCTCGGGATTGACATGAATACCTTTTGCCGTGATGACAAAGCCCAAGAATTTGCCGCTAGACACCCCCAGGAAGGATTTAGCGGGGTTCATTTTGAGTTGATGTGCCCGCATGAGATCGAAGACCGTCTTTAGGTCCTATAGGTGATCTCTTTTGAGGCGGCTCTTGACTGCGATGTCGTCAACATAGCACTCAACTGTCTTGCGAAGATGTTGACGGAAGATGGTGCTCATAGCTCGCTGGTACGTTGTACCGGCGTTCTTCAAGCCGAAGGGCATTACTGTGTAGCAGAAAACACCCTTTGGAGTCCTGAATGACGTGTGTTTTGCGTCATCGGAGAACATCTTGATTTGATTGTAGCCTGAATACCCGTCCATGAAGGACATGCGTTCAAAGCCACATGTGTTGTCGATCATTACATTGGTGATTGGGAGCGGGAATTCATCCTTCGGGCAAGCAGAGTTGAGATCCCTGAAGTCGATACAGACTCGTATCTTCCCGTTCTTCTTGGTGACAGGGACGACGTTGGCTACCCAGTCCGGGTGTTGTTCCTCACGGATGAAGCCACTGGTCAAGAGCTTGTCCACCTCCTGATCGATGGCGTTCATGATGTCCGGGCGGAAGCGTCGCTGTTGTTGTTTGATAGGTTTGGCATCTGGTAAGATGTTCAACCTATGCATCGCGATCTGTGGATCGAGACCCGGCATGTCTTCGTAGCTCCAGGCGAAGACGTCAATATATTCCTTAGCCAGTTGGACTAAAGATTCTCGGTCTTCTCCTTCCAAGCTTTTGCTAATAAAGATGGGTTTAGAAGAAGACCCATCCCCGAGGTCGATCTGCTCGACTTCGTCTTCGGTGGGAGGTTCTCGTAACTCAAAACGAGACTCCCATTGTTCTCCTAGGCGTTGAGCCCAGGGTTCCTCTTCGAAGGGTTCCGGCGGTTGGTCTTCGCCTTCATCTTTTTGAGGTTGTGCCGATGTCATGTTAGCTGACAGCACTTTCTTGAAGACTGATCCGATACTGGTATCGGAATTCCACGTCGATGCTTCTGACGAGTGGGAATATTCTATGTCTTCTGCGTCTGAACTCTCTGGAGTTGATGGCGGTGTGACATAGCCTAACCCCCGTCGAGTCCGATTATAGTAATCCTGTGGCTTTCCATTGGGCATCGAAAGCCGGACAGGGAGATGCCGACCCTTGCCGTAGTTTAGGCCTTTATTGCTTTTCAGGTCGTAGCCCATCTTTTGGATGATGTGCTTAGCCGCATCTGTGTACCGATAGGCTTGTACTCTGCCGGTATCAGGTTCGGGCTCGATTGACGGGAGGTCCCAACGACGCTCGATTTTGTCCGAGATGATGGTACCTTCGTCTCGGCTTCGTGGAGGGACTATGAAGACTCCTTGAGACGGGACTATTTGATTATGGTAGACGGTCGTTACTTGTGTTTGCAACGACCGTAGAGCGTTGTCTAATGTATACATGGCATTCCAGTGTGGAAGATAAGAATAATTGAAAGACACTCTATTATTGATAAAGTACAAGATTTTATCCCGTGGGATTATATTGTCGAAGGAGGGTGCGTCTACATCAGCAGAGATATATTCGCCAAGCTCCTCGTCTGTAAGCACTGGGGCCGGATCAGGAGAGTCCTCCACCGCTCTGACTTTGGGGTCTGAGAGGGTTATGTGAGCCCTCTCCGGCATCTTGGATGACTGCGGCGGCTTGCCTTTAAGACGCACCTTGAGGGGTGCCTCGGTTGTGCCTTCGATGAGTGGCGCCTTCCCTTGTAATTTTACCATCAGGGGAGCTGCTGTTTGTGGTGGCTTCCCCTTGAGGCGTATCTTCAGGGGAGCTTCGCGAGCTGGCGCTTTTCCTGATAGCTTGATGCTCATTGGAGGCGCCTTCTGGGGTGGTCTCCCTTTCAGACGAATTTTCAAGGGGGCGTCAGGAGTCGCTTCGGGCTCCAAGTCCGGCTCTGTTGCCGTCTCTGCTTCATCATCGGCGTCGTTGGCTTCCTCCTCGTCAAGTGGCTTGTACAAGTCGGAATCGGTGAAGTAGGCCTCAATCCCTTTGAAGGGATCGATATCTGCAAACTCCGTCTGGATGACGCCGTTGGTGGATACATATTTCATGCATTGGTGGAGCATGGAGGGCACCACCATGTACTCATGTAACCATGGTCGTCCGAGTAAGATGTTGTAGTTGACCTCGGCATCCACCACATAACAAGTCACCTCAGTTTTGAGGCTGCCGATGTGACACTTCAACCGGATCTTGCCCAGTGGCTCGCTCTTGCTGGCGTTGAAGCCGCTAATGGTCGTATTGGAGGGCGCTAGCCAGTACATTGGAATCCCCAGCTTTGATAGCAGCGCCTTTGGAATGATGCTTAGGGAAGACCCCGGATCGATCTGAATCCTGCTCACCTTTACCGAACCGATGTACCCTGTGTAATACAACGGTCGGTTATGTCGGTGATGCTTGAGCAGCATGTCTTGTTGGGTGAAGGTTATGTTTGGGATAACTTCATTCGCACAATGACAGTGTGCACAAGTAGTTGGGAGGTCTTCAGGCTGCTTGACCTGACTGAGAAAGGATTCGGCATCCTTCAGAGCTTCGCAGAGAGCTTCTCGGGAGTCCTTGGAGAGACGCAGTAGCTCGAACAAAGACAAGCGTGCATGAGTACTGGCCAGTTGTGCCAGAATGTCAAAATTGTGGGGCTTGGCTAGCCCCGAAGCATTTTCTTTCCGCAGAGGTCTGTCGAAACGGGCCTCCACTTGCTTTTGTTTATTGGCTGCTGAGGGCTTGGATGGACCCTCCTCAGGGATGATGCCAGGAGGCACCACTTCGGCAGCAGCTTCACCGGGCTGGGAGTTCTGTTGTGCACGCGTCTGCACAGGAAGCGCCTCTTCCGTTGAAGAAGAGACCGTGCGGCAAGACTTGATCTTCCTGCCTTTTGCTTTGGAGGTAGGGCGTACCTCCGGTTGAGTTACCTCGGAGACGAGGTCGGGGTGAACCCAGAGGACCTCTCCTCGAGATGTGGTGAGTGGGACAAGTCCACTCACATTGTCACGGGTGGGTGGCAAATTCACCACCTCCATTGTCGCCTTAGGGATGGGGACGACGCCATCTTGTGTGGTAGTCGGCGGCAAGGTGCCGAACTGAAGTGACACCACATTAGCTGACACCGTCTTCTCTTCATAGTCGACGGAGATTATATCCGCATTGATCATGCGCTGGATGTAATTTTTGAGGACGTAGCAGTCCTTAGTCGGGTGTCCGACAAACCGATGGTAGTGACAGTACCTCGGGTTGTCCACCTTCCCGACTTCATCGGGCCGCTTCGGGTCCGGAAGCTTGATCTTGTCACCCTGCTTCAGTATCTCAAAGAGTTGCATGGTGTCGTCATCATTGAATGAATAAACCTCCTTGGGTCTCGGTGCCAGTGGAGGCTTTTGAGTAGGCGCAGATGCGCCCTTCGAGGCATTAACAGTCAATGCCTGTTTCCCCTTTGTTTCTCGTCCGGAGTTGTTGGTTGCGGACTTTTTCCCCTTATCGTCAAAGGCGGGGAAGCTAACACCCAGAAGACGTGCATTGGCCGCCTTCTTCTCTGCAGCTTCAGCTTCAATGATTAGGGAGCTCCAGTCGGGAGGGGGAGTAGAGTTAAGCCAGAGCTTTACTGCAGGCAGCATGTTCATACTGCAAGCGGAGAGAAGCGCATGTTCTGGCATGCCTGGAGGTAGTCTGAAGCAGGCCTGACGGAAGCGTTCGATGAATGCCCGAACCGTTTCCTTGTCCTTCTGGCGTATCTCAATGAGAGACGCCATCGTCATGTCCTTCCCACCGTCGTAGAAGCGGTCGAGGAAGAGGCGTGTCAGGTCGTCGAAGGACGATATGGAATTATCGGGGAGGCTGTAGTACCAGTCATACGCCACCCCTTTCAGGGCCCCAACAAAGATGCTGGTGAGGAGCGCGTCCTCCTTCGGAAGATGCCCTGTCTGCGACTGGAAGTACGTCAGGTACCGTCGTGGAGAGTCCTTCCCGTCATACGGCGTGAGTGTTTGTGGTTTATACTTTGGGGGATAAACCACCTTGTTCCACTCAAGGGGATAAGGCTGGAGAATGCCCATCTTCTGGCGCTCCTCCTGTCTGTTCTTGGACTCGAAGCGCTCCCGCAGATCTTTGATCATTTCGACCACGTCCTCCGTGGAGCTAGGAGTCGGGGAAGGAGGTACTACCTGGAGTGGAGCGTTTGAGGGCTCCGATGTCCGGGGTGCTTCTGTGTTTGAGGGTGTCCGCTAGAGGGGCTGCAGGGAGTAGACTTCATGCGGCAGCAGGAATCTCAGGCTCATGCGGCTGCGGAGGAGTAACTCTATGCGGCTGAGAAGATACAAGCCTATGCGGCTGCAGGGAGTAGACTTCATGCGGCTGAAAAGGTACAGAGCCATGCGGCTGCAGGGAGTAGACTTCATGCGGCTAAAAAGGTACAGAGCCATGCGGCTCAGCAAGTCTCTGCTTGTCCGAGAAGAAGAACTATGAAGTTCATGGCCTCCAAGCTTCATATACCCTTCATCCGAAGTCGAAATTCAGACTTCCATAGGTCAAAATGGGACAGAACGAAATTATCTACAACATGGAACCATCAAAACTTGTAAATAACAATGTTAAGTAGATCAAAACCCAAATAATCCGAAAATACTATTGTTTGCCATTAAAATTGTTTTGATTGAAATCTTAATACAAACAGAACAGTGATACAATATAGGACTTAGATGTAGTCCTAGGAGTACACTTTTGTTTAAGCTGGGTCCTTAGTGCCAATGGAGCGAGTGGTAATGCGTTGACTCCGTTGACCGGCTGACGGCGGTTATCGGTTCTCTGAAGGTGTTGATTGCTCTGGGTGCTGGAGCTTGCTGAGAGGAGGAAGACGTTGAGTGTCTAGAACTGCCTCTCCGGTGATTCTCTGTTGTGGATTCTCTGTGAGTCTTATGTTCTGAGTCTCTGTCTGTGTGAAGGGGATGATCCTTCTATTTATAGTTTTGCAGGCTGGCTGCTCATGCGCGCATGTAGGATGCGCCGGTGTGGGGACGCCACGTGGAGGTTGCTGATGAAGGCGCATGGATGCTGCGCCCTGATCGAGGGGGAGAACTCTTCATACTGCTGTTGTGAGCCGGCACGTAGCAGGGGGAAGATCTTTCCGTTGCTGAAATCTTGGACGAGTTGAGTCAAAAGACACGTGTCGTCGACTCATGGTTCGAAGATCTCGGATTTGGTGGAGAGGAGTGATCTGGTGGGCTGCGCCTTGGATTGGGCGCAGGAGGAGGCTGCGGCTCATAACTTTTAGGAGTTACAAACCATTTGGGGCGCATGGCTTTTGAGGCGCATGCATGCGACTTTCCTTCTGTCTTTCGGGATCAGAGATCAGTCTGGGGCGCATGGCTTTTGAGGCGCATGCAAAACTTCAACCGGAGACTCTTCTCTGTCTTTAGGGATCAGTGAAGGGTCTGAGGCGCATGGCTTTTGAGGCGCATACTGGTTTGGACGCATGGCCGTAGAGGCGCATGCGGGTGTGGACGCATGGTCGTAGAGGCGCATGCGGGTGGCCACGTGGCAGTAGCCGTCGGAATAGAGTCATGATGATGCTGACGTTGCCGACGCTTCATTTTCTGAATAAAGCTGTCAACTGTTCAGACTTTGGGAGGCGTGCTGCCAACTCTGTCAGTTCAGCATTTAATGTTGGTGACGTTCGATGGACAGCTGAGTGGGCGCATCGGTTGGCGTTCCACTCGGTATGGAGATGTGTGGGGGCGCACCCTCTATAATGCGCCGAGTACTGTAGGGCGCGTCTGTGTGATGCGCCTGATGCCGAAGGGCGCGTCCGTGTGATGCGCTGTCTGGCTGGCGCATCGGACATGTCTTTTAATGATGCGGCTGTCTCGCTCTTCGAGTGCTATAAATAGCCGTTTGGCTGAATTCGAGGCATCCGGTTCATCCATTTAATGTAAATTCATTGCACGGAATTCGGAGGGCCATCCACTTGGCGCGTGGGTTTGATCTGCCCGGCCTATAAATAGTGGCATGGAGAGAAGATTTGCTTCTCATTCCCTCACGTACTTCCAATATGAACTTGAACATACGGGTGCATTCTGCTGACGAAGTGCTCCCGAGGGTGAAGATGAGACGCTGTGTTGTCTTTGATGCACTTGAAGGTGACTGTTACATCCAAAAGACGGAGTCGAGGGCTTCTGAGGCAGGCGGAAGGTGCCTGTTGCATCCAAAGATAGGGATGCTCGAGCCTCGTCTCCGTTATTCCGGAAGAGCCGTAGATCGGAATGGCGGTGCAAGGCTCTCTCTTCCTGCAAAGTGGGGTTTCCCCACTTTGATCGTGTCGAAAGCTGCTCCTTTAGCCGTGGTTTCGATCACGGTCTTCCTTCGGCTTTGGAGGCTCTTTCGAAGCCTCCCCTGGCCACAGCATTTGCGGTGCTCTTCTCTTCCTTGGTTCCAGCCAGAGGGTTAAATGCTTTGTGTCGAAGCATTTATCGGGCGAGCCTGGTTGGAAGAGCGGCACATAACTGGGCTCTGCTCGGCCAGGTGAGCCTGGCTGGAAGAATTTGGCTGAAGGGATGCACATAACTGAGCTGCTGAAGAGATGATGGGATGCGCCTGGATGGAGGCGCATGATATCTGCTGCGCCTTACTGGTGGCGCATAGTGATGCTGCGCCTATCTGGAGACGCATGGTGGCCGCTGCGCTTATCTGAAGACGCATGGTGGCCGCTGGCTGTAGACTTAGGCTCTTTCCTTTGTAGAAATTCTTCTTTGTACAACCTTTTCTAGACATGTAATAGACTTTTATATATAAATAAAAAGTCCTTCTTGAAATGTCTATACTTATTGACTTTGCTGTGAAGTTCTTCGTCTGAGTTCTGGCACATGTAGTGTCTGGCGCATGGGCTTTCTGGTTGTGAAATTCCATGCTTCTACAACTATAAGCCTAGATCTACACAAATTTAACCATGAAAATTGAAAATGCCAAGCACTAAAGAGTCTTAGAATGTTGCAAGGAAGAAAATGGAATAATAAATCTTGAGTTCCTCCATGAAGCAAGCTGCACTTGCCTAAGCTCTCTCTCCCTCTTCCTGGTAGGTGAAGAAGTAATGGTGGAGAAGAAGAAGTAAATGAAGAGAATTAATGAAGAGAGAGAGAGAGAGAGTGGGGTAGAAATATAAATGAGGGTAGTGGTGGTAGGTGGGGGTTCGGTCCACCTAAAACCAAGCCAATCCGAACCAGCAACAAGTTAAACCGAACCAAGAAGGAAATACCAAAATAACCATACAAAGAAATACGCAATACGAGTCAAGAATACATACACGTATACCATGATACATAATATGAACCACATGCATTACAACTCTACCCACCTTAAAAGAATTTTATCTTCGAAATTTAATTACGAGGCTAGAGGAACAAGGACAAGCTATTATAAGCAAGCTATAACTAGGCAATCAATCAATCATTCAAGCAAGAAAATTAAAGCATAAGGTATAAGAAAGACATTATACCTTACGAGTCAAACAGATCGGGATATCGCGATCGGATATCATCCTCACGCTCCCATGTTGACTCACCCAAAGAGTGATGACCCCAAGCAACTCGGACTAACTTGATAGTCTTGTTCTTGAGTGCCTTCTCTCTTTGGTCCAATATAGACACGGGCCTCTCCTCATACGAAAGGTTGGTACCAACAACCAATTCCGAATGATCCAGGATGTGGCTCGGGTCCAGAATATACCGTCGTAGTTGGGATACATGGAATACGTCATGCACCTCACGTAGCGATGGCGGGAGAGCGAGACGATAGGATACATCTCCTACTCGCTCCAGAATATCGAACGGCCCTATATACCTGGGACTAAGCTTTTCTCGTACGTCGAAACGAATGACGCTACGGTTAGGAAAAATCCTCAGGAATACATGGTCGCCGACCGAGAATTTAAGGGGTCGCCGATGAGAATCGTCCCAATGACGTTGGCGATCTTGGGTGACTCGAAGATGATCTCTAACTCTCCTAACCACTTCAACGGTCTGAGCAATCATTTCTGGACCAAGCATCTGCCTCTCTCTAACATCATCCCATGCTAGTGGAAATCTGTACTTCCTGCCATACAGAGCCTCGAATGGCGCCATCTGGATACTGGCCTGGAAACTGTTGTTGTATGAGAACTCTACCAGGTGCAGGTGATCTTCCCATGAACCACCGAAGTCAAGTGTACAAGATCGCAACATGTCTTCAAGAGTCTGGATCGTGTGCTCTGACTGACCATCCGTCTGCGGGTGATGAGCTGAGCTGAACTGGAGGCGAGTTCCCAAGCTCTCTTGCAGGCTACGCCAAAAGTGCGACATAAATTGGGAATCTTGATCCGAAGTGATACTGACTGGTACATCGTAGAATCTGACTATCTGCTTGAGATATATCTCTGCTAGCTGAGGCGTCAGTTGACCAACTCTGAACGGAAGAAAGTGAGCCACCTTCGTGAGCCTGTCTATAATGACCCAAATAGCGTCTCTGCCAGCCGGGGATCTAGGTATTCCAGTCACGAGGTCCATGGTCACATGCTCCCACTTCCATTCTGAAATCGGCAAGGGCTGAAGAAGTCCTACTGGCCTCTGATGTTCAACTTTAACCTGTTGGCAAACCAAGCACCGAGAGACAAATCGGACTATCTCCCTGTTCATGCCATTCCACCAGAAGCACTGTCAGATATCACGGTACATCTTTGTACCATCGGGATGAATAGAATACTGCGAGCTGTGAGCCTCTGCCATGATCTCCTGTCTGATATCTCTGCGCTGGGTACACAAAGATACCTCCTATGTCGAAGTGTACCGTCTTCATGAATGCATAACTCTGGTCGCCGTCCTGCCTCGCACTCTGCTCTGAGTTGCTGAAGCTTAGAATCTGCTGACTGCGCCATCCGGATCCTCTCGACTATACTGGACTGAACTTGCATACTGGCCATCAATGCCACACTGGAAGGGAGAACAACTTCTATACCCATCTTTTGAAGATTTGCTAACAGCTCTGGTTGCGTTGTTAGAAAATATACTCCGGCTCTCCTGCTCAACGCATCTGCGACCACATTGGCTTTTCCAGGATGATACTGCAAGTTGACATCATAATCCATAAGAAGCTCCAGCCATCTCCTCTGACGCATATTAAGATCCTTCTGGGTGAAAACATACTTCAGGCTCTTGTGGTCGGTAAAAATCTCCATCCTATCTTCATACAAGTAGTGCCTCCACAACTTAAGTACAAATACTACTGCTGCCAGTTCCAAGTCATGGGTTGGGTAATTCCTCTCATGATTACGAAGTTGGTGTGACGCATAAGCTATTACCTTCCCATGTTGTATCAGAACACATCCCAAACCTCTGCCTGAAGTATCGCAATATACTGAGAATCCTCCGGTCCCATCTGAAAGCGTGAGAATGGGTGCCGTCATCAAGCCTCACTTCAATCTCTCAAAAGGATCCTAGCACTCTGTTGTCCAAGCAAACCGCACATCCTTACGAGTCAACTGGGTCAACGGCGCTGAAATCTGAGCGAAGTCCGAAACAAATCGTCGGTAGTAGCCGACTAATCCAAAGAAAATACGGACTTCTGTAACTGTGCTAGGCACTGGCCACGTCTCAATAGCCACGATCTTCTGGGGATCCACTTCTACTCCTCCTCTGGTGACGATATAACCCAAGTACGAAATGCGATCGAGCCAGAACTCGCATTTACTGAACTTGGCATACAACTGATGCTCCCTGAGAATCTGAAGAACAACTCTAAGATGCTGCTCATGCTCTGCCTCATTCTTGCTGTAGACCAGGATGTCGTCTAGGAACACAATCACAAACTGATCCAAATAAGGCATGAAGATGCGATTCATGAGGTCCATGAATACAGTCGGCGCATTGGTCGCTCCAAATGGCATCACAAGAAACTCCCAATGCCCATACCGGGATCTGAAAGCTGTCTTCGGAATATCCTGCTCTCTGACTCTGATCTGATGATATCCTGACCGCAAGTCGATCTTCGAGAATACTGCTGCCCTCTTGAGTTGATCAAACAAGTCATCTATCCGCGGGAGAGGGTATCTGTTCTTGATTGTCACTGAGTTCAAGATACGATAATCAACACATAACCTGGACGTACCATCCTTTTTTTTTTACAAGAAGCATCGGGCCTCCCCAAGGTGATCCACTAGCACGAATGAATCCCTTGGTTCTGAGTTCTTCAATCATCTTGTACAATATCTCCAATTCTGATGGCGCTATCCTGCAGACTCTCTCTGACACTGGGGCTATCCCGGGAATTAAGTCGATGGTGAACTCGATCTTCCGTTCTGGCGGCATCCCTGGAAGCTCTTCTGGGAAAACATCGGAAAACTCCTCAACTATCCGAGGTAACTGTACTGCTGCTACTACCATCCGCAATACTGGAGGAGAAGGTTCTACTTTGCCTCGGATTAAGGAAAACTCTGGTTCGCCTGGAATGCTAAAAACAACCCTGCCAATATGGCAGTTTATCCTAGCATACTGGTCCCTCAACCAATCCATCCCTAAGACCACATCATAGTCGGCCATCGGAAACTCTATCAATCTAGCAGGGAATTCTCTACCGCTAACTACGATCTGACACGAGGAAAACACTCTATCTACTCCCACAAGTCTATTACCAGTAAGTATATTGAGCCTTACTGATAATGACTCGGGCTCCAGTCCTATCCGTATCGTAAATCGTGCAGACATAAATGAATACGAGGCACCAGAATCAAATAATACTGAAGCTGGAAAGGTGTTGACGAGAATAGTACATGCCACCACCTCACCTGGTGCTATTCCTTCTTCTTCCATGGTCAAAGCCAGCAATTGACCATACCCTCTGGGTGCAGGTCCCCTCTGTTGAAAACTCCTATGCCTGCTCTGGATCAAGGCTTGGGCTTGGGCATACTACTGCGGTCTCTGCTGCTGGAATACCTGGGCCTGCGTCGGCAATGGCCTCGGGAACGGGTACTGCAGCTGCTGCTGCTGCTGGACTGGTGCGGGTCCTCTAACTGAAGGACTAGAGAAGGCCGATGAACTCCCCCTGTTCGGACAGTTCCCAATCCTGTGGTCTGGGGCACCACAAACCAAGCACAAACCTTGGGCTCTGCGACACTCAGATACTACATGTCCTGGCTTTCCGCAGTATGAACATCCCACTACGGAAGACTGCTTCTGCTTCTGCTGCAGAGGGTGCATCGTGTAGTGCCCCGTCCCTACATCGTGCCCCGTACTCTGTCCACGGGGTGTGCGAGAAAGAAACACTGTCGCTATCGATTCGGTCGGGACCGATAGGTCGGGATCGGCCGAGTCGATCGAACGGGAACGGTTGAATTAAGATCCATTCCTCGTTATGGAATGTCTTCTTCGGAACCAAGTTCCATATTCAGCGGATTGTGCCTCGAGGATTGACTCTGCAGCTGAGTCGGGAGAGACCTCACGTTGCTCTGCTTTTCACGCCGCTTGCGTTAGTTTTGGCTTTGTTTTCTGAACGTATTTTCGTGAATGTTTTCGATGGTTTTCATGGCTTGCATTTCGAACTCGTATTTCCTATCAAACTCCTTGAATAATGCAGTATTTTAATCGGTTGCTTGTACAATTTCAGGTAATCGCGTAGGCGACGTCTAGCGCGACCAACAAGTCCTTTGCCGAAGTAAACTCAAGGTGAGTGGCTGACCCTTCTCTTCTCGACCCCCTTCTAAAGTAAATCGATAGTGTTGTTGCGGATGAAAGAATGAAAGCAAGGGCACGGACATGGTAAAATGATAAGTTTCAAAGAGAAAGTAGGCTAGGCCTTAATAACTAAATGTTGTCTTAACTCGGTCATTGGACAACTTGTCGACAAGGAGAGAGTTTCCTCGAGCGACTACCCGGGGCCACGGGACCGACTCGGCCTAGGAGGAAACACGGTATAGCTGTGCTGGATGATAGCACGGGTTAAGCGGGGACTTGCAGCGGGGCTCGCTACTTGCGCTGCAAGGGCCCCGGCTAACAAAGCTATAGTCCAGGATGGCTTGTGATGTCAGTGACCAAACACACGTAATGTTGCACTTGGAATGTAAATGATAACAATTGACAGGGAAGAACATGGTAAGTTTCAAAAGGCGCGACGCGGTCCGCCGGGGGTAAGTTCTGACGTAAGTTACATTTATGCTTGTCATTTCTCGTTTGAAATTCATTAGGATGGTTAGAAACATTCATGAACTAAGTCATATAAACTTATCAACCAAATGAGAGCTTGGAACTTAACTTGCCACGCACCAGTACAAAGTGTAATGTACTGATCCTCGCTCTCCACGCAGGTATCCCGAACCACGAAGGGTATGCCACCTAAAACTTCAAGGCGGCGTGGACACTTTTGAAGCCTCGTCCGTGAGAAGGCTTGTATTTGGATTCCTTTTGAAGAAGACCCGCACTCAGTCCAAAAGAAAAGATGGCGGCTCGACTTCCTACGATAGCAGGTGGAAATGTGTAATGGTTTTTGCTTGTATAAAGGAGTGTAATGTATGGAACGACTATCTCATCGACGTTTATTTTGTAAGTCGAGTCATGTTGTAGCCCGCGCGACAATGAATGTAATGAAGTCAATGTAAATGAAGTTTTATTATCAATGAAAAAGTTTACTTCTATTTCAAATGTGTCAATCAATTTCTCTGCGTACTCTAACTTGATGTTGTGTTTCGGATAACCTTATGACTATGCCTTGTGCGATCGCAACTTAGGTTCGCACGGCATCACGCCCGGGGGACGACTATCGATTCTACGAAATCGGGGCGTGACATAATGGTATCAGAGCACGGCTTTACATCCTTTGACCTCGTATCGATGAGATAAGTTGTTCCATACAATGAGTCTGTAATAATTTGTGACTGATGCGTTTGCCTTCGTATCGCAGAAGTGACGGAACCCACGGCCGAGCAAGAACAGAGCGCTTCTAGCGGCTCTAGTAGTTCGCATCGATCGCGGGGCGGACCTTCTAACGATACCATCGAAAGGATGCTGCGCATGATGGAGGCGCAGCAAAACCAGTCCGAGAACCGACATCAACAGACGGAAGAACGACAGGTCCAGTTCGAAGCTCGCTTCGAAGCTCGTTTCGACGCACATGCCAAACTTCAACAAAAGCAGCTGGATACCCTGCAGCAGATCGTCCAGACAATGGCGGCCAACAGGAATTCTACGACTACGCCTACCGTCACCGTACCGGCGATCCAACCCATTGAAATCGACACGGAGGATCCCGAGCGTCAACCAGCGGCACCGAAAAAGTACAACTTTAAAGTGTCAGAATTCAAGAAGGCGTGCCGTACTTCCTTCAGCGGTACCGAAGGCCCTTCCATGGCGATCGACTGGTTGGAAGAGCTGGAAGATCACTTCGAGCTTCTCGACCTTGAAGAATCGAAGCAAGTCGCCTGCGCACAACTTCAACTACGGTTGAACGCGCACGACTGGTGGGCCGTACGTAAGCGAGCGATCCGACCGGACAACAATACCGCACCGATCTCTTGGGCCACGTTCCGCAAAGCTTTTGAAGTCCAGTACCTTCCGTCAGCCGTTCGTCAAGCGAAGGAGAATGAATCCATACAGTTGAAGCAAGGGAGCTGGACAGTGGAACAGTACGCCGCAGAATTCAACAAGTTGTCTAAGTTTGCTGTTCAGTTTCTGCCTACTGAAGAGTGCCGTGTGCGACAGTTCGAAGTGGGTCTGCGATACTCTATCGGTGCGCATGTCGGGGTCTCGGAGTACAAGACCGTGGGCGAGGCTCTGAATCACGCTCTCCGCCTTGAGAATCTGCATCCTTCCGGTACTGACGACGTTGTGCGCCACTCCAATCACAAATGTCCTAGCTATACGGGAGGCAACAATTACACATCAAAGCGTCCAAACCATGGCGGCAACCAGGGACGAACTCCACCATTTCCTTGTGCCAAATGTCAAAACTTCGGTCACCATGCCAACGATTGTCATGTCCTCGAAGGAGGGTGCTTCAACTGCGGAGCAAGGAACCACCAAAAACGAGATTGTCCCCGGATTAGGAATCGTAATGCCCCGCCACAACAACACCGTCAAGATAATCGAGGACAGGCGTCTCGACCTCCTCCGCCCACTCAACCCGCACCGCAAAATGGCCGAGACCGTCGCCCCAACACTCAGGGCCGCGTCTATGCCATGACTCGAGACGAAGCGCTGGCATCAGATACAGTAGTGTTAGGTATACTAAAATTCAATAATGTGCCTGCTCGTGTGTTATTTGATTCAGGCGCTTCGTATAGTTTTATATTGACGGACTTTGCCGTCGAGCACAAATTTCCTGTAATATTATTAGATCTCGACCTTAGCGTAAGCACACCTTCGGGCACACCAATTTTTACAAACTTAGCCTGCGCCGGCAGGATTATCTGTATCGGCGGTCAAAAGATCGATCTGGATGTGATAGTTCTAGACATGAAGGACTTTGACATCATTCTGGGAATGGATTGGCTCGGACCGTGCAACGCGACCATAGACTGCGCTGAAAAGAAGGTCACATTCTGCATGCCTGGAGTGCCTGAATTCTGCTACTCGTGTGGTAAGGCGTCGCCGACCTGCATGGTGATCTCCGCAATATCTGCTCGACGGATGCTGCATTCCGGGTGCGAAGGCTATCTAGCTTCCATTCGAGACATGCGAGAGGATGGTGCAAATGCGGAAGAGACCGACGTTGTGGCAGAATTCCCAGACGTGTTCCCGGACGAGCTACCCGGCATGCCGCCTGATCGAAAAATAGAGTTCACCATCGACACATTCTCCGACACTCGGCCGATCTCGAAAGCCCCGTACAGAATGGCCCCTGCAGAATTGAAGGAATTGAAGGCACAACTTCAGGAATTACTTGATAGAGGGTTTATCCATCCGAGTGTCTCACCGTGGGGTGCACCCGTGCTATTCGTAAAGAAGAAGGATGGATCGATGCGGCTCTGCATCGACTAAAGCCACCGTCCGAAACAAATACCCTATGCCCCGTATCGACGACTTGTTCGACCAGCTCCAAGGTGCAACGGTGTTTTCGAAGATTGATCTACGATCGGGTTATCACCAACTCAAAGTCAAGCCAGATGACGTGCCGAAGTCTGCCTTTCGTACTCATTATGGCCACTACGAGTTCTTGGTAATACCGTTTGGTCTGACAAACGCCCCTGCCATCTTCATGGATCTAATGAATCGGGTGTTCCGTCCGTTCGTTGACAAGTTCGTAGTAGTCTTCATCGACGACATCCTCGTCTACTCGAAGGATCGAGCGCAACATGCAGAGCATCTGCGGACGGTACTCCAAACCCTTCGAGAGAATCAGTTGTACGCGAAGATGAGCAAGTGCGAGTTCTGGCTGAATAGCGTCTCATTCCTTGGGCACATCATCTCCGCCGCGGGCATCGTAGTCGATCCGAAGAAAGTCGAGGCAGTTGCTGATTGGAAACGGCCCGCATCAGTTAGCGAAATTCGAAGCTTCCTAGGCTTGGCGGGATACTACCGACGCTTCGTGAAGGAATTCGCGAAGATCGCATCGCCGTTGACTCGCCTTACCCAGAAAGGAGTCACATTCAAGTGGTCAGACGACTGTGAAGCTTCCTTCCAGGAGCTCAAACAACGGCTCATTTCGGCCCCGATACTTGCTCTTCCTGAAGGGACGGAGGGATTTCAAATCTTCAGCGATGCTTCTGGCTAGAGCTTGGGGTGTGTGCTCATGCAGCGGGATAAGGTGATATCTTTTGCTTCCCGGCAGTTGAAGCCGCACGAGAAGAACTACCCCACGTACGACCTAGAACTAGCGACAATTGTGTTCGCGTTGAAGCTGTGGCGTCACTATCTCTATGGCGTGGCGTGCAGGATTTATACGGACCACAAAAGCCTCAAGTATCTCTTCACCCAGAAAGAACTGAATTTGTGGCAGAGACGATGGCTCGAACTAATCAAAGACTATGACTTATCAATCGACTACACGCCGGGCAAGGAAAATATGGTAGCAGATGCGCTGAGCCGGAAGTACTTAGCTTCATTATGCATCAACGATCGACTGCTGCGTGACTTGGAAGGAATGGGCATCGAGCTCCGAGTTCGTTTCAGGGACTTGAAACTGGCGCAACTGCGGATGGAACCAAGCCTACTGGAGAGGATCAAGTCTGCACAGAAGGACGACCCATACCTGGAGAAGATGCGAAAGCTGATATCGACAGGAAAAGCGTCCGACTTTGCAGAGGACGAGTCGGGAGTGTTGTGCGTGAAGGGACGACTATGCGTACCGGACGACGTAGAACTTAGAAAGGAGATAATGACGAAGACGCACTATGCAAAATATTCCTTGCATCCTGGCAGCACCAAGATGTATAAGGACCTCCGCGTTGTCTTTTGGTGGCACGGCATGAAGAGGGACGTAGCACTCTTTGTGTCAAAATGTATGGCCTGTCAGCAAGTCAAAGTCGAGCACCAGTGACCGGGCGGAGAGATGCAGAACTTCTCCATTCCAGACTGGAAGTGGGATCACATCACTATGGACTTCGTTATTGGCTTGCCGAGGATGCCGCGGGAAAACGACGCTGTCTGGGTCATCGTCGATCGACTAACCAAGTCAGCGCACTTTATCGCCATCAAAGTTACTTGGAGCGTCGACCGCCTTGCTCAGATATACCTTGATGAAATAGTTCGGCTGCACGGGGGTCCCAGTTTCTATCGTCTCTGATCGGGATGGACGGTTCATAGCGCGCTTCTGGAGTAGTCTTCATTCAGCACTGGGGACCAAGTTGAAGTTCAATTCAGCTTATCATTCTCAGACTGACGGCCAAACAGAGCGGGTGAACCAAATTCTCGAAGACATGTTACGACTCTGTACGATCGACTTGAAGTCAAGTTGGGACGTCCATCTACCGCTGGCCGAGTTTGCATACGACAACAGCTATCAGTCCAGCATCCAAATGGCGTCGTATGAAGCTTTGTACGGCCGGAAGTGTAGATCGCCCATTTGCTGGGATGAAGTCGGAGAACGGCAGATACTTGGTCCGGAGCTGGTGGAGCAGACCGTGCTGAAGGTCAAGTTAATACGAGAGAGATTGAAGATAGCACAAAGCTGGCAGAAAAGCTATGCTGACACGTACCGACGCCCCCTCGAGTTCTCGAAAGGCGACCATGTATTCCTGAAGGTGATGCGTATGCATGGAGTTTCCCGGTTCGGTGCGAAAGGAAAGTTGAGCCCAAGATTTGTTGGTCCGTTCGAAATATTGAAGCGAGTTGCCCCGATAGCTTACCAAATCGTCTTACCACCTGTATTGTCAGAGGTACATGATGTCTTCCACGTCTCGCAATTGTGGAAGTACGTGCACGATCCGGGGAATGTGGTAGATTTGGGTAAGCTGGACCTGAAGGCGGACTTGTCATATGTCGAAGAGCCGGTACAAATCTTGGAGCGCAAGGATAAACTTCTCCGCAACCATGCTATTCCACTCGTCCGCGTCGTCTGGAGAAACCATTCGGTCGAGGAGTCGACATGGAAGCTTGAGTCAGAAATGAAGGAGAAGTTCCCTTCCTTGTTCTCGTAGAGGTAGGTTCTATTTTAAGTTTCGAGGACAAAACTTTTTCTTAGTTGGTTATGGTATAGTGTCCCATCCCTACATTGTGCCCCGTACTCTGTCCACGGGGTGCGCGAGAAAGGAACACTGTCGCTATCGATTCGGTCAGGACCGATAGGTCGGAATCGGCCGAGTCGATCGAACGGGAACGGTTGAATTAAGATCTATTTCTCATTATGGAATGTCTTCTTCGGAACCAAGTCCCATATTCAACGGGTTGTGCCTCGAGGATTGACTCTGCGGCTGAGTCGAAAGAGACCTCCCGTTGCTATGCTTTTCACGCCGCTTGTGTTGGTTTTGGCTTTGTTTTCTGAACGCGTTTTCGTGAATGTTTTCGATGGTTTTTATGGCTTGCATTTCGAACTCGCATTTCCTATCGAACTCCTTGAATAATGCAGTGTTCTACTCGGTTGCTTGTGCGATTTCAGGTAATCGCGTAGGCGACGTCTAGCACGGCCAACAAGTCCTCTCGCCGAAGTAAACTCAAGGTGAGTGGCTGACCCTTCTCTTCTCGACCCCTTCTTAAGTAAATCGAAAGTGTTGTTGCGGATGAAAAAATGAAAGCAAGGGCACGGACACGGTAAAATGATCAAGTTTCAAAGAGAAAGTAGGCTAGGCCTTAATAACTAAATGTTGTCTTAACTCGGTCATTGGACAACTTGTCGACAAGGAGAGAGTTTCCTCGAGCGACTACCCGGGGCCACGGGACCGACTCGGCCTTGGAGGAAACACGGTATAGCTGTGCTGGATGATAGCACGGGTTAAGCGGGGACTTGCAGCGGGGCTCGCTACTTGCGCTGCAAGGGCCCTGGCTAACAAAGCTATAGTCCAGGATGGCTTGTGATGTCAGTGACCAAACACACGTAATGTTGCACTTGGAATGTAAATGATAACAATTGACAGGGAAGAACATGGTAAGTTTCAAAAGACGCGACGCAGTCCGCCGGGGGTAAGTTCTGACATAAATTACATTTATTCTTGTCATTTCTCGTTTGAAATTCATTAGGATGGTTAGAAATATTCATGAACTAAGTCATATAAACTCATCAACCAAATGAGAGCTTGGAACTTAACTTGTCATGCACCAGTACAAAGTGTAATGTACTGATCCTCGCTCTCCACGCAGGTACCCCGAACCACGAAGGGTGTGCCACCTAAAACTTCAAGGCAGCGTGGACACTTTTGAAGCCTCGTCCGTGAGAAGGCTTGTATTTGGATTCCTTTTGAAGAAGACCCGCACTCAGTCCAAAAGAAAAGATGGCGGCTCGACTTCCCGCAATAGCAGGTGGAAATGTGTAATGGTTTTTGCTTGTATAAAGGGGTGTAATGTATGGAACGACTATCTCATTGGCGTTCATTTTGTAAGTCGAGTCATGTTGTAGCCCGCGCGGCAATGAATATAATGAAGTCAATGTAAATAAAGTTTTATTATCAATGAAAAAGTTTACTTCTATTTCAAATGTGTCAATCAATTTCTCTGCGTACTCTAACTTGATGTTGTGTTTCGGATAACCTTATGACTATGCCTTGTGCGATCGCAACTTAGGTTCGCACGACATCACGCCCGGGGGACGACTATCGATTCTACGGAATCGGGGCATGACACATCGGGGTTGAATGCTGAACCGACGTCACTGAGGTCGCCCGCCTCGGAGCTCCAATAGTCAAAGCCCTGACTGCCGGGGCTGGTGCTGAAGACTGATTCATCTGGCCGTGAGATCGCTTTCGACCCCCGATCCTATTCCCGATCCTCTGGGAGCTATACTCGTGCCTCCGAGCTGCTCTCAATACTGCATCAAAAGTCTGATGCTCAAATTGCTCAACTGCCAACAAAATCTCCAGGTGGAGCCCCTGCTGGAATTGCTGGGCTCTATCGAACTTGGTTGCTACCAGGGTGGGAGCAAACCGACTAAGCCTGGAGAACTCGACCGCATAACCATCGACCGTCATGTCTATCTGCTTTAGATTGGTGAATCTCGTCTGTAGATCGTACCGAAATACAGCATCAAAATACTTGGTCTGGAATCTCTCCTTGAATACTGCCCATGAAATAGGGGCCACTAATCCATCGGCCTACGCTGCCCACCAGCTGCGGGCAAGATCTAGTAACTGCAGGCGCACTACGACCGCCTTCTCGTTCTCTGGAGTCCTTGCTGCTTCTAGAATCACCTCTGTGTCCTGAAGCCAAGCATCTGCAGCGATCGCATCTTCACTGCCGTCGAAAAAGGGAGGGTTCAAGCGCTTGAAGCTGTTGGCCGCACTGTTACCCTGATGACCCCCTCTGGTCAAAGCATCTGCCACCGCCTGGTGCAAGGCATCTCCGAGGCGATCCTGGGAAGCTAATAGGGACCTGATGAGACCCACCAAAGTGCCATCATCAGGCTCTGCAGGCTGGATGGGCTGAATTGGTGGTTCTCCTCCGGTAGGCACGACTCTGTAGGCTACTCTTGAATGTTGGGCTTGATCTCCAGGTTGCTGCTGGTCCACGGAAGGTGCTCCGCCTTGCTGATCGACAGGTCCAGAAACAATGCCGCTGAAGAAGACGACATAGAGAATAATAAGGAAGGACCAGGACAGATCAACAATACAAGCATGTGATCATGTCAAGATGTCAGGGATCAAGAGGATACGAACAGAGATCAATGAAGAGTACTGATTGAGACATCTATTCGGTAAATCCTCACATATCTTGATTTACAAGACCAGCATGGGCCACCACTTAAACCATGTCATGCCCCAGAACCAGAATACTGGAGAGCGAGGGCAGACATAGCCAGCTACGTATATTGAAGTGCAACCCACCTCGCTATACGGTTACGGCTGTCTAGATACATGAGGGTTTAACTACAAGCCAACAGTCTCCTATGGTCAAGAACAAGCCTAGTGGCTTAATCACAAGCAAGTAAGTAAATGTTACAAGATGTAAGATCACCAAATATACAATAGTAAGGCATCCCAAACATTATATATTCAGCTGATCATGAAGTTAGTCGTTACAAAATGTCAGGACTAGCAAGAGTTTAGTCATACATGATCAACCCTAGGATTTGCCAATCATGTTACAGCCCGTAGGCAGATAGTAAGTAAAGGTGCAATCGAGCTAACAAGTGCTCGTTGGCTAAACGCCTCAAAAGAATAATTTTACAATAAAGTGGAAGAACAAAAAGAAACCCACTCGTTGCCAGGGTTACACCTGGTGGTCACCATCTGGCTGAAAGACAGGTGGATCCTCTGGTGCTACTCCGATATCTGGCCATACAAAATCAGCTGGGTCAGACCCCAGAAAGAGCAAGTGCCACAAAGGAGGCTTCACTTAGGAACTAAAACCAGCATATCACAATAGAATATTAAGATAATAAATAAAGAACTGATAATAATAGAGATAACAATAGTAAACTGAGTACGAGGAAACCATTCAAGTAGCCAAGTCACAACCCTTAAACCAAACAAGGACCGGGATTGTAATCCTTTGCCTGAATAGAAACCCGTCTCAAATATTGTTGGTACAGTAAAGACAATAAATGAAAAGAGGACTCAGAACTGCTCCGGGAGCCATGTTATAACCCTTAAACCAAACAAGCATCGGGGTTGTAACCCTTCGCCTGAACAGAACTGGACCCCTGATCTTTATTGTTAAGGCCAGCATAAGTAATTAATCATACTGTTGAAGTAAAGTAAAACATGACGAGCATGGATGGGGTGCAATAAGATAATAAACGAAGAGAGGACACGGAACTGCTCCGGGAGCCAGGTTACAACCCTTAAACCAAACAAGGACCGGAGTTGTAACCCTTTGCCTGAACAGAACTGGACCCCTGATCGTTATTGTTAAGGCAAGCATCAATAATTATGTCGTGTCACAATCTTGTACAGGATCAGGACAAAACTAAGCTGAGCTAGATTCCATCCAATCAATCACGGCCAAGCAAAGAGTACGGCTTGATACTTTAACTAACTAGGGTTATCACAGGCCTAGTTACTAGCAAGATGCAATAAGATTAACCCAACAGCCACAAGCCCTGCAGACCATCCGGTTATCCAGGTCGAATATCCGTTCATGAAGGATAAAACACGTGACTGTGTGTTAGAAATGTGCCCTACTCGTCGGTAGGCTACAAGTCCACTTAATACGCCCAGATAACGGGATTGCCTGTAGCTGGGAATCTCTTCATGACTACTGATTTATTCTAGTTTATTAATCTTAGTAAATTGCAGTAGGTATCCCAGACCGTGGTATTCAGAGAATCCATCCTAGATATGATGCAAGACAGTACTGGTTTATTGTACAAACGCAATCACCCACGGTATCCA